>JALJCO010010353.1:0-356801 GCA_023101725.1 Atherinomorus stipes
CATAAACTACTTTAATGCAAAAAGAAACCAGTGAAAACATTAAACGTGATTGGCCAACCAACAAGCGCGCATAAAGAAAAAAAGAAAATATATACAATGGTCACACTATTTAGAATGGGATCAGACTATTAAGTTGTATCAATGATTTGATCCATACATTCTGAGTTTATGGTTCATTTTGAACACAAAGGAGTTCCAATGTTCATTTCTTCCCACCTAAAGTTCATTTGAACCCACACTGGGGAGTTGAATGAAGACCCAGAGGGTTAAAGTGCAGTGCAAGTCCGTGGACAGAGGGGCATGTAGACCAGTGGGCAATGAGGCATAAGTAGTGGGAAGGGGGAAAAGTTCATGGGCTGCAAGGAGCCCCCTACCGGCCTGGCAGGAGTAGCTCAATCTTCACACTAATCAGTGCAATCTGTATGGCTCATAGGCTCGAGGCCTGCTCCATCATTAGCTCGCCATCAAGTCACCTGGCCTGTTTAACACAATAGGACCAGTGTTTCAGTTAATCAATAAACATTTCAATACAAATATAAATCCAGTGTGCACACATTAAATAGCACTGGTTTGTGCTACAATTCAAAGTCAATAACTTCCCAAAACAGTAGAAAATTATACAACTAAATTTAACTACATTTAAGGTACTAATAAATATTCACCATACATATTAGATTAAATGCAACTACAGTGACAACAGTCAAATATAAAGTCAAATTCAGAAACAAATATAAAATAATTAGTGCCACAAGGTCATTCAAATAAGTCATCAATGAGAATACATAAATATTTGGCACAGATGGACTTCCTTATAAGTACTACGGTATCCAAAAACAAGCCGCAACCTCCATGCCACTAAGTAGCAGCGCCCATAAGAATGAATGGAGGTAGCGACTAAGCTAACTTTAGCAACAACACAAACTCTCACCAATTCCGTAGATTTAAACGCCACACAACTCGTTCGGCCCAGCTTAGGTCGCGGTAGGCGGCTCCTGCGATTATAACATGCGCTCAGTGAATGTCAAGTAACTTTAACACAAAGAAACATCAGAAACAACCGAGACTAACCTGCAGCTCTCTTCACATCGGCGTCCCACAGCGTCTAACATGCGCCTTACCACAGTGTACTTAACTTCCTGATTCAGAGAGTCACATGACCGCGTAACGTCACCCAACCACAACTCGCGATTGGACGTGCGGGAATCTCGCGAGATGTGACTGAACCATCGCGAGATTTAACTGCGGAGCCAACATAGATGGATGTTGCCAGCCAGGTAGATGGATGAAAAGGAGGGAACTCAACTCAGGATTTACAACCTGGGTTACATGACCACTTAATTACTCCTTAGTATTATTTTGGAACCTTTTGCTTTCCTTCTCAACACGGCGATGGAAACATTCCTCAGAGATTTTTCTCCATATTGACATGATAGCAACTCACAGTTGATCCAGCCCTATAAGTCATGCAAGGAGAAACAATATTTCTGTGCCACCTTGTACCATGTATTTGCCTCAATATCATCTTCTTCAGGTTGACCTTATTTTACTGTACATTAGCAGGACAAAATACTGTATTAGTTACCTTAATGAGGGATCTTTTTATGAATGTGTGGTGGGTGGAATAATACACAGAGAGGAAGTTGCACATTACATGCATTGATGCGTTTGTGATTGTAAAAGCTGTTTGATATACTATTGAGAACCCTGGTGGGAAATAAGGGCTCTGCATTTCACCCATCTTTGTACTGTAAGTATCAGAGAGCAGTAGGCTGCTACTTAAAGCAGCCGGTCCTCCGCGCCAAGGTCGTAACATTACCACTAGGCTACCCACTCCCCCATTGTTTGTAGGGAATAAGTGCATCAAACATTGCATAGTTGTGGAGAAACAGAAAGGAGAGATTGTAAATCTGTTCAGTTATGTAATAATTTATCTCACTAAAAAAGAAGAAAAAAAATGTCTTGCCCTACAGATTGTTTAACTACTGTATCTGGCATACAACAGAACATTTATAGTATTTTACTTACAATATTATTGCCAAGATTGAAAGCCTTTACTCATTCATTTTGAATAATATGTTCCCAAACCTTTGGCTGGAATTCAAGCCACACACACACACACACCCACCCACACACACACACACATGCACACGCACACAGCTTGTGTTTGCACTGTGCTTTTGGTGCAGCTGGCTGCAAACCTTATTGGGTTCTTTCTAATAATAAAGACAAACATGAAAGAGACACATAAAAAAGGCAATAGGAAAGAAACAAGACGGTGACAACATCTTGGCAAAATCTACGGTCAGGGTCAAGGCTTTGCACACATTCAAGGACACAAAGGGGCATCTTTGTGCAAGCTACAATTAACTAGATACTTTAAAAAGTACTTCTACATGGACAAAAGTTCAGTAACTTAAGCTGTTTTTTAGCAGCAGTATTCTCTTTACAGAGAAGCAGTTAAAACAATACTTGCAAATCTCCACCTAAAGGATAACTTTCTTTTTTTTCAACCTTGACCTTATTTCTAGGAGTATACAGTATATGTGCATTTACTCACCGGTAAAAGTTCTGCATCACTTTGAGTCCTTCGGAAGATATTAGATTGAGTCGCCCTTCGGTGTACATCCAGTATTATGGCGGAGATGGGGCAGTCACCGTAGAAGGCACTATCTGCAGCAAGACTCCTTAATTTTCACCAATACTTTCAGTAGAATGAATGAACGAACGAGTACTATAATAGTACTGGTTCGTTCGTTTGACAGATTTATCTTTCTGTTAGTTACCAGGGTGTTGTACACACTTTTTGGGGCTGCGCGTTCATGATGCGCACCACTTCCGTAGTACAGCTGAGAAGAGCAGCTCGCTACCCAGACAACAACAAAAACACAATTTGCGAAACTCTGAACTCATAGGACAACAATACTCATCCGTTTGTATGTATATACTGTATATGTATGTATGTATATATATATATATATATATATATATATATATATATATATATATATATATATATATATATATATATATATATTTATATGTGTATATATAGTATATGACCGATAACACACATACATACAGTGGGTATGAAAAGTATTCAGACCCCTTTAAACTTTTCACACTTTGTTTCGTTGCAGCCATTTTCCAAAATCAAAGAAGTTCATTTTATTTCTCATTAATGTAGCATACACTCAGCCACCTCATCTTGACAGAAAAAAACTGAAACATCACATGGTCATAAGTATTCAGACCCGTTGATCAGTACTGAGTAGAAGTACCTTTTTGAGCTCGTACAGCCATGAGTCTTCTTGGGAATGATGCAACAAGTTTTCCACACCTGGATTTGGGATCTTCTGCCATTCTTCCTTGAAGATCCTCTCCAGTTCTGTCAGGTTGGATGGTGAACGGTGGTGTTCAGCCATTTTCAGGTCTCTCCAGAGATGCTCAATTGGGTTTAAGTCAGAGCTCTGGCTAGGCCAGTCAAGAATTGTCCCAGAGTTGTTCCGAAGCCACTCCTTTGTTATTTTAGCTGTGTGCTGAGGGTCATTGTCTTGTTGGAAGGTGAACCTTCGGCCCAGTCTGAGGTCCTGGGCACTCTGGAAGAGGTTTTCTTCCAGGATCTCTCTGTACTTGGCCGCATTCATCTTTCCTTCAATTGCAACCAGTCGACCTGTCCCTGCAGCTGAAAAGCACCCCCATAGCATGATGCTGCCACCACCATGTTTCACTGTTGGGATTGCATTGGGCAGGTGATGAGCAGTGCCTGGTTTTCTCCACACATACCGCTTGGATTTAACTCCAAAAAGTTCAATCTTGGTCTCATCAGACCAGAGAATCTTATTTCTCACAGTCTGGGAGTTCTTCATGTGTTCTTTGGCAAACTCTATGCAGGCTTTCATATGTCTTGCACTGAGGAGAGGCTTCCGTCGGGCCACTCTGCCATAAAGCCCCGACTGGTGGAGGGCTGCAGTGATGGTTGTCTTTGTGGAACTTTCTCCCATCTCCCTACTGCATCTGTGGAGCTCAGCCACAGTCATCTTTGGGTTCTTCTTTACCTCTTTTAGCAAGGCTCTTTTCCCACGATTGCTCAGTTTGGCTGGACAGCCGGGTCTAGGAAGAGTTCTGGTCGTCCCCAACTTCTTCCATTTAAGGATTATGGAGGCCACCGTGCTCTTAGGAACCATTAGTGCTGCAGAAATTCTTTTGTAACCTTGTCCAGATCTGTGCCTCGCCACAATTCTGTCTCTGAGCTCCTTGGACAGTTCCTTCGACCTCATGATACTCATTTGCTCTGACATGCACTGTGAGCTATAAGGTCTTATATAGACAGGTGTGTGCCTTTCCTCATCAAGTCCAATCAGTTTAATTAAACACAGCTGGACTCCAATGAAGGAGTAGAACCATCGCAAGAAGAATCAGAAGAAATAAACAGCCTGTGAGTTAAAAATTAGTGTCATCACAAAGGGTCAAAATATTTTTGACCATGTAAATTTCAGTTTTTCTTTTTTAAAGACACACAACGTAACTTTTAGACCTTAAAAATATGCATCCCTGACACAATAACATTCATTATGTTCATTTTTGAGCCATCACTGCCCAGAGGCGTCCCTGGGCTCAGAAACAGCAGTATGTAAGTTTCCCATCCGGGATGCGGCTGTGACGTTGCAGCCGACTATTGGTTGCACACCGCATCACTTGCTAGCAAATGGATATGAACCAGATATGAACATAGCGGGTGTTCTCCCCCCTCACTAATAAAAATCTTCATTTAAAAACTACATTTTCTGTTTACTTGTGTTATCTTTGACTCACATTAAAATTTATTTGATGATCTGAAACATTTAAGTGTGACAAACATGCAAAAAAGTAAGAAATCAGGATGGGGGTAAACACTTTTCCACACAGCTGTAGATAGATAAATCTTAAATGGCAAGTTGGTTTGTCAATATGACCAACTTTACATATTGAATAGATTTCTGAATGTGCAACAATATCAGAAAACAGACACAGATCTAATGTGCAGAGGCTTAAAAAAGCGATCACTTTTTCTTGCTACCACAATCAAAATCTTACAACTTTGTTTAGTGATTGGTTGTGCAGAGGTTTGACTCCCTGCCAGGAAAAGCACTTTTATGTTGTTGTAAATGGAACCCTTTACAATATAACTCCACTGACATATTGGGTGGAGAGGTAATGTGATGCAATTTTCCCCTTAGGGGGCCCCAAAAAAGTGAAGTCAAGCTGTGATGCTGCAGATTACACATCCTGATGAAAACATTTACTCGAAGTCTCACTGAGTGAGCTGAAAAGCTTTCCTAACACGCATCCCAGAAGACCAAACCAGATTAAAGGTTCGTCCAGATATTTCTACTTGAGGTCCACATCAGGAGGTCCCTGGGATCTCAAGTAAATTTGTCAACATGAAGGCAAAAAGGTTATAGATATAAATGAGGAGTCTTCTCTTTGAAGCATCTGAAAACTTTCATTTTTCTCCTGAACAGCATTTAAAAGAGGGAATTTGTGGTAACAGTCTTGTAGCCATTTATCTCAATCGACCAAGTTATAATGCATAATAATCTTTCAAAAGAAGTAAAAAATAAATGTAGATAATATTGTAATTACTCATTTTTCATAATTTTCTTCTTGGACACTGAGTGGCTCACAAATCCTGTTTTTCTGTTCCAACTGTCAGGTTCAGCTAGCAAAACAGCTTTTGATTTTTTGGCTAAAAGTTCAGCCTTTCAACACCCAAACATTCCTGACCAGCGATGAAGTGGGTGTGGTTCAGATGGCTCAAATATCTGTTTTCCAGACAAAAATCCAACACTTCATTTTGGCAACCAGGTTGCAATGCACCCCATAAGTCACATCAAGACATGAAACGGAGCTGAATCAACAATGAAAAAAACAGAATAATTTTGTTATTGTAGCACAGAGAAATATTAGAAAAGTTAAACTTAGCTACACTGAAGATTGATATCCTTATACAATCATTGTGAAAATGTAACTGTGTTTGTATTTAAAGGTAAAGTCTGGGGTCCCCCACTGTTTCTGTTTGCAAACAACAGTATTAAAAGTGAGCGCCCCTCCCTCTCAGGCTAATTAGCACCCCGTTCTTCAGCCTATTCAGCTTCAAGCCTCTCCTTCAGAGCTCAGAAGCGGGTAAAAGCCAAACCAATATTAACCCTGGTTTTCCAACTTGCGCTATCTAAAGCTCTTACCTTTTCTTCAGTGCATCTGCTGTTTTTCTTTCTTTTCTTTTTTTTCCGTTGAGTTCAAGTGACTGCCGTCTGCTCCAATCATGAGCTTATTCTCATGCAACGTCATGCCTTTAGCTCTGTCATTGGCTGGCGATATAAATAGAAATCTCCACCCAGAAACATACAGACCAGACCATAACAAAGCGAGAAAGGAGCATTCAAACTCATAATTGCACGCGTGTAGAATTTGAGATGGATTTCACCAACGTCTAACGCTTATTTTCAGGGGGAAACGCCGGACTCTACCTTTAAGTACTGCTACAAGTGACAATATCATTCAAAAACTAGGATTTATCTTTCAGAGATGGTAAATGTCAGCTCTATCATTCACAGCCATCTACTAGTATGCTATTTTCTATGTAACAATTGTTTTGTCTTGCAGATTGCAGTCGGTTTTAGCTGAAAATGTCAGCATATTAAAAACTAGTCAGTCGACCATTTTTCAATGCTGTGGCAACACAAACAACTTGTCAGTATGAGAAGTGTATGCAGAAACACCTCAGACACTAAACATGCTGGCAGAACACCACCACACACTCAGGGATGATGCGTTTACAAATAGAATGCTCTTCCTTTTTCTCAATGAAAATGAACTGCTACTACACTGTAGATAAAAACAAAAGCTTAGACTTAGAAATGTGGGTAAATATAAGCTCAGCTCTGACAATGCACAGAATCTATGCATTACATAATATATATTTATTATACATTATTATGTAATTAAATCATATATTTATATTATACATATATATATATATATATATCAAATTTATATTTCTATAACATTATATAATATATTTATTCTTATCTTTTGTTTTTAACTCACAGGGGGCTACCTACTAGCTCTGCAGGGTTGTGAGGTCGTCCCGGTTGGGGTGATCCAAGCGAGTCTTGCACTCTGGTTCAGGCCATGGTGTGCACCCGGCTTGCCCTGATTTGGGTGTTTCCGTGGTGACGCTCTCTGCAGCAGTGGATGGGCTGGCACCTGGTGTGAAGGAACGAACATTACGATATTGTAACCCTATATATTTGAACACAGGTGGAGCCCTCTACTGGACTCTATGGGTACAACTCTCCACAGGTCTCAACCGTGACCACCTGTACACCTCACTGACCGTGTCTGGCAGAGCAAAGTTCAATGCAGGTGCAGGACACCCTGTGGGGATCAAGCAAAACAAATACTTGACACACCCTTCCTCTCAGAGGTCCTGGGACCCTGACATATCTGTTTTCCTCTCTTAGCACCAATGCTGAAAACCCAAAAACCCAACCACTTTATTGAAAAAACAGTGAAAGCATCCACATTACATGAACCATGTGAACAATGAGGGAGGATGGCCAGGCGGTCTGCCGTTATCGTCTCTCCCTCAAACTGTCACTTAGGTCGTTGGGTGCTCCAGGACAGCTTTGGCCTAGGCTTGCTGCGGGCAGAGGGCCGAGGTGCACTGTGGTCCTGTGCAAGGTGTTGCTGAGGCTGGTTTTCCAGGGCCGGTTGTGGGTCAGCTGGGGGCTCCTTAGCGGAGAAGTCTCTACGCTGTCGACGCTCCCTTTGCCTAACCGAAGCGTTACAGAGGGGCAGCTTGGTCTCTCCCATCTGCTTGGCAGCGAGCGCTAGATAACAGCTAAGCTGGGCCTTTTTCTTCCTTCAGCCTCTTCAGCTGCCGCGTCACCGTGGTGAGGGAGCCGAAGAGGCCATCAGTTGAGACTGGTGTAGTAAGGAGATCCTCTTGATCTCTTTTTGGGAGGGCGGTGAGACCCTGCCAGATGTGGCGAGAGCCAACAACTGACACTAACATGACATGCCTGGCAACAGTAGTGACTTCCTGAATGAGGTTGTTCATCTAGCCGATAGAGCGGCCGAGAAAATCCACAGTGTCAGGGGAGGGGGGGCATTGCGGGGGAGAGAAGCCACCGCTGCCACGCCTAGCACACCTATGTTATTAGCTGCTGCTGCTAGCAGCGCACCACATCCTTATCCTGCGGCAGAGGTGGCAGTGGTTTTCTGGACCCTGACCAGCTGGCTGATTGCGGGATAAGGAGCGCAGGCAAAGGGTCTTCGAGTGGGGGCGCACTGGGAAACACACTCTCTATTTTGCTCTGCGCATGCAGGAAAGACGCCACCCCTGTGACTGCTGCGTTGGTCTTCAGCGGCTCCAACCATGACGCTTTCACGCACTGCCAGATGTCAGGAAGCGCTGGAGAGATGAAAGCAGGTTGAGGGGGTCGAGCCGTATTTGTGTAAAGAGAGTTGTATGAATGAATGAATTGCAAATAACCACAAATGGGCATAAGCATGAAACTTTGCAACGTAGGATTTTTTGAAACCTCATACTTTCTAATGAGCATACAACTAACTCACATATGTTTAATGAATACAAAAGGTTGATAAATGAGGGCCAAAACCTGGAGTCATATGAAGTCCATCCATCAACTGCTTAGATCAGTGGTTTTCAAACTGGGGGTCGGGACCCCCATGTGGATTGCATGATAATTTCAGGGGGTTGCCAGACCATTGTGACAAAACAAATGGTGCCTACATTTATCAAATATATTTGGGAGTATTGGGGCTGTCAATATTTTATTGGTTCTGTGCTGGGGATAACTCTGGAGCCGCTGGAGCTGATCGTTCAAAAAAGAATGCTGCACAAGCTGATGAAGATGATGGAGGATTCTTCCCATCCTCTCCACAACACGGTGAACAATCAACAGTGTGTTCAGTTGGAGGCTGCGTCAGGTTCACTGCAGGACGGAGAGATGCAGAAATTCATTCCTGCCGGCAGCCATCACCCTAAAGAACAAGACTGACTGACTTTTTTGTTTATTTAAAAAAAAAAAAAAAAAAAAAAAAGAGTGAGCTTTTACAATACTGAATTTCCCTTCTGGGATGAATAAAGTATTTTTCATTTCATTCATTCATTTCATTTCAATATAAACACGTTATTGCAAAGCGATTAATCTATGAATTTAACACATTCATTTCTTAATTATTGCATGAATAACTAAGTCATTATTGATACCATGTTAAGAACCAATTTTTCCATTATCTCAACGAGGGAAGCTGATTTTGGGCATGTAGCAGCCTTGTCAAAGCAAGGAACTGAATCCACCAGAAAACATTTATCCTCCTTTTTTAATGATGTTTCTGATATTTTTCAAGCCTTACATGTAGTTTTTTTTTTGTTGTTTGTTTTTTATTGACTCTCCAGAAACAAAGTTATTACAGTTGCTTTTCTAAAAATCGAAATATTTTGGTGTAAAAGCTGAGTTTTGGCATTTGGGTTCTTTTTCCACAGCTGTCCACTTCACCCTCCTTATTCATGAAGATTCTGACAGTTTCTAAGCCTCACTGTACATTAAGAGAATAGCCACAGGAGGACCAGTTAAATATATCACACAGCTCAGCTGTTGGGGGCTCACAAACACCAAACTATGTTATTTTGGTGGTTGTAGCT
Organism: Atherinomorus stipes; assembly: GCA_023101725.1. Taxonomy (NCBI): domain Eukaryota; kingdom Metazoa; phylum Chordata; class Actinopteri; order Atheriniformes; family Atherinidae; genus Atherinomorus; species Atherinomorus stipes. Next base: position 9,713 of record JALJCO010010353.1, read on the forward strand.
GAAAGAGTTTGAAAACCATTGGCATATCTTGGTTTGTGAAATTCCCTCAAATTAGATTTGGCCATACAGTAAGACAACCTTATTACGTAAAGGGAGTTTTCACTGAGATATAAGTTGGTCATTTGCTAAAATTTATTATACAAATATTTTAGATTTTTCTTTATTATTTCAATTTATTCTGTTTCGTCCCTCAGGTGTTTATGTATTCATAGCTTAATTCCACACGAGCCACCTAAAATGTTATCTCTTACTTAAATTATCTCATTTCTGCATTTATCATTTTGTATTTGTCAATCTTCTGTTCAGATACAAATTCAAAGGGTGAGCGTTACATTTAAACCATTTTAAGTCCTGAAATGTGATTAACTGGAAGTTGAAGCTACTGATTACATTAAACTTTCTGCTACTTCACTGAGTGTGCCAATTTCACACCAATTTTGAGGATAAACTGCTTGAAAGGTCCTGAGAAATTTGCACAGAAGCAAACCTGGTGGTGTTAACTGATACGTGTTTGGCAGGAACATTGACTTAAGAGACAGAGACAATTCGGAGGCTTATTTTTCTGAATTAATTGTCTAAGAAAGAAATCCCATTCCACTCTGGGTTCAACAGCCTATCAGAAGAGCAAACTAGTCTTAAAGCTACGGAGTCTGAGAAGGGTCAAAAGTCTTGAGGGTCAGGTGGGTTTTATCATGCTGAACGTCTTATCTGACATTTGTCACGAGGACAAGCCAGAGGAGATAATTGGAATGAGACTCTCTTTCTTACACCTCTTAAGTTTTTCTCTTTTTTTTTTCTTTTTTGGGGGGGGGGGGGGGGTTGCCCCCTCACACACACACACACACACATCTTCTGAGCGTTTATGCACTGTGTGCCTAAGTTGGTCTACAAGCCTTTTCCTTCACATCTCTCAATATCTTATCTTAAAGTTAAACGCCCACGGTTGGCATTTTAAGACGACACACACCGACCGTGCACACACAGATAACCACCACATCTCACTGTCACTCACAATGGCCCACACACAAGCTGTGAGTGTGTGCATGTGTGAATGTGGGCGAATAAAAGGATGCCTTTTTGTTGTCTCCGTGTGATGTGTGGAGTGATTCGTGCATTTTGTTTTGTATCCTTGAGAGCGCAAGAAAGTGTGCACTGTACATGAATCACTATTTTGATGCATACTTTTGTGTTTTTTCTGTGTATTTGCCTGTGCAAGCGATAGTAAGCACTGATTATACAGTAATGTCAGGGTTGTCAGGAAGCCAGCAGGCAGCCTGGTTTTAGCCACAGCAGGAGGTTGCACCATCATCACCATTATACCAGCCTCAGTTTCACTCTGAGGAGTATGGCAGCCTGGACAAAAGGATGTCTTTTCAGTGTTTCATTTTATTCTGATCTGACCTCGGACTGGCGATAATAGCATGCTGTTTCTGTTTAATTGCTGGGTTGTGCTGCAGAAAAAAAAAAAAAAAAAAACACTTCACCTTGAAGTGCTGGTCATTTTGCACCAACTGTTTGGCAAAACTGTGTGTTAACTGATGCGAGTTAAAAAGGTGACTTTCAAAAACCAAATAACAGCACTTTCACTTTGAGTTGTTTTTTCAGCTCCACAGTTATTGTTTTGAGAGAGTTTTTGTTTCTCAGTTACAGCAGCCTTGAGAGCTCAATGAACTGAAACGGAAGAGTGCAAGAAAATTTACCCTCTGTTTCTAACAGTTTCTAATTTTGTTGCCCAAAAAAAAAAAGATATTAAACTTGACTTTTTGAAATATAATAAAAAAATTATTGGGATGATCCAGACACACAAAATCTGCCTTTTTTTTTTTTATTATACTTGCACTTATTTTCCATCCAATCAGTTTATTTGTTTATTTGTTTATTAGGAACCCCATTAGCTGCCCACCAGGGTAGCAACTAGTCTTCCTGGGGTCCATCGGCACGGTAATTACATAAAAACTACACACATATATACAACACAAGAAACAGTATACACTAAAATAGAATAGAAAATAAAAACAGCAACAATTAAACTCTCAATCAGAAATAAATATTCATTCAAGAAAAAGTATCACCAAAAAAAATTCTTAGAATGACTTTGAAATGCCTGACATTACGTGCCCTTTTTGCAGCTAAAGGCTATCTATTCCACTGACCAGCAGCTCTATACAACACTGTTCTCTGCATTGCACAGGTTCTCGCTGCTGCAACAATTACGTGGTCAGTTGCTTGATGCCTTGTGGAATAAGTGTGCCTTTCATAAACATAAATGATTTTAGAATACAGAGGCTTAGGGTTTATCCTTTTGCAAATATTGTAAAAAAAATGAGCAGATTTTTCAGTAATCTTTTCTCAACATGTAGCCCAGAGTTTGATGCATATATTCAATGCTTGTCCATGGTGGACGGTGAAGGGCCAGTCGCGCAGCTTTGTTCTGCAATATTTTAAGCTTGCTAATGTAATTCTTTGGAGCGCAGGACCATATGGTTGAACAATAATCAAGATGAGATAATATTAGCAATTGTACAACTTGTTTAATTGAACAGTCTGTCATGAAGTAGGCACATCTTTTAATGACAGAAACAGCCCTACCCATTTCGGTAACTATCTTATCAATGCCAGTTCTATTTGATCTATAGATAGACCTAAAATGTCAAACTTCTGCACCTGCTCCAAAGATTTGCCTTTCAAAGTGAGCGACAATGACCTAACATTCCTTAATGAATAATTAGAACCAAGAACAAGACATTTTGTTTTCTGGTATTTAAAACAAGCCTATTATCATCTACCCATCGAGAAACCCTGTCTAACTCACCTTGCAATTTCAAATTTAAAATGTTAAGGTTATCGGTTGCATCATGTAAAGTACAATCATCTGCATACATTGACATAGAGGCACTCTGTAAAACAAGAGGAAGATCATTTGTAAAAATAAAAAAAGTAGAGGACCAACGCAACTGCCTTGTGGAACACCACAGTCTTGTCTCCTAATGATGGAAAAGATGCCATAAAAATATACAGACTGAAATCTGTTAGTTAAATAAGTCTTCATCCATTTAAGAGCACATTCTGTAAACCCATGTGCAGACAATTTTTCCAGCAGTATGCCAAGATCTATCAAATCCAAGGCTACTCTAATATCTAAACAAACTGTACTGACATAATTTTTTGCATCAATGTCAGTGTTTTCTTATACTCAAGTATTTTTCCCCCCTCTTTCTCTTACAGTTTTTCTCAATTGCTAAAAAACTAAATCCCATTCTCGAAGTCAATTTTTCAGAAGCCTATACCAAGGTATCAAATCAGTCCTCCTGTGATCAAAACCTAAAGCATGTTTCACATCTCTAGACATTGCTTGCAACAACATTTGCATTGTGATGCACTTGCTGTGCAAAATGGTGAACACATGCTGCACACTTTGATCACAACTAAGACACATATGTCAACAGGTAAACAGTGACTCAAAATTAATTTCATCTTTGGCCGATGATGAGGGAACCAATATAGACCAGTTGAGGAAGCTGTGGGAGGTCAAAATTTTGCAACGAATATGTAGAGGAAATCAGAGAGGAAGGGTACACATAAGAGATGGTCGCAGAGGTGGTTGTGGATCGGGATGTGGAAGGGGGCAAAATCAGGTCCAACGCAGAGCCTTCATTTCAGATGAAATCCATGCATGAGAATGAAACTATGATTGACCATGGGTTGACTCTGAGAGAAGCTAAGGGTGCAACCCAAAATCAGTAAGTTCTCTGGATTGTAAAGAAGACTGCTGTAAAGTATTGCTGTAAGCCAGGGAAAACCTCCTGGAAGCAATGGAATTAGCTTGTGACTAGGTAGGTGCGGACACATGCCTAGCCTGGATCCAGCATATGCTGGGGGCTTTTTCCCTCGTTGTTTGGCCAGGGAGAATGTGGCCTGTGACATGGATGAGGCTCTGTGGCCTAACTCAGCCAGGAGACACAATGCTGTGGCCGAATGACATTTGCATATACTGTTTGCTCATGTTGAACTTTCTTTTTTCATTATGTTTAATGGAGTATTTTTACTTTTACTTTATGTTACGAGTTCTCTGTGTTGTGACATGATGCATTTGGCAGCATGATGTTCTGAGAACTCTGTTTTCCTTTTTTCCTTCTAGTGTTTCCTGATTGCTCTGTAGTGTTCTACATTTTGCTGTGCTTGGGGCGTGATTTCACAATACATGGAGTGCAGAATTATAAGCAAATGAGTATTTTGACCACATCATCCTCTTTATGCATGTTGTCTTACTCCAAGCTGTATAGGCCAAAAGCCTACGCCACTTAAGCATATCAGGTTATCTGCATCTCTGTAATGAGAAGGGGTGTGGTCTAATGACATCGACACCCTATATCAGGTGTATTAGGCAAACATAATTATTGGGCAACTTAACATTGAACAAATATATACCCATTTCAAAGATTTATTTTCACCAGGGAAACCAATATAACAGCTCAACATTCACAAATAAACATTTCTGACATTCAAAAACAAAACAAAAACAAATCAGTGACCAATATAGCCACCTTTCTTTGCAAGGACACTCAAAAGCCTGCCACCCATGGATCCTGTCAGTGTTTTGATCTGTTCACAATCAACATTGCATGCAGCAGCAACCACAGCCTCCCAGACACTGTTCAGAGAGGTGGACTGTTTTCCCTCCTTGTAAACATTTGATGAGGGACCACAGGTTCTTTATGGGGTTCAGATCAAGTGAACAAAGAGGCCATGTCATTAGTTTTTCTTCTTTTAGACCTTTTCTTGCCAGCCACGCTGTGGAGTACTTGGATGAGTGTGATGGAGCATTGTCCTGCATGAAAATCATGTTTTTCTTGAAGGATGCAGACTTCTTCCTGTGAAGAAGGTGTCTTCCAGAAACTGGCATTAGGACTGGGAGTTGAGCTTGACTCCATCCTCAAACCGAAAAGGCCCCACAAGCTCATCTTTGATGACACCAGCCCATACCAGTACCCCACCTCCACCTTGCTGGCGTCTGAGTCAGACTGGAGCTCTCTGCCCTTTACCGATCAGCCACGGGCCCATCCATCTGGCCCATCAAGACTCACTCTCATTTCATCAGTCCATAAAACCTTAGAAAAATCAGCTTTGAGATATTTCTTGGCCCAGTCTTGACGTTTCAGCTTGTGTGTCTTGTTCAGTGGTGGTTGTTTTTCAGCCTTTCTTACCTTGGCCATGTCTCTGAGTATTGTACACCTTGTGCTTTTGGGCACTCCAGTGATGTTGCAGCTCTGAAATATGGCAAAACTGCTGGCAAGTGGCATCTTGGGTGTGTGTCATTAGACCACACCCTTTCTCATTACAGAGATGCAGATCACCTGATGTTCTTAATTGGTCGTAGGCTTTTGGCCTATTCAGCTTGGAGTAAGAAAACATTTGGGAAAGTAGTTTGAGTTATGGGATTAGTGTATAAAGTTCTGAAAAACTGATTTCAAAAATAGTGTTTTAGCAATTGAGAAAAACTCTATTGTAGTCGTGCTTGCAGGACATTGAATCAGCCATCATTTTGTCCCTCATGATTAGCAATGATTGTAACGAAGGAGAACTAATAGGCAGCTAATTTGACCAAGAGGAGATGTCTCAACTTGACTGCATAATGATAAAATAACAAAAACTAATACAACACCTGACCGATGTGAATGTGAGTAAGAAAAGTGAAGAAGGAAGGCATTGCATGGCCTGTTAATAAGGAGACATGGTTTGGTTCAGAAAATAGAGACAAATTGAAAAACTTTAGAGACATTTCATGAAAATCCACAATGAGGCTTTTTTTAAAATCTACTTTTACTTTTTAAAGTTTGAAATGTCAATATCATTTCTAATTCATAAGACAGAGATCACAATGAGGACCACTATAGGTTTTAAAGTATTCCTGAGCTGTGTCAGATCTCTGGCGTAAAGAGTTTTTGCTGCAATAAATAGATAAATAAATGGAATATTTTATGACTGAAATTGGAGATCCTGGAAAAACAGTTTGAGCAAGCTTTTGAAAAAATAACCAAAAACAGCAGCTTGTTAGCTTGCTTGTCAACAGCTGATGAACTGCGTTTCTAAGAGTACTTAATTTACTCACCCCCATCTCATTTTGTAGAACAAAAAGTCCTCACTGCAAAAGTTGATATCTTTATGACTTGATCCACATCTGTATTTGCTTTTTGGTGGATTTATTAGAGTAAATGGCTGCACAGATAACAGCAGCAGCAGTCTGTCAGCCATGTTTGTTTACACTGTACATTGCAGAAAGAGGATGATGAGGCTATTTTACTGGTCACCTTGTTTTCCTGACAGTTCTCTAAGATCAGAGTGACCTACAGTATGATATGATTAGGGCTATTTTTATGTCATTGGACAGTCAATCTGGTCCTCACAAGTCAAAGGATACATACAGGCCTCAACATGACTTGCTGATCAGCCTGGTCCCAAGAAGCAAGTCTATCAGGAAGACGGACTTATACTGATCACATTGCTGTTTATGAAAACGCATAAATCACTTAGTTTGTATAATAATACATAAATCACAGGCTGTCTTAATTAATCTACATGATAAAACATATTATGTACTGTTTTTTTTTTTTCATCTAGACCACATCATTGCGAAAAATAATGTTTTTTTTTTTTGTTCTTTTTATCCTTGTGTCAACTAAAGGTAGGACAATAACTATCGTAAACATACCTTCATTCCAATGGCAATAATGTAACACAGCCCAAAAGGAGCAGTTTGTGTGGGGAAACATGAAAAATCCAAGGGTCGGAAATGTTTCTTACAAAGGAATTGACTTCATCTTAAAAAAAATAAATAAATCAACTGTTGTGATTATTCTGTACATCACTGGATTTTGGTTGTGTTTGTCTTCTAGAATAAGAAACAGCTGATTGCACTTGTTAATATTGAATAAGTGCCATATTTGCTGCATCAGAAATGATCAAATTTCCATCTTCTCACATGCAAATCACCTTTTAAAAAAAAGCAAAAATCAGCGCAAGCTAACATAATAAACTTTTTGCTTAAAGCAACCCTTACCGATGTTGCATTCTTACACTATTTTTCTAACAGGGTAAAATGCTATGAATGAGGTAATGGAACTCTGAAATACAAGACAGACCCACCATTAATCAATATAAAATATTATTCCAATCTCTAAATATTCAATGAAAACTCCAACCAATCCTTGAAGTGGGGTGCACCTCTAGGATTGTCCAACGGACCTGCCTGTCAGACCTTTGCTTCTGCATTGGGAGGCAGAGGGAATAAGGGGGTGTGTCTTAGAAGTGAGGCGGGACTGTTTATATTCAAATTATCTTGCTGTGCTTTCTGAAATGCAAGATTGGTAAAGGTTGCTTTAAATAGGGAAATGCTTTTAAATGTAACATTTTTAGCACTTGTTTTCATGTCAAAATGTGCAAAAGATGTTTCTAAAGTTAACATTATATTGAGATCTGATTCTTACTGTATGAGTGGATAATTTTACCTATTATTGAAATCATTAAATGGAATTTCCATTTTTGTGTGTGTGTTTGTTTAATTTTAGGACTTGTGAAACCCTGATGATGTATCACATCAAATTTATGAAGAAATATGATGTAAAATTTGTCATGGTGTGTTCAGGTACAGGTACCATCACACAGAATAAGCAGCGCAAATAACATAAAGCAAAACTTTAAAATAAATAAATAGACAAAATGCAACTAAGTTAAGCTACTCTGGCTGAAATTAACTGTTGCTGAACGCCTGTGGGGTTTTTTTTTTTGCTTGAACAGTCTTACAGCTTTCAGGACATGAACCTTAATGGGCTCTGCCCTACACAGCAACCTTATTCTGCTGCTTCTTTTTCACCCTCACTGATTCTTCATTAAAGTCATCTATATAACAAAATGCAAGGCAAAAGGAGATCAACCCTCATCCTGATTCCACTATTTGTTGTTATCTGCTCCGTTGCTCCAGCCGTGACTCCTCTTCCGGACTTTGCCTTTTAAAGAACAAAAAGGAGGGAGTTGGCTGCATAGAGGCAAATAAAGCTTCCAAGTACTAAAGCTGCTAAATGAAGTTGAACTTTTTGCTTAAAAAAGGTTTTAAAAGTTTTTTCCTTGAGAAAACTATATTTGAAAGACCAAAGGGCGTCCAGCAGCATGGGCAGAGACGGGCAGACACTGAGAAATTCTCTGTTTAAGGTTTAAGTCACAAAGAGGGGCCGGTGGGTAGAGCTGAACAGAGAGAGAAGAGTAGCAGAGGCTGGCAGAACAGAGGAGGCTGCTGTAGCTGGTCATTAATAGTCAACCAGGATATATCGCAGGGGGATTGCGGCCCATGGAGGCAGCTTGATAATTCAATCTGTCAAGCGCATGCTACAAGCTAGGCCAATTAACTGGAGAGGAGGCAAGCCTGACCCCAACACCCCTCCCCCTTCCTCCCTCATCCTCCTCTGTTTGCAACATCCCTGGCGTGTGTTAAACCAACATCTTTGCCAGTTAAACTGTAACTCCTGCTGTGGTTGGAAAGAACAGAAAACTCTGTTGATCAGTGGTGTTGTTTTAGTTCATTCTGTTGCTAACAGTGTCTGTTTTAATAAGAAGGAAGTGATGTAGCACTCGTGCACAGATGGCAAAACAACAAATGCTGCTAATTGACAGCTAAATCCAAATATATAACAAGTGTTCAAGCCTTTTGACAAAGGAGAGCTGAGTGATTTCTGTCTTTCTTCTTACCAATTCAAAGTTCTATCTCGCATTTTACATTCTGTCATCTGATCTATCTATGTGACATTAATAGTGCTTTTAATTAAAAACAGTTTAGCCGAGCTTAGCTCATTGGCTTGCTCCCTTTGTTAAAGCAGACAGCCTCATACTGCCAGCGTTTTGGAGCATTTTGGCAAATCTTTCAGGACCACAGCATACGACAGAACCACTAAAACTACCAAAAGAAAGTATAGACTCTCTTCTTTCATCAGAAAAAATAATTTGCTTTTTATCTCTGTTTATTAGAAACATGCAGTAGATCACAGGTTAGTTGCAGCAAAAATGCTGCTTTTGACCAAAAACAGAGAATTAGCTTTTTGTGCAGCAAGGCACTTCAAACCGAACAGTGACTGTGATGTCAATATTTTTCACTTTAGTGACACTTTGAACTTCTAACCTGTTTAAAACCACCTGGTCGCCGGCGCCCAGGCTGTGTTTTAGTCACACTTTTCTAATTTATATTTTCAGACACTAGAAGGTGTAAGCTTTCAAATGATGTCTCACACAAGTAATTTGGCCTTACAGTTCCTCTGTTATTTGCATTTCCATTTGGGTATGCAAAATAGGCGAGGATTACTTAAAAAGGTGGGAGTTAAGAGGCTAAACAGCTGTTTATTTCTATGAAACAACAAAAACAACACTGAGAAAAGGGTTTTGGTGGCAAAATAGTCTAATTTATTCACTATTGCAAAACAGGTTTATTTCACAATGTAACATTTGACCAAAAAAAAAAAATCCATCCATTCATCTATGCCAACAAGTCTGGGTTAGTTTACCTTCTGATCCAGATTCAGCTATGAGCCCCCCCCCCCCCCCCCCCCCCTTTAAAATCCACAAAAGACTTTCTTTTTTGGTATCTTTGGCAGTGAATGTTCAGATTTGAAAAGATGTCAAAAAATGTTTTTGGCAGCCAGTGTGTTAAGCACTTCAGACAACTAGGGATGTCCCAATGCGATCACGTGATCAGAAATCGGGCCCGATCACGTGGTTTCAAACTTTATCGAAATCGGCTATTACATCCCGATCAGGTATCGGATAAATGTTTTCTGTACATTGACACGGCAGCAGCGGGCTGCCATGGCCGACGTTGCACCTCTCTTTAGCTGGGGATGCGCCCCGACGGCAGCATCTCTTTTTCCTCCGCGTGATTTTCCTGTCAGTTATGGTTTTATGACCAGTGGTGTTTTATTCTGCCTCTTATGAACTGCCAGAGTCCTGCATGCAGCTCAGTGCTGTATGATGCAGCATCACAGCAGTACAGGGTTAAATGTAATGCAGCAGCAGCTGTTAAAACAGACGTTAAAGTGAAGGCGGTTGTAGCGCTGAACTGAGTTGAGTTTAGAAAGTTTGATCCATTTGTCAAAGCATACGACAAAAAATTCATCATCTAATGTAACACACTATTCACATTTGGCAACGCAACACAACGTCTGCTGGTTTAACGTTACTGGTTCAGCGCATGCACCAATTTGACAGGGCTGCTGCTGTGTGACGTGGCGCGACAGGCTCGGACAGGAAAAAAAGAAAAGAATGCTGGTTAAACTTTGTTTGCCATTACATAACTGGGTAAAATCAAAGCACACATTAAATTATCTGTTTTTTCACAGTTTATGTAAAATCTACTGTTTTGGTTTTATTTGCTGTCCAACTGATAAAGAACTGTACCCATGCTTCAGAGAAATGGAGAAATAATCAGTTTCCTTTGTGATTTCCACAGAAACTCATAAATGATCAATTCCTCAATAATTTGGTGTTACTTGGTTTACAAATGTATGCTAAATATCTTGTATTAAAAATGAGATTGGAAGAATGTAATTGATTAGAGGAGGTGTCATAATAAAGTAAAATTAGAATAAATAAAAGGAAAAAAATATATAACAAATGTGAAACCTCCTGACTCCCCAATTCCACCTTCAAGCTACGATTTAAATTAAATAGGATTCAGAATCGGATCAGGCTAGTGTGTTGATGACCCCCTCCCTCAGGCTAAATTCACAGCAGAAATAAACATGTTTACAGCCTGGTTCAAAAAATCATTTTAGGTTTTAATAGATCAAGTTTATCTTTGTGATAACTGTGAAGGGGTGATTTTTTTTTATAACTCATCTAACAAGATGTTATTTAATCTTAAAATTATGAATAATTGGGGGTGTATCCTTTTGACTGACATGTGACAGACCAGCTGCTGGTGTTAGCCATTGTGGCTAGTTACTATTTTCCTGCTTGCTACCGGGAAGGCCTCAGCGAGTTGCTGATTTGCACGATGGCGGTCTTTAGCCTGTTAACAGCAAGTCTGAGCATTCCTTCCCTTAAGCCCGCCTATCTTTGTTTGCTCCTCTTAGCATGGTTAGCTCTTAGCTCAGAGGACACTGGCTGTCAATCATTTGCTCAGATCTTCACAGCAACCCTTTATTTACAATTTTGTATTTTCTGGGAGGGACGACACACACAACATGGTGAAGATGGTGAGGGGTGGGAACACCCAACTGGCTTCACTTTTAGCTCTTCAGAAACCAATGGGTGATGTGAGCAGAGGGTTAGTCCAGTATAGTCTTTGCACACTGGAGTACATGACTACCTAGGCTATGAAGTGGCCTATGTAGTCAGTGCACTCCGAATATGCTTACAGTTCACTCATGAAATGAGACGACCTTGCCTACGAGAATTTCCCATAGTTTTCCAGTTACCTGTTGCCTAGCAACTGCAGATGTGACAGTTCTTATCGCTAATTCCTTCAGATACGTTGCAAAATCAAAAGGATCCAGAAATTTTCATTTTATTTCTTTTCATTTATCTGTTGTAATCTGAACATTGACACCCCATAAACCAGTCATTAACACCAATCTAGTTGGTTCTGCTACTTTTTAAATAATGTAAAACAAATGCATATTAAGGGTGCTTTGACACATGATATTTGGATGGATGTTTTTGAAGTCCGACGAAACATCATATAAGCAGGTATAGTCTGGCCATATTTCCATTAATTTATCCTCTGAAATGTAACGGATTACATTGCTGAGAGCTGCCAACTTGAAATCATGTGATCTGCGGACACGGTTTGATTGGTCGCGAAATCTTCTGCCCCCAGCAGACAGCTCAAGTTGAGCGCACACGGTGAGTTTTTTGTCTCGCAAGGCAAAAAATATCAAACGTGTTTTGATTTTCACCTCAAGGCCTCGTGAGGCAGAAAACTCACCAAAAATCAGATGCACACGGTGAGCTATCTACTGAACAAACGGCCTCAAATGACTTTTTGCTCAGCAGAAAGCTCTTGTGGGCTGCGGGCGTTAGGTGTCATGGCTGAAAAACTTTTGAAACCACTGACTGTGATAGACAGTTGTTCTGTGACATGAAAAGCAGTTCATAGAGTGAAGGGGTAACATGTAGCTATATGGATTTCAACCTGGACCAACTCCTTTAAAGAACTGCTGCCTCTGTATGTGAGGTGACCAACTGAACTAAACACCCTGAATGCTGAACAAGTGTCCTGAACTCTGCTTTGCTGCAGTTTTAAACAGCAAATTGGACACATTTCTTTGTTACACATCTGTTAAGTTTATTAGCAACTGTTGTTTGAAGTTGATGAAACATGATTATTAGGCCATGTAGAAGACTTCTGAGTACTATCAAAGTTTAAGTGAATAAATTACATGGGTTTGAGTATATAGAACATTGCAAATTCATGGAGGGACTGATACTATGATTGCAGGAGATTTTAAATCAACAGCATGGAGCAACTCAATACTTTGATCAAGATCAATCAATACAAAATAATACTGTGATAATATTTTTTTACATATTGCTCATATGTTCAGGTGTCTGTTGATGGTGAAGCAAGCCAAGTTATAAGAGCTTGCAACTGAAAAACATTTTCATGCTCATGAAAATCCAGAATAAAGACAGAGGAGTGTGGAGACCTTTCGCAAGCAAGGTCATGGTGAAGCGTGAAAGAAAAGTGTCACGGTGAGCAGCAAACTGTTAGCTCAGCTCAGCTCCTGATTGATTCGCCTTTTCTTTTTAAATCACTTACTCAAAAAAGAACAGAAAAAAGAAATGTGAAACTCCACCACAGATATCCAAAGCTCTCTCATTTCATGTACTGAACCTTCAGAAATGCTAACATGGTGTTAGTCTGAGGGGAGGCAGGTGGATTCAAGCAGCACAGCTTCTAATGTTTCTTTTTTATCATTTTCACAGAATAACATCCGTCAAATGACAATCATTTCTTCAAAGGACAAAAGAGACAGACACTGCTTTGAAACCCAGCTTGGGTAACACCTATGGAGAGGCATTTTGACTATCAAGTGAATGTAAAAACGTTTTCAGTATCATTAGAATTCTGGAAGCAGGCTGTCCAATTAGAGGCAATCCTGTTCTGTCAAGCTTTGCTTTTGCTGTTGAGTCTCATGCAGGTTTGCTCTGCACTCCCATCTGTGTGTGTGTTTGAATCTTTGTATACTTAATGTCACTGTGTGTCACTTTCTTATTTCTGTCTTTTAGCAACTGCACAGCCATCCATCATGCTTGCTGCAGGGGATAAAAAAATAAAAAGGTTTTCTGTGCATATCGCGTGGCTGTGAAATCCAGCACATAATAATATCCGTTTTGAAGACTTGCTTTGATAGTCCTCCACCAATGATGAGCCTCTAAAGAATTATTCGGAGAAGTGCTTACAGCTTTCATGGAACTGAACTCTAACTTTCTGTGAAGGGGGTTAAGATATGAAGACTTGCATCAAAGGGCCTGAGAAGACTCCCACTCCTTTTTCGACCATGGAAAAAAAAAATGCATCTAGTTTTCTGGGAGCCCTCAGATGAATTTCTTCAGAGGAGTCCAGAAAGCTGGGGCAGGTGGGGTGGGAGAGCCAGAGGTGGGGAATGAGTAAGAGCAGGCTAGACGAAGAGGGAGAAAAGCACAAGACTGATGGCTCGGAACAAAATCTGGCTCCTCTTCATCAAGAACTGCTGCTTCAGTGAAGATGACTTTTTGGGGTTACTACAGAAGGGAACCCCTCCCTACCTCCATCTATGGATCACCGCGAACATCCGGGAATTTTCGCCAAATTCGTCACATCCGGTTAGGTAACAGGTGAAAACATTGCTTCGTTGCATAGGGGAGCCACTGAATTACCTGCTTCATTACTCGTCAATCTTCGTTTATTCTACTTTGGAAATACGGAGAAGTCCCGCTGTGTATGGCTGCCATAAACATATCTATCACACGGACAAGAGAAGATGTTTGTTCCAGTTCCCAAAACAACAGAAAAAGTCCCGAACCACATGCTAAGTGGCTAGCTGCTATCAAGCCCATAAATGCTGACAGTTTACGCTGGAAACCATGGAAACATCTAACAATATGTTCCGATCACTTTGTGACTGATAAAAAAAGCATATAATGTGGTCTCACTTTTTAAACCCTGTAGTTGTTTTTGTACAGATGATAGAAAACAGCATTAAATCAGTGGATGTACAGAATCACAGCGCCGCCCGCTGTTCCCGTCTCCTCAGGACTGTTAACGATCACGTTCATCCATATTACTGCCATCAATGTTCCCACATAAGAATAAAAGCATAAAAAGCGGCAGAAAGGCATTTGCAGCATTATAAACATGCACAGTCATAACCAGTTGCATACAGATAAGACTGCCGGTAATTTATAGCTTTATCAATGAGAGTAAACTCCTGAGAAGTACATAAAAGAAATACCACCATTTCTTAAAAATCCGGGGAAAATTTATATTCTATAAAAAATAAATGGCTTGAACACGGGGCTTACCTGATGAAACCAAATACATCATGAGATCGGGAAACTGATCATCAGGCTGTTATGTAGGTTCGTCTAACCAGGCTGTAGCAGCAGAAGATGGGCATCACTTAGTCCAACAGATACTAGTTTAGCTTCGTATCTTCTTCTAGCGTCGGCAGTGAGACTTTCAGTATAACTGGACGTCATTTCTATAATATTTCAAAGACAGACCGGCGGAGAAAAAAAATTAAAAAGAGTGCAAAAGCAGTTTTTGAGGCTCATAGTCCATCAGACGCCGTTCAAATACGAAGCATATTTTCACCGGGACCAGCTTCGCGGTCACATGAGTTCCGGGTTGTGACGTAGGCTCGCGGTGATCCATACTCACACACATATTGACATACCTGAACAGAAATTGGAAAACATTTCTCCTGAAGGACAAAAGGCTGAAGGGAAACCATGTTTAAAGACAGAGGATTAAAGATTTACTCACATACAGAGCACTCTCAAGTCACATACACTCCCTACTCTTTTCCCACAGAGCCTTAAAGAGAGAGAAAGTAAGTCTATTTATGACAGCAAAGTTTTTAACCTGAGCCTCACAGTATCGACGAGGCTTCCTTGCAGTCAGCTGTCAGACAGCAATGCTACCATTGTTTGATCATGAAAGTTTTATGACATGTTTGCCTTTCCCCTGACTTACAAATCTTGTGAGTGTCAATTAGCGGCAGCAGATCAGAAACCCTGCCAACTAAAAACAAACCTTTGTCTTTTCCACTCTGACTTCAGAAGGGCGAGGATTAAAGGAACTCATGGAAGACAAAGGAGGGGGTGCGTGTTAAATTAGCATGGCAAACATCCTTGACATTTATGATTTGTTTGTACTGCAGTAACACTGTCGACCATTCTTTTACTGTTTTGAAAGAAGTGCATTTCAACAATATTTAGCATCGTTCAAATGTACCTGCTCAAGCTTGTGCAACATTCAGAAGAAAAAAATCAAAAGTTTTGGCTTTGATTAGTATGTCTGTTGATCCAACGAAGAAAATGGGAAGAACAGAAAATTTTAAACGTACAGGTTTTTCTTCACACTGATTGCATTCATATAGACAGCAATGATTTAAATGAAAGATAATTGCAACTATGGTAGGGAGGGGTGGATTTATTTATTTCATTCAAAGTCTTCCTGTGTCTGTCTATCCATGCTGTTATATAACAGTTCTTTCAACTACAACTACAAAAGGTTCCTTTGATGTAAAAAAACAAAGGTCAGTAGTCTTTTTGATTTGATTTTAAGACTTAGCCTCCAGTGCATTGCAGTCTGAAACACACACACGCGTGCACGCATGCATGTAAGCAAAGCATAGGGGTTCTCTGTCAGGCCTTTGTTTTAATGATTGGTACCAAGTTCACTAACTTCATATTACCTTCCTAATTCATTGTTTTAAGTCAGCTATTTGTAGCATTAAGGGTATGGTGATTGCTTATTAGCATATTGAGACATTTGTGAATTGAATATGGACTCATTTAAATCAGTCAAAACTCGATCTTCAGGGACTCAGATCAATATTTAAAATAAAATGTCGATCAAACATCTTTGCTTTTGTCTCACATTTTATCTCTACTTGTAACTGCCATTTATAGCCATACAAATTTACATTGGTTGTAGATTTTTACAGTACGAGAGAGTAAAGGTCCATTTACTGTATGGATTACAGTATAGATGGTTATGGAGTCTTCTGTCCATCCTTCATGTGTGTAGTTTGGTCCATTACTTGGTCACGGGGATATCCCTTTAGCTGAATGGCTACCGTGCATAACTCTTAGGGAGTTTTGACACAGGACCTATTTAGGTCAACCTAACTAAGTTTTGGTACCAAACATGGCGCGACTGGTTCTGTGTGAACACATCGACATAACGCACCTGCTTTCAGACCGGCTGGGGGGTTCGGGGGCTTCGGAGCGGCTTGCGTCAACTTGAAAAGCGGCGTGAGTGATAGGTGAACCACCAACTTTAGCTCGACCTAAATCCCAGATACTCCGCCTTTTTTAACTAAACAGGTATCCGTAGGCAGCTGTACTATTGGGATATCCTTCTTATTGACAGTGTTAGACTACCAGTAATAGGGTTACAAGGCATACCTGCAATGTTTAGTATCATCTTGTGTTTGTTAGCTATTGTATTTCAAATGTTAAGATCAATAGGGCGTTCACAAACACAAACTGGACAAATTACCAACAAGGGCTTAGCAGCTTAAGCGTATATGCTCATGTTTACAACTCAACCTGGCTGTTTGCCGATAATAACTGTGTATGGCAAAGGTGTCAAAAGTAGAAGTAAAAGTAGTTTTTCAGTAGAAATCCTACCATGTTTTTGGATCTTTCAGTGCATTTAGAACAGGTGTTGTCACTAATGAGCTCATCTACCTGACAGAGGAGCTAATTAAACCCAGCTGGTTCAATGATTGGTTGTAAAAACTGCTGGACAGGACTTCTACTTTCTACTTCTAGCCTGTTTTTGACACCTCTGGTGTATGGTCAGGACCTCATGGTTCAACAGAATCAATCTGCGCCTTGCTCTGGTTTGTCTGGAAATGTTGGCATGTCCTCTAGTGCAGAGTGAAAACTACCTTACTTGGAGGACTGGGGTTTAAATCTTGTACGCTTGTGTCGACATCCTCATAAATGATCAAATTTGCTAAGTCATCCACATATTGGAACCTAATGACTTAATCATTAACTTTCATGACCAAAATCTCCAAGTTGTTTGTGTTCACTTCCATGGAGTAAACTCTTCCCACTTTGGTCCATGTTAAACTGGTGTGAACATGGGCTGGTTTTCCAGAGAGCACCAAGGTTCTGAGACTCCAGAACAGAGCCAGAACCAGATTGGTTCCTGTCTGAAGAAGCTTAACAAGGCAAAGATGGTTTCCCAAAAGTCTACTTAAAAGACATCAAATTAAATTCAAAGAACATTGATTAGGTTGATTGGCTAAAAAAAAACAGACTGCAAAATCAAAATCCCTATGCTACAAAAGTGACATAAGAATTTAGACTGGTTTGAGTTTAAAAGAAAATGGAAGTGTGGGGAAAAGGGGATAATAACAGGTGAATGGAAATGGATATTCCTTGTCAAACTGGTGCCAGAAGCCTTGTGACAATAAAAATGTGTTTCAGGAGCAGTTCAACAGCACCTGACATTTTAGTTGTATTTGTTCAAAGTGTAAAAATATTGAGGTGGCATGGGCATTAAAAATGATGCACAACAATAGTGGTTCAACAAGCTAAAACGTTCTCTTCTAAAAAAGCAGTGTTGTCTGGCTGACACAAATTACAGCCAGCGACAGATGGTTTGAAGTTTTATTCAACTTGGACAATGATGAAGCCATTTATAAAACTGTGTCACTCTGTACTATTTCAGTTTTAATTTTACACTTTTTCACATAGACATGACATCGCACTGTCAGTTGAGACACAACTTTGTTTGTTCCATGATGTGTTGCGAAAAAAAAAAGAAGAACATTACTTTTGTTTAGAAGAAGAAACCAAAAAATGTGATGCACAAGACTAATGAGATCCTGCAATCTGACATCTTCCACATAATAACCAGTCTGTCAGTGGCAGTATTTTTGGTTATTGTCTTGCCTGAGGGTTTCTTTCTGTGCCATTTAAGACATGGATGCTCCTGATCACACAGATAAAACCACCTCACAATATAAGCAAATTATAGCAATAAAAGCACCTGCCTAGTGTTGTGTCCCATCTGTGCCTTTTGTCCGCCAAATACTTCTACCTCGGTGCATGGACGGAAGACTTGCATAGCGGCTTAGACCTGGATTTTGGTAACCAATAGGCGCATTTGGACAGAGGTTCTAAGAACGCAGTTTCTATAACTACATATCCCGAGTTTTGTTATAAGAACTCCCCTTCGCCTTCAGGGTGTGTTCGCACATGAGGGAGGACCTTGTTAGGGACCATGTGTGATGCAATCGTTGCAACAGTGAGAAATTTATGCCCCGGCAGATCTAATACAAAACTGTTTTCTCATCTCTTTTATTCAAAACTATTATAAAAACTAACTTACCAGCTTTCCCTTCATCACGGTCATATATGTATCATGTAACGGAACCGCCCCCCGTTGGAAAGCTGCCTTATTGACTTCTTGTTTGTTTTGTTGAAGTACGCCCAGACACTTTAGTGGACCGACCAGGGTTCGTTCACTAAAGTGGCGCAGATTGTACTGACATAATTTGCAACTGCATTTGGGTTTTCCATCTCTTTTATTCAAAGCTATCATAAAAGCTTACTTAACAGCTTTCCCTCCCTTTCCCTTGTTTACCTTTCGTTCAAGTGTGCCCTGGACACTTTAGTGGACGGTCCGTCTACATAAGTGTCCGGGTGGCAGCCGCAGAGTCTACTGCGGCACTTTGCAGTCATTAAATTAATATGAAATTAATTGCTTTTGGACATTTCAAAATAGTTATCGATTTGGGACGTGTACCATTGTGATCAATTTATAACCGGTGGTATCAAATAATATGCCGATGAGTGCTACTCAAGGACTGTTTCAGTGGTTAACTTCACAAACTGATATTAAAGGTTGAATATGGAATACGGACAGAACAGCGACATTACGTGTGTCTAGGTTGTAGTTGCAACGGCAGAAAAACAACTCCAGCCGCTGGGATGCCAGGCTCACTGCCGATACGCAAGTGAGTAACAGTCTGCAGCATGTCCAACAAGTAACACAGAGGAGTTTATAACCGACAGCTAACGTTAGCCATGTTAGCAAACAAGCTAGCTTACCGATCCAGGAGGAAAGTCGCCTTCTCTGTGTTTTACTCCGTGGAAAACGTTTATGTGGGTCCATTTAGTGAAGTCTTCACCTAAATTTACTCCAGGTTTTGCTCTTCTCAGGTCACTCCCTCCTCAGAAACAGATAACAACATCTCCAGGGCTCTGAAGCAGCTGCTTCACTCGTCGTCTCCACGGTTTTTCCCTGCACAGGCCTGACTATGACCGAAATATTGTTTCCACACAGAGATCGCATTTGGCAACCTGCAATGGCGGCGTGTATTGGCTTATAGACATAAATAAAATGCCATTATCGAACCCGTCAAAATTTATTTTATAATTATTTTTAGGCTAAATATAATTTTTCTGGGAAATGTTGTACTTTCATTCTGTACACCCCCAAACGACCTGTGGAGGTATTATTTTTTTTAAAATATAGCTTTTAATAAAAATGTTCCATATTCAACCTTTAAAGCACGGCAAAACTTACACCTCAATCATGGTGTAAAACGGAACAGGGGAAGGCACAAAATATGATAGGAAATACTTGAACGACCCCACCCCAATAACTACAGTGTATCCCGGTGTGAAGAATTTACCATTGAATAAATCTATTGTAAGACAAATCTATACTGATGTGATGCTTTTGAAATTCTGTTTATAAATAATTTTTGTGATATAAAACTGATTGTTGGGGAAACATTCATGTTGCAGGATGTGTAATTAGGCTGTGGAAGGTACAGTGGAACAGCGTGCAGACATTCTTTATGCTCATATAGGTCAATTCCACCTAATTTAGTCTAGATAACATTTCCTTGTATGATTGTTCTGTTCTTCTCAGTATGTAACAGGGCTCTTCCATTTTTCCCGCCATTCATTTATATTAAATCTGAAGTGGTCACGCTTTCTCTGACAATGCGTAGTTTATTTAATGCAATGATATCTATGAGGTCCTTTGTATTGACAATTTATAGTAGAATGTGGGTGTGTAGGAGGCGGGTTATGGGCCAAATTCATTGCGCAAACTTCCAGGGAGAGTCTGATTTATAAAGGGGAGGTTGCTTGCACCTGTGTGCACGCACGTTTTATAAATCTGAATTTTTGGGGGCGGGTTTGGGCATACATGGGGTGTAATTTGTGAGAGGGTTGGGATAATTTTGAGAACCAGTTTTATTTGTAAAAATGAGCACAGTTACAGTATTTAGGCTATATAAAAATTGTTTCAAATCAGGTAATCTGCTTGTTACTGCCCCACCTGTTCATCCCTTCCATAGTTATGGTGCGTACACACCAAATGTGATTTGGGCATCAAGGGCGTCGGGTTTATATGCAAAGTCAATGGCTGACACGTGTCGAGGAGGTGTCGAAAACCCTGCGGTGCATTTCACGTGGCGGGCGCAGCACGTCTAGACGTGTTTCGCACGATTTGCGCATTTCACATGTCGAGTTTTGAGATTTTGAGCGTTTGACGCGCATCGCAGGCGGCAGATGCCAGAGTTGGAAAATCGGAACTTTGGCATCTTGACGCGCGGCGTCAACCAATCAGAGCAACTCAATGTCATGACACAGACACACATTTTATGACAGGACGGGAAACACCCAGAAGAACCAGGGAATGTCCTCTCTCTCTCTCTTTCTGAAGACAGAGGAGGATAAACTGTGATCTGTGCCCGGTCCCGGTGTCTGAACAGCGGTTTGATGACCTGCTGTGCCGATGGGATGTACTGGGCTTATAATGCTCCCCCGCATCAGGATAGCGGGTTGTTAAACTGGGCCGGATCAGACTGAAAGCGCCCCTCACCAGCATACAGCTCCTGGAGTAAATGGTGAAACTCATCACACTCCTGAATACCTGAATCATCTGGTGAACCCAGACACGAAGCAGAGATGCCCGATGACGACATTCTCTAGCTTTGTTTATCACGTAAAACTAAGCCCCTCTCTCTACTGCATCTGCCATGGTGCAAACAGACCGGTGACAGGAAAAAGAAAAAAGGAGGGGCTCCTCCCGAGGTGCGTTGAGTGCGCCTTGGCTGGGCATCCCTCGCCATGCGTCAGGGGCATCAAGACACTGGAAATGAAGCGTCTGACTTTTTAGCAACCCAGCGTCCAACTTTGGGAATCAGGCATGATTTTGACGCCAAAATCGCGTTTGGTGTCTACGCAGGGTAAAGCTTTTGCTCCATATTTGTGCTCTCTTGCCCAGTTATGCTCAAATTCAGATTTTTCAGATAAAAGCATTGGCCTTTTTTGTGGGCAGAAGATAATCAAAATTAAAAGTGAACTTGACTTTGCCTTCGGTTCAATTCTGTAGTAATAGTATCTTTGTGCTAAATCTTTATTTTCTTTACATTAGAAACATTTTTCATTGCACTATACCATGGTGTTTGTGCTATCATGAATTATGTGAGGTGTTTATTCTAACATGCCTTTGGTTTTTAACTTGGGATGGAAAATAAAAATGCTCATTCATCATAAATGAGGAGGACCAGGTGGTTTTTCACCTCATTTTCGTCATCAGGAGCGGTGAGGTCTGAATAAGCCAGTGGCAATGATTTTCCTTCTGTCCTCTGATTTTTAAATTCCAACTGTATGGCTCAGCTAATGTCCCCAAAAAAGTAAGTGAGCATTCATGCATGACCCCAGATCTCCCCTGTGAAGCAGAATCTACTTTTCCTGATTTAATATTTTCTCGTAGACATATGCTCAAATTCTGAATTTTCATGTTCTCAGTTGCATTGTGCTCCTGTCCACCACTAGATTGTAACGTCATAGGTTAAATGTTATAATATAAGATTATAACCACAACATAGATTATCAAATCTTTGTTATGGTTTTGTCTTGGAGACAGCACCCAAGCAGAGAGAGAGAAGAAATGGTGGCTAATAACAGAGGGATTTATTTACAAAGAGGTGCAAAGGATTGTGTAGTAGATGCCAAGACTGTAGATATTGCACTCCATATGGAGGAACAGAAAAGACTGCAGAGGAGGAAGACAACGGGTGAGTTCACTGGGATGAATGAACTGGGCTTTAATGGCTGGGGAGGACTTTCCCAATAGATCAACAGCCTTCCAGCGGAGATGGTGGTGTCAGTGCAAAGTGGAAAGATGACAAGTAAGTGTCCACTCTGCACAACTCAAAGCTGACTGATGCCTCAAATCCAGACAAAGAATTGTCTAGCAAACAAGAAAACCAAAAATCCAAAGGGGTACAGATTCTGGGAAACAGGCAGAGGAGAATAACAATATCACGCCAAAATCTCACAGATCACAAGATTAATTTTTTTGTCTTTTCAGTACTGGTACAGACAAACTGGCGATGACTGAAGAGCAAACCCTGGCCAACGACGAGAAAGCCATAAATGTAGTAATAGGTTAAGTTGAATGAAAAAAAAAAGCAATCATTGCTACCAGTGACCATTTGTGGTCGAATTTATGGTATGGTACCAGTAATTATTTCCTTGATTAAGACAAAAAAAAGAGTTACTCCTTCCAAAGAGCTATAAATTCCATAGTACACATGTATGTGGTATTTTGAGTCTTTTTAGTTTTATTTGAGCTTTTGTTAATTTTAGGGACAAAAGCCATATTGTGTCAAGCATGCAAAAAATAATAAATGCATTCATTTAAATCGACATCACATATCCAGTCAACAATGCCTGTATTTTTACTCTTAATTTGTCACTATTTTTAAATCATTGTTACAATTATTGCCCTTTATCATTTTGCTTTTTTTTTTCATTTTAATTTTGGTATTTCTGTCTATTTGCTTTGTTTATTCTGATGTGTATTGCAACCTTTCTTGTAGGGGTGCCTGCAGAGGTTTTTTTAGCGGTGGCCACAGGGTGGCCAGAGAAAATACCAGGGTGGCCATGGGTTATTAAAGGCTAACATTTGTTTCTTTCAACCTGGGCCTTATTTCTGGAATTTATATGTGCATTTACTCACCAGTAACATTTCTGTATCAAAAAAGGGCTGACTTCTTACTATTTAGTTTAGTCGCGTTTATCCATAAAATGGCAGTGAAGGGGGCAGAATGAATGGGCCTCTACATAAGGCGTTATCTGCAGCCAACTTCCTTAATTTCCACAATACACTGCAAAAACTCAAATTTATCAAGTATATTTTTCTAATTTCTAATCAAAATATCTCATCAATATAAGACATAATCACCTAAAGAGAAACATTTCAGTGAGATTTAGGAACTTGTTTTAAAGGAGTCATCACCCGGAAATCCCACTTTTTCACGTTAAAACATGTGTATTGGAACAGGACCTCAGTTATAACGTGCCAGAAACTCAGGAAAGTGAAAGTGACTTCGTCTTTGAGTGCGGGCTCTCTCTTCTCACCAGAATCGGCCACAAGCACACGCGCTCCACAGTACGCGAATTGAATTTCTTTCTCCGAATGATGTGAACTGGAGAGGCTGCTAGCTGCTAAGCTAGCCTCTTTAGCACCACCTAAAAGCTGCTGATTACCTGCCACGGAGGAGTTATGACCAACTGTTATGACATGAACTAGAGAGGCTGCAAGCGAGCTGCTAAGCTAGCCTCTTTAGCACCACCTGAAGGCAGCTGATTACCTGCCACGGAGTAAATCAGCTTTGTCAGAAAGGACGCCGACGACAAGGAGGAGGTGGAGGCGGAGGAGGAGGGGGAGTATGCCGTGCTGAGTTGCCTCAGCAGAAATTCAGCAGTTTTCAGTGCTTTAACAGGAGGGACAACTTTACCAAGGACCAGTGGATTATATTTATCAGTGAGGATGTGCAGTCGATAATAAGTTACACAAGCAGCAACACTTACCTTTTGTGTAAGAGACCAGGAAACGATGATAGACGAGCGGACAAGCAGCTAATGTAGCTACAAAAGCTAACAGTGTGTGATTAACTTCACGTCAGACGTCTGCTCCTTATATTCATCAGAGTCCAACCAGCCCTTTTACTCCGCGGATCCTCTCTATCAACCATGCCGTTACGTTTTTATCACGTTTTTCTCTGTTGGGACATCATTTTCCTTCACCTGCTCTGTCCTGATAAAACTTTGTTTTGGCTTTGATGTTTGCCTCGTGAACGCGCTTGCAGACAGGTCTAACTCTTGTATGTATTCTCGCGACAAACAAAAGTTGGGAGATAAAAAGAGGTTAAAATGAGCTCATTAAATTTTCCTCCCACCCAACTAGAATTAAAAATTCATTTGAAGATAATTTAAGAAGGATTGTGGATGTAAAACACTAGGTTATGACACCTTTAAGACAAATCCATTTTATTTCAAGAAATCTTATAAGAAAATTTCACTTGTTCCATTTGCAGAATTTTTTTGGCTTATTAAAAGCAAAAAACAAAAAAACAAAAAACAAAAAAAAAACAAAAAAAACTTTTTTTTAAAACTTATTTCAAGAATGGCCAAGATTTTTTTGCTTGTAATAAGCAGTTTATTGTGTGTCCATGTGTGTGTGTCACAAATCATTTGTGTCGCAAACAAATGACTTCTGCGACAGACTGGCGACCTGTCCAGGGTGTACCTGCCTCTCGCCTGATAATAGCTGGGATAGGCTCCAGCAACCCCCGCGACCCTGAACTGGATAAGCGGTAAAGAAAAATGACTGACTGACTGACAAATGACTTCACAAAACTTCACTATGACGACCCCGCCCACACTGAAAACCAGAGCTGAAGACGCCTCAGTTGTAATGTGAACAAACTAAATGGGGGTAGTGTGGTGTCGGCCCAGTGAGGGCAGGGCTAAGTAGGTGCTAATGTGAAAGGGGCATTAGAAACTGGTTGGGGCAGTTCTGAGTGGCACCTTCCTGGGTGAATTTACATAAGAAAGGGCGAGTTAATAAGGAGTGATAGACCTACGGGGGACTATGGCAAAAGAGCAATGGCAGAAAATGGTAGTTCTAGTGTAATATTTTTACTTATTTTATTTTTATTAGCTTATAAAGATTTTGACAAATATAAGCAAAGCCTGCTGCGCCGTGTTAATAGCACATTAAATTGATATAAATGAAGGAAATAACATTTTTGCAGGGGTGGCCAGTGGGGTGGCCAGCATTTTGTTCAGGAGGTTACTGGCCATCCCTTGGGGACATCCTTGCTTTCTTGGCCAGGTCACCCTCGTGATCTCAGTGGATTTTTATCTGGTTAAATAAAGGATTATGAATTTATGTTACACCTAAATTGGAGGGGTACCATCCAGCATGAAGGCTCTTTTTTAAATGGTGTGAAGTCTTTGCTCACTGTGATGGTAATGGTGCAGATCCACTTTTATATTTTAATCACATTGATGTGTAAATATATTGACTATCTGCAGAGTCTGCTCAAACCATCAGTCAAATTACCTCCAACTGTAGATTAAAGCTATTGATCACTTAAGTACATTTTATTCAATCCATGGGTCTGTGTATAAATGTAATTACGTCTTTAAACTTGATAAAAATCGGGTTCCAATTTGTGGACAAGCTGGCAGTTAAAATTTGTCTCAGATGATCAAATTGCGAGTGCACTAATTTAAAACATCCAATAATTATGACTTAAACTTGTTACACTGCCAAGCATTGAGACCTCATACATATCCGGAACCCCACTGTACAGTTCCTTAAAGCATATCTAAACGATGCACTTCCTTTTGTGTTGTTCCTGGCAGTAGTAAGCATCACTTTCATTCTTCTCATTTTCCCAGCTGTTGGAAAGCTGCTCTATTGTACAGCAATGAGATATCACTTTAATTTAAAAGAAAAGAAGCAAGGAGGACACTACAAGCTCTGATGTTTTCTCTTGGCGTCCACTGTGTCTTGGGAGCTAATAAAAATGAGACTGTTGTGAAGTAACAGCTCCAACAGTGGAAGCCCCTTCCCAGCACTCACACACACAGCATTGTATGCTTTTTATTGGCCTGAATAATAGAGGACTGAGAGAATGGTGGAAACAGTTTTCTGTCTTAGTGCTGGAGCCAAAAATCTTACATGGACATGTTGGCTTTATTTCCTCTGGAGGAGTTGGAAGAACAAAACAGCACAGTGATCTAATTAACAACTGCCACCTGAGACAAAAGTGCATGCAGGCTTGTGTGTCATTGTGGACATAATATCCTGGTTTTTACAGATGACTGTGCGCATGCTGTAAGGTGACTTAACACACACACACACACACACAGTGTAAGTCTACATGCAGCACACTATTATTCCTTTTGCTTTTGAAGTCAAAAGAGTGAAAGCATGATTTGAACTGGAGTTTCTTGTAATCTTATAATGAACTCTGCTATTGACAAGCACTCGTGCCGCGAGGGCATGCCTAAAATCTTACCCCCTAACATCTGAAGGACAGCACAAACAGTATACTGAGAAACCGCGGTAAGGAGAAACTCTCGCTATCTCCCTCCTGACAGCTCTCAGGAAAGCTGTAGGTAACAAATCAAACAAGGAAGTCGAAGCCCCAAAACATTTAAATGGAAGGGAAGCGCAGTCTCACAATGGTTCTCGCCTTATCTTCTCTCAAACACCTGCCATGTCGGCTGCTACTTATCCTCTGATTACAGCTGTAGCCATTTTGCTGTAATTCGCCAAAAAATTATTCCTGAAATAAATAAATATTGTAACGCGCAGACTGAGAGTCAGAGGAGGGGAAGGAGCGAGAGCATGTAGTGAAATATTCAAGTGAAATCTGCTCTGGGAACATGGTGTTCTGAGATTGGAATAAATAAGCAGACAAGGAAGGAAAAAAAAGTCAAAAGGAGGCTTGATGTGATGTCTAGTCTGGAGTTTAGGCCTCTTCTGTTACACTGTTGATCTCTGCTTCACAGAAAACTCTCAAACAAGGTCATATTATTCAGTTCACTGTGCAGTGAATGACAGGTTTTCTGCAATCACATTACATCTCAGTGTTATTTGAAGTGACCCTCGGCCCAGAAACCAGATTCTAAAATAGAAGAGCAGTAAAGAATATGCATTTATAATACAGCAAAGGGGACATATGCATATTTTTCATATCTTCTGTCAGTGCCGGATACACATGCAGGGCCTTATCCTTGGTTCAAATCCCAGTGGAAAAATGTAATTTGTGGGCAAAATTAGCCTCGTCAAGAGTTATCAAGCACACCTATCACCAAATGCCTCTTTTACAATGAAGTGAAAGCAATCTTAATTCCATCTCAGGGCAAAGATTTCACATCTTGCCAATTTACTGGAGTACAATGGACATGTGAAGCCAGCCTTACTTCAAGAAAAAGTACAAATATGCTTTAGATTCTCAGATCATGGTGCGGAAGCTTGTCACAGAATGGCAAAGAACTCTGGAGAAACTCACTTTCATCTAACACAAATCAAGTCTAGGAGAAATGTTGATTCATTAAATGGAAGGATTGTGAAAGCAGG
Organism: Atherinomorus stipes; assembly: GCA_023101725.1. NCBI lineage: Eukaryota > Metazoa > Chordata > Actinopteri > Atheriniformes > Atherinidae > Atherinomorus > Atherinomorus stipes. The sequence goes on from JALJCO010010353.1 coordinate 37,392, forward strand.
TGTCTAATGGAGGCATGTCGAAAAAAAAAACAAAACAAACAAAGAAAAAAAAATAAAAAAACAAAATGGAAGTAAATTAAAAAAAGAAATATGAAAATGTGAACATTTTTCACATTTTCAGAACATATCCAAGGTGCTACAAAGTCGATACCGAGAAATAATAATGTATATTATAAGGCAGCAAAGAACCCTTGAGATAAGATCATTGTATTACCTTGATTATCTTTTAATCTGTCACAATATGTGCATAATCAACAGACTCATTGTAAACAGACAGATGAAAATATTAATGTTATGTTTACAGACAGCATTTTTAAGATATTTTTTATGCAACCTGCACAACACTGCAGATGATTTCATGTAGTAAAAGTGTTCCAGCATTTTAGTCACATTTACAAACTTGGTTCAGCTTTTACAAGAAAAAATGTCTCCATTTGAAATCCAGATGTTAAAATCTGATACAACTGTCAAGACAAAGTCTAAAGTCTTGTTCTGACTGCTGCTGTTACCAAGTAGCTTTACTTTGAAATCAAAGGGGACGGTACTACACTGAAAAAAGAAAATAGTTGAACCAACTTAACTGAATCGTTTCGATTGTTGAAATGAAATAAGTTATTTGAAATAAAGTTAATAAATTAGATTAACACAATTGATTTAAGTCACATACTTAATAAATTAATTATTCTCAAGTTAACATTTTGCATTAATCCAACTAAAAATTAAGGCAAATCAACTTGCAGTAAAGTTTTCAGTTTTTCCAACTCAATAATTGTAAAACTTGTTTAAAGTGCCCCTGGCATGAAATTAGCGTTTTTTGAGGTTTGTGATCATATATTTTAGTTTCCCCGGCCTGTTCTCGAAGGGGTTAAATGATAGATTAGTGTTTCCTTTTTACCTGGGTGTGTCTGCCTACATGGCGAAGTTAGCATTCACAAATGGGCTGATGGGCAGTTTGGCATATTTACTCCTTGACTTCCAGCTAATTACCTCCCTCACCCAAACTACACTCTCCAAGTCCCTCTCCCCGAGACCTATGAAAACAAAGCAACAGCATGGCTTCGCATCAGAACTGCTCTGTACCTGGCGTACAAGGACAACACCTACCTTTCTGTCCTCCCCACTGAAAAGCTTGTGGATGATTTCATTTCTGCAGGAATGTGCCTAACAGAAAATCTCCCTGCAGCTCCGTCTCCCCTCAGGAGGTTATAACGGCGTTCAGCCACCATGAAGAAACACGAAGTTTCTAATAAACGTTTTTCATCATGTTTGTGTCTTTTATCTCTGAGGGAAACTGATGTTTGTGATGATTCCAGTTTATGATTCTTCCCTTTGTGCACGCGAGTGTTCGGCTGCCCGTATAGACTCAGGTTTGCAATCAGTCTTTCATCATCATCATCATCATCATCATCATCATCATCATCACTGTTTCTGTACCGCTCTGGTCAGACAAAGACAGATCTAATGTGCAGAACTCGTGTAACATATCTTTAGTATTAACTATTAAGTGAATAGGGGATTATCACGCTTTCTGGAACTTTCCGAAACTTTCCGAAACTTTCCGGAACTTTCCAGAATCTAGGCGTTTCCTCTTCTGGGCCATTTCAACAATAGCTGAATCCAATGTCCCTGCTCTGTTCCACTTTGTAAATCGGATAAACACCAACCCTACTTAAGTTTGACTGAAGTGATGAAGGGCCAAACTTTATAATAACACAATGTAGCACGTTTGTTTGTAGCCGGCAGACTACACTATGGTGTTAGCAGGCTAGCAAAAGCCAGCTAGCGTTTGGTGACGTGCCTAACTTTGTGCAGCTGAAAACACACAAGCATCTGAAAGTGTCTCCTTTCTTGGCAGTCCCCAGTTGTTCCACTGGAAACGGGAAGGTACAGACCCGATTTTCAGATGCTTGTGTGTTTTAAGACGCACAAAGTTAGGCATGTCAGCAAATGCTAGCTTGCTAACGCTAGCTGTGTAGTCTGCATCATTGAAGTGCCGGCTACAAACGTGCTATGTTGTTTTATTATAAAGTTCGAACGTTCACTCTGGCGAATCGCTTTGATCCACTTCTTCCTTAGTATCACTTCAGTCGGGAATCCATGAAAATTTAAGTAGGGTTGGCATTTATTCAATTTACGAAGTGGAACAGAGCAAGGACATTAAACTGGCCCGGAAGAGGAAGCGGCTAAATGTTTCAAGTTCCGGAAACCAGAACACGGAAGCGTGATAATCCCCTATTCGGGTCATGGGTGAAAGAACTAAAGTACAATTTCAGGGAAACTTGTTGCTGGAATATGATGCTGTTTTCTTCTTAAACGGGATTCTTGTTTACTCACGCTGCATCTGCGCCTGGGTCAGGTTGGTGAAGCTGTCATCGCTGTACGTCCTGTATAGGTCCGCAGAGGCTCAATACAAACTTCTTCACGCCTGACGTGCAGCCGCGTTCAACAGCAACCCTATTTTTACTCAAACATGAGTGTGAGGAGAGGCGAGTGTCTCCAGGTATCTCCGTATCACTCCGTCTCTCTCCGTGAGAGCACCGTGTTTATCAGTTAAGGAAGGACCATAGAGACTCACTGACAACAGAAGCACATGGTAACAAGCGTGCCTTCTGGTCCCGCCCACCGAACCTCGGTCATTGTAGCCAGTGCTAACAATAGTGCTACATAGTAGCGTCTGCTATTGTACGACAAGGCTGAATTACAGTGACCAATCCTTTCATACAGTATTAAGTTACTTAGAGTCTGACTAAAAAGGGACCAAAAGTCGCCGGGAATTTCATGCCACTGGCACTTTGCTTATGCTTTGCTGGTTTATCCTTTTTCTCTTAATGCATATTTAAAGTATGCAAAAGAGCAGATCCAGAGTCTGTGACAGAACGGCAACATAAATCGAAAGAGAATCATGTTGGTTCCATCTCAGACATCATAGAACCATTTTATATGGTGGTAAGTTTATCTCCTTGTACTGTCCTTCACACCCATGGTGCTAACTCTAACATCCAAACTAAATACAATTTCTCAACAATTTTATTTGAATATGAACATAACAAAGGCAGTAAATACTGTACATAAATAATGCAAATTCATAGGATAACAATCATAAAAGTTTCATTTCCTGTTGAATTTTATTTTTTGATGAGCTTTTGTGGTCCCAATATATTGAGTTTTTAAAATAGCCCCGCCACCTTTGCTGTTCATGCCTGCTTGAGCCTTCAACAACTTTTCACTGACTGAATGAAAATAAAACATTATTTCAAATCAGAGTGTGGTATTTAAGTTGATTTTACAAAAGAAAAAAAAAAAAGATTTCATCAGCAAACCAAAATATTTAAGTTAGATCAATGTAAATAAGTCTTTAATATCAACTACAGCCCGAACAATTTTCCACACATATAAATAGTGTAACCAGAGGTAAAAAAGTAAAAAATTTGACCCTGGAAAGTTTTTGGTTTTAAAGAGTAAAACTGCATCTGTTTGTTGACAATAAGCACAAATGCATAGAAAATTCTGATAATGGTCAAATACTCATATTTATTTGCTTTGTTTGCGTATGTGTGTGTGTGCGTGCTACATCATTTTGTATTTGTTAGTCACTGATATGAGTACCGATCATCAAATTTCTGGTCTAGCCAAATCCTGACTGTGACAGTCTGTGAACTGTAATCTTCTGGAACAAAGACAAATTTTTGAGACCCTTAACTTTTTGACAAGTGAAATGTCTTCAAGAAACAAGACATAGAAGTCCAGTTGCCTCTATTTAAGCTCTGAGATTAACTATGACCAGGACAACTGAGAATCTGAACATACATAGAGACCCACAGATTAAGCAATACAGATTACAGATTTTTGTAATTCTTTAATTTTTTGTTTGTTTGTTTGTTTGTTTTTCAGGGTTTGGTTTCAACATTTACATGGGTAAATACAAGAAAGTCAATACAGGAATTACAGACACACAAAACAAACTAAAATAAATTCATATAATCATAGTTTTCCCTCATTTAACACAAGACAATGCAAACAAAGAAGCTATAAGGGCAGATGCAGAAAGATACTGAAGAATGAGTGAGGGCCCTAGCCCCTGAGTGCCCACATATGCTCACCTCTACCTGCTCCAACAGTGGGAAACCTGGGTCAAATGTCATATGGATCCCTCCCAGATGTACCCTGTGGACCATGCTTCAGAGCCCATGTGGAAAGAAAGAAAGAAAGAAAGAAAGAAAGAAAGAAAGAAAGAAAGAAAGAAAGAAAGAAAGAAAGAAAGAAAGAAAGAAAGAAAGAAAGAGAAAAGAAAAGAAAAGAAAAGAAAAGAAAAGAAAAGAAAAAAAAAATCAATCTGAAGGGTCAATCTTAAAAGTATCAGGTATCAGGTACCCATATTAACATATAGCTGTGTATGTTGTTTGTATGACAGGACGATCAGGCACTGAAGCCAGGACAGCCTCTGGCACTGTCAGGTCTGGCGTTAGGAGCCTTCTCAAGCATCAGGAGGTGATTTAAGGATCTTAAGGTTGAATGTAAGTTTCCACCATGTTAGCTTTGGCATACTACTAGCTTATTGTTATTAGCTTCCTACCATGACTGTTCAACTCCAGAAAATGAATACCGAGTAGGCCTACTTTCAACCGACAATGCAATGCATTTTCCTATTGTGATACTACTTAACATGGTGCTGTCATGATTTTTGGGTTTTGGTTTTCTCAGTAGTTTCCTTGGCTGGCATGTTTCCTGTTTTATTTTGTAGAGTTTCTCCTTCTGTATTCTGTTTGGTTCACGTCTATTCCCCATCTCACCTGGTTTTCATTTGTAATCTACTCCACCTGTTCCTTATTGCCCATTACTCCCTCTCTGTATTTATACTCTGGGTTTTGACTTGTTCTTTGCCAGTTCGTTTGTCATCGTTACCTCCTTGTGTTTCTGCCTAGTTTCCCCGGTGTCTCGTAAGTTTTCCTGTGTTTTTGAAATAAACCTTTTTGTTCCTGTACCTGCATGGCTCATCCTGCATTTGGGTCTTCCCTTTCCTCCCTCGGTCCTTGACAGGTGGGTCCTGTCCAGTGCTAAAAAGTTGGAAATCCCGGAACACAAAGGGAGGTGGTTCTACCGACTCAAAAGAGTGAGTCGAAGTGATGGAACACACTCACATGTCTGCACACACACGTAAAAAAAAAAAAACTGGGCATTGGTGCCCAGTTATGTGTTTCCACTCAACACAACATAAAAATGAATAACCACTGTTAAACGCTTACCACTATGGACATGTTGTGCATGGTAGACAGCTTACATTCTCCACAGTTCAACAACTAAATTTATTTTATCTTCACAACAAGCATCAAAGCATAATTGATGAAAATATAGCAGCGTGGTAAACCATAAATGACAAAAAGCAACCGCATCTCCTTACCTTTGAAGTGGTCCTGAACCAATATGAATCCAATCTTCAATTGTTTATATTCCTTCTGTTCATGAGGGTCTACCAACTAAGTAATCAAACATTTTTCATAAAAAATATTTCATGTGATGAAAGTAGTCACATCCTGTCAATTTTCCACCATCTTAAAGGAATAGTTCACCCTCAGAATGATTTAACTTTATTTTCCACTTACCCTGATGGTGAGCAAGACTCTGGACCACTTTTTTAATATGTCAAATGCAGCCGGATATCAGCGCAACTTCTCGTTTCCCCCCAATGGAGTTCGCCAGGGTCCGAGCCAAAAAAGGTCCATAAAAGTCCACAAAAAATTGTCAACATTCCTCCATACTGCTCGTCCCATGTAATCCAAGTGTCCTGAGTGGGTAGCGTCCAGAATTTACTTGAAACTACGCCATTTAGTATATTTTTAGAGTCTAAAAATGCCAAATTGCCGATAATACAAGCGTAGAAGAAGAAATTCACTGTTTACATTGTGGTAAGAGTGCAAGAGCTCTAAACAAACCGGGACAAATACAGGAGGGGTTGGATATTGATCTAAAAGAAAGAAAGAAAGAAAGAAAAAGAGAACGCGCAATCTCGTCTGCCGTGGCTTCCGTAGTTTTGTGAATGCGCATCGGCGTGCTTGCTGGGCATGCAATGTAGTCTTGTTTAGACTCTAAAAATATACTAGTAGGCGTAGTTTCAAGTAAATTCTGGACGCTACCCACTCAGGGCACTTGGATTACATGGGACAAGCGGTATGGAGGAATTTTGACAATTTTTTGTGAACTTTTATGGACCTTTTTGGCTCGGACCCTGGCAAACTCCATTGGGGGGAAACAAGAAGTCGCCCTGATCTTCGGCTGCATTTGACATATTAAAAACATGGTCCAGAGTCTTGCTCACCATCAGGGTAAGTGGAAAATAAAGTTAAATCATTCTGAGGGTGAACTATTCCTTTAAAATCCATTAAATCAAGCTAATGCTGCACATTTTATTTGGTAGCATATGTTTGTTTTCCTCACTTCCCTGCCTAACAGAAGTGTTCCCATCAGTTTAGATTTGACTCCGGGGCAGCTTTTAGTATAAAACAAATGCTTCCAATTTGGATTGCATTATTTGATGCCTTATAAAGTCCTTCTATTGATCAGGCCCACGTGGGCCTTTGATTTAGTAGCCAACGAAATAAGCTTTCTAATGAGGGTAATATGGCCAGTGTAGGTACACTAGAGTGCTTCGTGAATGTGCGCAGCTCCTAGGAGCTTCTGTTTCTCGTTGCCCAAAACTCACCTGAAAATGGATCTGTATTATGCAAATACGAAAACAGATGACAATTCTGAACATGAAACAAACATTTATTTATTCATTTATTTGGGTGATATTTTATATATATATTTAAATAGTGACACAGGGGGTGGCGGATCCAGGAAAATAGGTTCTGGATCTAACGTCAGGGATGCCCGAACATGTTCCAGCTAGATCCAGCTTAAACTAAGCCCTGGTCCTGTACTTCCCATTGTTATAAAGTACTAATGCAGTTAGCCTATCGCCAGATTAGTTATTAGGGACACCTGCTTTTTCATGGAAGGAATAAACGTCCTCTGTATAAATGCACAAAGGTGATGTAGACAAAGAGCAGCACAGGGATGAAAGAGAACTTCTCTGAGATGAACTAAGATTAAAATTAAAATACAGTAACTGGACGGTTTAGGGTCATGGACTGATTTTATACAACAGTTTTTTTTTTTATAGTATTTTGTCGTCAGGGCAAAATATTAAAATGTATGCTAGGTAAGAACCGAAATTATATTGCTTAGTTATTTTTAGCTATTGACACAACAGCTCCTTTCTTTTAACACTATTAAATGCTCAACGATGACATGGAGGAATGTGCTGATGGCGGAGATGGCTTCCATACCGGGGATGTGACACTTTGATAATGAAACACAGTGCAAAGTGACTGTGAAAGTAACAAAAATTAAATCAGGCATTTCATTTTTAATCTTCTGCTTCCCATCAGATCTACAGTAAATGACAATGTTTAAGTTTTGCCCCCCTCTCATCTGTCTGTCAGTCACAGTTGGGTCCTTTTCTCTTTTTCTTGTTATCCGGCACCCTGTCAACCTTATTTTTCTCTCTTGCAGTCAACTCCTCAGTCAGACGCCAATATGCACCTCACCCCCACCACCATCGCCGCTTCAGAAGCAGGTAAATGGAGCTGAGATGGAGGAATGTCAAACAGATAACAATGCTGCTCTCTGCTGGCTATATAAATAATGCCATCACAATATAAACAAGTCTGGAGAGCATTAAGTCTTAAAGAAACTGTTGGCAGAAGCCTAAAATCAGATCTCTGTTGCTTGAGAGCTTACAGTAAACTATTCTGCATGAGTAAAATGGACAAAAACAAACTGATGCAGAACATCTCTCTACATCTTTAAAATGACACTTTGCTGTTTGCCTCTTCAGTTTCTAGTTTAAGTCTCACATGTTGGTAACTTCAGCCTCAGGGTAAATGCCATGTCAAGGTAAACCAGTCATCAGAATGATTGACAGGAGTCCTAGCTGGAACCGAACAAGATAAAGCAGAGAGGACTGGAAATGGCATCGCACTGGGCCTCCTCAAGGCAAAATATTGCATGTTCTAGCTTCAATCTATGTTTTTCTGGTCCAAGCATTAGCATCTGCTACAATGACTGTTGACTTTGCAGAAGGGAGGAAAGTCACACATTGAAATCTTTCTTTGTCTTCAAGAAAAAAAAAACAAAAACTTTTTTTTTCATAAATGCTGTACAAACATGGGTCCTTTTAAACATTATATGTAGGTTTTGATGTTTCTTTACATCAGTGTTTAATTATTGATTTACTTTTGCTGAAATATCAGTGCCATAAGTTTCAGTAATAATGGACGTAGAAGTCTTACACACAGCATTCAGTGGGTTTGATTCCACCATGAAACCTGACGCCCCGTTAGCTACCACTAAGCTAGTTAGCCTTGCTTGCTAACATTTGTGATGAATCCCACTTAATGTTGCTTATCTTTGCTTTTTCAGTCCTTCATTCCACACACACTGAATGTTGTGCTCATCCAATGATTAACAAAGAAGGTTGGTAGTAGTGGCTAAAATTAGCTGTCTCCCGTTCATGGGTGCATAGCGATTGCCTGTAATCTGATTATTGCTAAGAACGTTTCTATCTGTACTGTCTGATTTGAATCACAATCACATCTTAGTCAGGGATAAGATGAGCCTTTTGTAAAGGTGACCCTCCCCCAATCATTTTGGCATCTGTGCAGGTACAGTATATCATATATACTTCAACTGGGTACCAACAGTTGTTACTGCACAGGTGTAAATAACATGCACATGGAAAGAGTGATCAGTACTGACTTTTTTAAAAAAGTCAAAAGCTGGCTTAAGCAGATCAAAGAATTCTGATGTAAATCTGATGTAATTCTGATGTAAAGTCGACCACAAAAGCCTTTTTTTATGTCTATGATGCATGTTGGTGCCATCATATAAAACCCATGTAAAACACTGATCAAAATAGCCTGAAATAATAAACTAATTATGCTGTGGGGTGCATTGAGTTATGTCGTAAGAACAGGGAAGAAAGCATTAAAATTTCAACAGCCTACAAACCTGATTAAGATATTGAATGTGCATTTCCACTGGTCTTGCAATTTTTTTTTTTTTTTTTTAGCAATTTCCCCAAAAATTCTGAATTTGCATTGTAAAAATATTAATGTTGATGGCAGTTTTGATTTAGTTTTAGCTTGATCTATTACTAAAATGCTTATTATTTTAAATAACATTTATTTATTCATTAGCTTCAGTTATTAAAATTCCATTCAACAAACTTTGGTGTGTTTTTTGGCAGATCCAACCTTTGATTTTCAAAGAAATTGTTTCAGCAAAGCAAAAAAATGTTTAAGAGATTTAAGATTGATTTCTAGAAAGAAAGTAGAATATTATTTCAGGGGTGCCCAAGTCCAGTCTACCATCCTGCACGTTTTGGTTGCGTCCTTTCTTTAACACAGCAAATGATTGGCTCGTTACCAGCTGAATGACATGTGCATGAGGGAATTAGCCATTTGATTCAGGGGCCGTCCACACAGCGCCGAATTACAGCAAAACCATCAAAAAATTGAAGAAATCTGCCCTATCATCCTCATGAAACCAGGGATTAGCCTCCTGAAACTGGTCATCTCTGAAACCGGGTTCCAAGGTGGAAAGGTTTGAAACCACGACGGGTTTGTGTTTCATGGGGGCGGCGTAACCGCGCAAGGAGGGGGGGGGGGGGGGTGACAACGCAAGTTGGTCTTGTTCACAAAAACAATTAAGTTCATTGACAAAAATTCACAACAGCAATGGTGTCGGTGAGCGACTGTTTGTTACTGTGTAGAAAACTTTAGCGTTTGCCTCGTAATTCCTCAGCCATCTCTACCTTTCTGCTCTTCCTTTGTTGATTTCCAGCGACCCGTGATGAGTCTTTATTAGCGCATGCGCTGTGTCTTGTTTTAGGTTTGGAGTGTCACACCATCATAGCGCAACCCACAGCCATATATGATGTACTGCAGCGGTTTCATGGGGATCGTGAAACCTTTCCCCGGATTCCTGCTATCGGTTTCACACCTAAACCGGCTTCAGCTCCATGTGGACTAGGCCTCAGGTGTGTTGGGGAGGGTATGTTCTAAAGATTGCAGCATCGCTCTCGAGGACTGGACTTGGGCACCCCTGGATTAGAATCTCAGAAGAGATCATTTGTAAACTCTCACATGGATATGATTCTGATTCAAGTCCATTCAATAGAGCTTTAGGAATTTTCTATTATTCTTCTGCTACATTTTACCTTTTTTCTTGGGAAACATTTAACTAAATTGAAAAAAGAAGACTCATGTTAATCCATTCCCTGCATCCATCTGTTAGGAAACAAAAAGCAGGAGACAGGTTAATGACCAGAGACACAAGACCACCTCCTTCCTTTAGCCGAATAAGGAAAAAAGAGGGGGTCGTGTGTTACTTGGGAACTGGACATACCATCACCACCATCCATCACCACTTGCCGTACTGTACCATGACTCAGCCAGACTATATGGACTTTGGTGAACAGAGATATAAAGAGATGCAGGGTTAAATTTCCCCGCCCAAAACTGATAAGCTGAGTTGTTTTAAGTCAGGAGCAAAGTTGTTTCTGTCTGGTCCATGATGTTAAGGAAAATATGAAGACAAATTCTGTTCCAGTCTTAGACAATTTACCATTTTTTAACATTTAGACTAAATAAATACAAAAGTCTATGATATATGAAGTACCACTCCAATATTTCAACTAGGGATGGGCGATACCGAAATTTTTCATGTCGATACAATACCAGTAGTTTATGGCACTTTTTTTTTTTTATTGATATCGATACCAATACCGATACCGATACTTTTGGTCCCTTTAAAGAACCACATGTTTGTAAAGTTTGCAATAATATCTTGAATGCAAGTGCAACATCAAATATAAGTAAAACTTGAGAAGAGCAGTACTGGAAAAAAATGCTTTTAAAACAATAAAAACTTATGTTGATGAAGAAATTAAACAAAAAAAAGATTAAAACCCTCTATTAATTATCAAATACCTTAAGCACAGGTTAAGATTATTTAATTTTATTTAGTGGAAATGTAATGATAATATTATGAATTTACCAAAACATAATATGCAATAACCTGCATTAAAGCACTGAAAACTACCAAAACATCATCACTAAATGCAGCAGCATCATCAGAACATCTGATCCGACTGCTTTTGCGAATTATTTCATTTCCTAAATCTCTTAGAAGTGAAAACACATCGCATGTTTTGTATCCGTACAGTGGTATGGCGATACTCAAAACACTATAGATTCCGATATTTTGCCTGGCTGGTATTGAAGTATCGACTCCAGGGTATCGATATGCCCATCCCTAATTTCAACAAATTTACTTTTGAATTATGTGTATCCAGACTTTTCCTTGATGGCCTACGACAGATAAACAGACTGCAGTAAATGGAAAAGCAAGAACAATGCAGTTAAAAACTGAGTTTTTCTGAAAGAGAGCAGGAGTCCTGCAGAAATCTGGAGAAATATGTGAGATTTGCAAATGCTACAAGACCAGGGAGTGATGCTGACAATGGCTCACCTCAGAAAGATTCTTGTTTACCACAGCCTTTCTATTATCAATGTTGGTGCTTTTGTGTTGCTTCCGCTGCCACGGGGAGCTGCAAGTTAGCTGAGAAAGACTATTTCAAAAACATCTGTTTTGAAGAGGAGATATGAGAAAGATGCAATTTTATCCTGATTTGTTGCTTTCTTTTGTCCGTTTTATCTTAGCAATTTCTGATTTTAGAACATTTTGTAAGAACCATTTGAAATTCTGAGATGATGCTAATGAATATTTATCTTCCTCCTCAATCATGTTTGCAAAAATAAGTAAGCCACAGCAGGTTTGTGTTTTGTAAAGATGGGGGGTGTTTGTCAGGAAGGTGGCTGGTATTCCGCAACTGAATGAATTCCTAATCACACACTAATTTGCCTCATTCTCACATCCCAGCACACAGTTCCTCACGCTCGCCCGGTGCTCTTTTCCTTTGCTAAATCATTGAGGGGTCTGTGGATAATAACGCGGACCATTGCTCTGGTCACAATGAGGGACCAGATCCCCACTCAAAATCTCATAACCTGATGGCGGCAACTCACTATTGATTTCTTTCATAAACCGCCTGCCATGTCTCCTTTTTTTTCCCTCCGTGCCTCGACCCTCTGCACTCTCGTCACCCACAAACTGCGCCCACCTCACCCGCACCCCCGAAGAGTAATTACTCACTCTTTTATTTTCTCTTGCGTGGCTCCATATCGGGCTACTCATCTCTGACAGCAGTGCAGCTCAAATTAAATTCCTTCATCTGATAATGAAAGTCATTAGGTCCTGCTGGAGCCTTATGGAAGGCCAAACAAAGCCTGGTAGAGGCTCATGTAATAACCCCAAGAAGGGACAACACAGCTGAACAGAGCAAAAGAAAGACCAGCAGGCTTTCTGGATGCACAGCTGATCCTCGTTTACTGATAATTCAAAAGCATCGTGCCTCTGAAGAATACAATACAGCAATGCATTTACTATAGAGAACAGAAAAGCAACCTGCAAGTGTAGTTAAAAATGTAATTTGGATTTTCTGGATGTTGTAACGCAGCATTAGTGTGTTGTAACACTTCACCCCCACTTTGGTTGAACCGGGATCATTCTTAAACCTGCACCTGGCAGCATGATTGATAGCAACACCAGCACTCAAGCTAATTTGAACGAGCTTTTAAATGAGGTGGCATTTAGATTTTCCACCATGGGAGTGAACTGAACCATTTTCCAACTCTATTACAACCATATGCAGGTGCTGTGACCTTTGTCACTCATCTGAGCTCTGGTGGGAGGCTTGTATGATGATTTGCCACAGTCTTTATGCTAAGAGTAATGTGCTGATTTTTTTGCTCATTAAACAACATGAACATGATTTGTCAGCCCCTCCAGGAATTCATGATCTTTGGATTGCAAAAATTAATACAAATGAAAGGAAAATCTGTATTTTGTGCTACCTTGCAATTTCCTTTGATATCCCCACAACTGTTTGCAGGTATAAATAAATGATTGAAAAATAAAACAAACAAAAGAACACTTCGTAGCTATATCATAACAGTTTAACATAAGAATAATCCAAATAATTCATACTCCAGTTTCCAAAATGTAACTTGTGACTCGAGCCCCTTGTCAGAGAGAATTTCAACTCCCACCACCAGCAGGGCTTCAGCCTCGTTGTCCCTGACTAAAGTCTAAGAGGGCGTTGTGCTACACTTCTGTTGTCAAGGTGGTGAACTGGAGATGATGTCGTCAGTGTCTGCCATAGCAGTCATCACTGAACTCGGTGGGCACCAGAAGGGAGGGATGCCATTAAGCTGAAGTCCTATCATGTCATTTTGGCCTGTGGGACTCTGGAGGCAGCTGATGGGGAATGGCGGGCAAAGCAGGACATGGCTCCAGCGTCACTGACGCAAAAACTCAGGCATGTAAAGAGTTCAGAAAGGCAATGAAGAATGATTTCTGGACAGCTTCTAGTAGATGTTGGACCACCATCCAGTGGCTCAGGAAAGGGAAGCAGCATACTGTACTATCAATGCTGTGTGTGTGTGTGTGTGTGGGGGTGGGGGGGGGGGGGGGCTGCTGACTTTTAATTGGGACCAAACACTGTAAAAATAATGGTCGTAGTATCTGTTGTCATCACCCTTTTGTTTCTGAAGAGCTGGAAGTGAAGCCAGTTGGGCTGTTCCCACCATCGCCATGTCTACCGCGTTGTGCGTGTCATCACTCCCAGAAAAGTGTCTATTTTTTCCAGGGGGAGAAGAGGGGGCGGTGGAGGAAGGGGGGAAGAGGAACCTGTTTTGGGAGGGGACAAGAAGGAAAGAACACGCCCGGCAGCAGTAGTGACTCTAAATGAGGTTCTTCATCTGGCCGATAGTACGACCGAGGAACTCCACAGTGTCAGGTAGGGGGGGGGTGGGGGGGGGCGTCGTTGGGGAGAAAAATCGCCGCTGCTACACCTAGCACACCCATGTTTTTACCTGACCCTGCTAGGTGCATCCTTTTCCTGCGGCAGCGGTGATTTTCTGGACCCTGACCAGCCAGCTGATTGCGGAATAAGGAGTGCAGCCAAAGCGTCTTCGACCGGGGGGCACACCGGGAAACACAGTCTCATTTGGCCCTGCACATGTAGGAAAGACGTCCCCCACCGTGACTTTCGTCTTGGTCTTCAGTGGCTCCGGCCATGACACCTTCACGTACTGCCAGAAGTCGGGAAGCACTGGGGAGACGAAAGCAGGTCGGGCGGTTAAGCCGGTCTGTAATCCCTGGCGGAAACAGCTCACAGGCTTTGAGGGCAGTGGGAGGGGGGCAGAGGAAGCCCGACACACTCTGCTGCAGTAGACATGAGAAGTCAAGTCTGACAGAAGCGGTGCCTTACACCATTAAGCCATCGGCGAGAGCAAGGTTTTCCCTACATCTCTCTCAGGTGGCGAGCCTGCAGCAGAAGCTGAGCAGGTCTGGTAGGCAATGCTGTCTCAGGTGGAGTGGGGGTGGTAAGCACTGGAGTGGCAACCTCTTCTTCCATGGCATCGACCTCAGATTACCGCTCTTCCTTCTCACTGTCGTCAGGAGATACGGTGAGAAGAGCTCCACGGCCGGTGTAATAGTCAGCTCACTGCTGGCGGCGGATACTGGATGTGTCTGGGCAGCTTGGGCAGGCTGGGCGCTGATGCAGTCCAGCAATGGCGTGCTTTCTCCCGAGAAGATGTAGTTCTTGGAGCGGCGACTCCTTTCAAGGAGATGGTGTGTCAGTGGGCACTCGCCGACGCTGAAAGAAAAGGAGAGAGGGCAGCTGGCGACGCACCTGCTTTTAATCCCGCTAAGGCGGGAAAAGGGGTAGACACGCCCTACTGGACGACTACGTACATGAAAATTTCAGTGGACCATCGCATGCAAGCAATTTGAGGAGAGTTTTACCTATAGAGTCCAGTAGAGGGCGAAGCCTGTGTGAGATATAAGGGTGCATACACACCAAGCGTGATTTGGGCTTCAAAATCGCAGCTTACGCCCAAAGTTGAATGCTGGGTCGCTAAAAAGTCAGACGCTTGATTTCCAGCGTCCTGACGCCCCTGACACGCGGCAAGGGATGCCCAGCCAAGGCCCGCTTGACGCGCCTAGAGAGGAACCCCTCCTTTTTCTTTTTCCTGTCACCGGTCTGTTTGCACCATGGCAGATGCAGTGGAGAGAGGGGCTTGGCTTTATGTGATAAAAAAAGCTAGGGAATGTCATTGGCGGGCATCTCTGCTCCGTGTCTGATTCACCAGATAATTCCAGGTGTTCTGAGTGTGATGAGTTTTATCATTTACTCCAAGAGCTGCGCGCTGGCGAGGGGTGCTTTCAGCCGTCTGATCCGGACCAATTTAACAACCCACTGTCCCGATGCGGGGCTTCATTATGAGCCCATTACATCCCATCGCCACAGCAGGTCAGACACCGCCGTGCAGACACCGGGACCGGACTCAGATCACAGTTTATCCTCACTTCAGTTCAATTCAATTTTCAATTCAACATTTGTATAGCGTCCATTCATGACGATGTCACCTCAGGGCGCTTAAACAGACAGAAAAGTTCAGGTCAGATCCTCCTCTGTCTTCAGAGAGAGGAGATTCCCCTGGTTCTTCTGGGCGTTTTCCCGTCCTATCAGAAAATGTGTGTCTGTTTCATGATATTGATTCGCTCTAATTGGTTGACACCCTGCGTCAAGACGCCAAAGTTCCGATTTTCCACCTCCGGCGTCAAACGCTCAAAATCTCAAAACTCTCCACGTGAAATGTGACTAGACGTGCCGCGCCCAACGCACGAAACGCGCTGCAGGGTTTTCGACGTCTCCTCGATGCGCGTAGGCCATTGACTTTGCATGTAAACCTGATGCCCTTGACACCCAGATCACGTTTGGTGTGTACGCACCGTAACAGCTACACAGCTCAACACTGACCCTGCGGTTTCCGGTGGTATTGCTCCGTCTTCTGCGTTGGACGGACCAACAAGCCCCTCGAGTATGCACCAAATTACATATGAACCAACACAGACGATGAACGAAACTGTCCGTCAATCCGTCTTTTGCGTCGAGCAGGTTGTAGCAAGAGCTACATTGTTACCAGTGTTACTGTTTTTCCCTCCTACTGAAAAACTAGAAGCGACACAGGAGGGGCATTGCATAATAACAGAGCACATTTTTCCTGATAAGTATGACTTCTTTTATTTGTCGCTGGATGAAAGTTAGTCATGCTATATGGGGGAGTGAACTATCAGCCCTGTTGTAGAATGAAGAAAGTTTGGTCCATTACATCACTTATTTATACAGAAATTGATGCTTCATGTGGGATACCACAATCGGTATGTTTGTGTTGACTACAGACAAATTACGCCAAAAAATGATTGGGTTTCATATCTTGTCTAAAGACAGTGTGTAGACTGTAAGTATAAAAGCAGTTCTATATTTATTTTAAAACTTTTGTGTTCCCCCTCTACAAAATTTCAAGTAAGAATGGAAAAATGGTGTGGTTTTTCTGATAAACAGGTCTAATGAATAAAAGCAGCAGAAAGTGCTGTGACTGGGGGGGTTGGATGTGTGTGGAGGCTAAAGTAGGGGGTCCCGCTATTACAACACTCAAACCATCAGGTTCATTAGCCCAACAATTACACATTCATGAATTTGCTGTTAAAATGGCATTTGCTGAGTCGAGTGTGCCAGCTCCTGTCAACCTTAAGTGCTGGGTAAAATACTTTTAATTGGACTCAGTCTTTCGCCTGGTCGATTATGGGGGCTGGCTTTTCACAGAGCAGTTGAAACATGTGGGCTAAAAGCCTTCAAGATGGCGTTATGGCAGAGGCAGAGAGAAGGAGATGCTCTGGAAGGAAAGGTCATGGTAATCACCATAAAGGGCAGCATGTAAAGTAATTAAAGTGAGAATAATTGGCTGCTAGTTGTTTATGTGCATCTGTGTGTGTGTCTGTGTCATGGTTGCAAAGACAGCACGAACATGTGCACTATGCATACCAACACAATAAAGATGGAGAGGCAGATGGTGTGTATGAGTGTTGACATGAATGTTTCTGGTGACATTCAGGTGTAGATGAACCTGACGCTGCTGCTTTTCTACTTTCAGCATATATTATTTAAACTCATGTTGACATTTGCAATCATGCTGATGACCAGAAACATAATATTTCTGGCTTGATTTGATTTTTCTTTTTAAACTCATATGGCTTTTGCACAGCAGTCTGAAACTAGACAGTCTGAAAAAGCTTTTAAAGTTTTATTTTTATTTTTGAAGCAGTTTTGTTTCTCTCTCAATAGAGCAATTTTGTAAAATTACAGATGGTCACATTATATTAGCATTGCTTGTTTGGTTACAGACTAAATGATGAACAGTTGCTGGTAAACAATGTGTTACCTTCCAAACAACTACAATGAATTGAACTGAATTGGACTATGATTGGGCTGCACGATGGCGTGGTGGTTAGCACCGCAGCCTCACAGTAAGAACCTCACTGGTTCGATTCCCGGCTGGGGAGGGGGTTCGAACAATTCCAACCGTGGCCTTCCTGTGTGGAGTTTGCATGTTCTCCCCATGTATGCGTGGGTTCTCTCCGGGTACTCCGGCTTCCTCCCACAGTCCAAAGACATGCATGCTAGGTTAATTGATCACTCTAAATTGCCCCTAGGTATGAATGTGAGCGTGCATGGTTGTCTGTCTCTCTGTGTTGGCCCTGCGATAGACTGGCGACCTGTCCAGGGTGTACCCCGCCTCTCGCCTGATAACAGCTGGGATAGGCTCCAGCAACCCCCACGACCCTGAACTGGATAAGCGGTACAGAAAATGACTAATGACTGACTGGACTGTAATTTTAAAAACTGTCTTTATGTGACATTGTCTTGAATTGGCGGGAAAAATACTGAATAAAGCTGAAATGAGTTGAATTGAACAGAACAAAGTGGGCTAAGATGTTAAAGCTAGGGTTAGCAATGTTGGAAAAACGGTTCAAGCAAACAACATTTAAAAAAAACACACCACCTGAAACCACACCTTCAGAGTGCAGGGACATGTGCGCCAATGTTTTATGAGCGAGTTAACGATAACAGCCGAGTGGGTAGCTCGTTAGCTTGGTGGTAAACAGCTGACCAACCACGTTTCTAAAAACTTTAATCCACTCACCTCCAACTCCTTCTGCAGTATAAAAAGTCCACTCTGCAAACGTCAACGCCTCCAAGACTTAATCCTTATCTGTTGTTTTGTTTTTTTTGGCGCAGCAGTTAGCAGTCCATTATGTTTGTTTACAATGAGCAGGGTACAGGGGGATCACATGGGGGACGGGGAGAGGGCAGAGACAGAAACGAGACATAAAGGTATCGATTTGTTCCTTCTGTCCAATTCCTGCCTTTCGGTACGAATGGCAGGGGTTAGTCAATGTTTTTACAGAGCTACACAGAGGTCTGACTGTTTTCCTTCCTTTTTATGAATACATGATGTGTTGACTACTGTCAGGATGGAAGGACCATTTCACCCAGTATCACAAAAAGTATTTCTGAGCAGGATTACCAACTCTGGCCTTAACCCAAGTTTAAGCAGTAGCTTACAGGGTAAATGGGAAGCTGGAACTCTGTTTGTTGCTGACATTTTTTGTTTGTTTTTCCAACAGCAAGTTCTCATTATAGCTATAGAACCATAACATAAGTAATTATTTAATAATACTCCACCAGTGCCGTGTATAATGATTTATATTCTCGCTTGGAAATCTGTGGTTGTGTGTGCTGTGCTGGTGTTTATTTGGACTTTTTTTTTTTCTTTTAATTGTGAGTTGGACATTCTGACTTCCCATTTGTCATTTAAAGCACCATCAGTCACTCAACTTCTTCAACAGTACAGAAAAAGAAAACTTTGTAATGACCACAAAATGTAGTTTGTATAACAAGGTTATACAGGATCTAAAGGCTTAAAGACGCACTACAGAACCTTGGTAGATTTTCCCAGTGACGTGCCCCTTTATGATGACTAATTCAAAGTCCATCTTGCATCCTGAACTTTCCACCCAGTAAAAGTTAGTCTGTTGTGGACTCTTGTCTTATAACTTGCTTTGTCCCCTTCTATCTTCTAGTACTTTCTCTCTGCCCCATACATTGTCCTAATAATGATACATACACTGCCTGGCCAAAAAAAAAAAACCATTTGACACCAAAAAAAAAAAAAAAAAAAGTCATATACTCTAATATTTCGTTCGTCATATACTCTAATATTTCACCTTTAGCTTTGATTACAGCAGCATTCACTGTGACATTATTTTAATAAGTTTCTGCAATGTCACCAGATTTATTTCCATCCAGTGTTGCATTAATTTTTCACCAAGATCTTGCACTGATGATGGTAGAGTCTGAACACAGCCTTCTCCAGCACATCCCAAAGATTCTTAATGGGGTTCAGGTCCGGACTCTGTGGTGGCCAATCCATGTGTGAAAATGATGTCTCATGCTCCCTGAACCATCTTTCACAATTTGAGCCTGATGAATTTTGGCATTGTCATCTTGGAATATGGCTGTGCCATCAGGGAAGAAACATCCATTGATGGAATAACCTGGTCATTCAGTATATTCAGATATCAACTGACCTCATTGTTTGAACTCATATTGTTGCTGAACCTGGACCTGACCAACTGCAGCAACCCCACGGCATAACAGTGCCACCACTGGCTTGTATAGTAGGCACTAGGCATGATGGCTGCATCACTTCATCTGCATCTTCCTCGAAGACAATGGGTCCCCACTATCCTTCCAGTTTTTAATAATGCGTGAGACAGTTCTTAACCCAATTTTGGTAGTTTCTGCTATCGAATTAGATGTTTTCTCTGCTGGATACATGCCAGTGATTTGACACTTCTCAGACAGACTAACATCTTTTTCACGACGACGGGATGTGTCTTTTGACATGGTTGTTTATGAAATGAGAAGCAACTCATTGCACCAGTTGGGGTTAAATAACTTGTTGCCAGCTGAAAGATAATCGCCCATGCAGTAATTATCCAATAGGAGCCTCAAACCTATTTGCTTAGTTAAATCCAGGTGGTGACTTTTTTGGTGAGGCAGTGTATTATGATACAATAAATGTCACTGTGCCATCCAACAGGTCAGAAATGCCAAGTTCTATGGCCAAAAAGTTACAGTGTGTCTTTAAATGGAACCCACAAGAATGAACTGACAATGAGGCCCAGAGATTGTCATGCTCTTAGTGATGGATAAATTGCGCAATGTTTCATTAAGCATCTTGTTTACTTCTACATTGCTGTTTTGTGTGTGGTGTTTTGCCAACCAGGACCAGATCAAGCTCAGACTAATGATAAGATCATGCATTAAAAAGTGATCATTACCTTCTGTGTGCGAGCAAACTTCAGCTGAGGAAAATGTAAGTATATTTGGAAGTAAAACTGTCAAGTATTTTCCCATTCATTTGGTGCCTGGTAGCTTGAGTTTGGTCTGCTGTGTGGGCTGTCTCAGCCTGAACTCTTCAGGCTGTTTATCGTACACTATATCGTGATAATTTACTTCAGGGGTTATTGATTGTAATGTGCATCGTAACAGGAAGGGCACTTTACAGAAGTTGGTTGAAGTGAAGTTCTTGACTTCACTCCACACAGAGTGAGGTCAAGAACTTGTCAAGAGTCCTTTTTTTTTTTTTTTTTGCAATGTGTGACAATCTATCAACTCATTACCGATTAAAACAGGTGGCATCGTTGGGGTCTTCTGCTCTGTCAGATCTTTGCTACACACCACCAGATTATCTGTCCTCCTGACAAACAGCCATGCAAGAGATCTGACTGTAAACTCTGCAAAAGCAGCATTATGAGATGAGAATCGGAGGCATGTTAATGGTTGAGTGGGGATCGAACCCCATGTGGCATTTAGTCAATACCTAACAATGGAACACGCAAAAACTAAATGCCATAGGAGCACAGGGCTGGAGTTAATTGACAGATACTTCTCCCCTGCTGTACTTTGAGGGCCTAATTAGTTCAAGGTGTGTGTGGAATGGAGTAGTTGGCTGAATCAATGGAAATACACATAGGTGTTTTTTTCTGTTAGTGATTTCATTGATTTTAAAAGTCAGAACGACAGGTCTGCTTTACACTTGGAGGTTACAATGGCTGCTTAAATATTGTTTTCAGCAATTATTTCTCATCTGTTAGCTTTTTGGATGCTCCACATAATCATTTATGTGCTTCCATATTCATGGACTTTCAATGAAAAGCATACCAGAACAAATAGAGGGACGTTTGATTGTAGCCGACATGGATGGAACCATTTTCACCGCCATTGCTGGAGCGATTCACATCTGTTGTCACAATGGGTGGCACTTACTGATAATGTCTATAATCAGCCTATTTAATGCTTTCAGCAGAGTGGCAGATATGAAACAGATGGTGAATCTGCAGGCGTACTCTAAACACAACATGCTCCATATTATTGAGATCAGCACTCAGTTGAAGGCCACTGTATCTCAGCACTTTACCTTACAGAGGCTGTGGAAGAATAGGAAGGATACCCGAAGCTCGACACTTTAATAAATCATTCTTTACAGGTACACAGCACTAACCAAGCATGTAAAGACCTTGCTTGCATCCACCCACAGGAATGCTGGGTAAAGAACAAAATGTCCATGCACTTGAACCTTCCACAGTGGGAAGAGGAGAAGCTGTTTTTGCTTAGTTTTTTTTTTCTTCACATTTTAAATAATTTTTAGACAAGATATAGAAACCCTTTTCCCTTCCAGCCGTGCTGCTGCAGAGATTTGATCAGACCCCCACGGTGAATCATGTTTACAATCAGGCACACATAGTAAACATACATCTTGTCCAAAAAAATAGCAGAGGTTTAGGCTGCATCTGAAATCTCTTTATGGGTTAGGGACACAAGTGAATGCATTAGTGGGGGAAAAACGTGTGATTACCATCATGTTTGGAAATGCTGCTGTGAGCAGTTTGTCAAATGAAGTGCAGGTTTTGGAGCAAACAGAGAGGAAGTATTCAACAACACTTGCTGTGAGGTTACAGCTGTAATCAGAGGCTCTGATTGACCCTCTGAAGTTGCATTTAGGATGACACGTGCATGCACACACAGTATGAATATTTGCAGTCACAGATTGTGCATTAAAGGTTAAATATGGAAGATTTTTATTAAAAGCTATATCTTTTGAAAATGAATACCTCCATGAGTCGTTTGGAGGGCTGCACAGTAAAAGTACATTTCCTAAAAAAATATAATTATATTTAGCCTGAAAAAAATTAATTAATTATTAAATTTCAATGGGTTTGACAATGGCTTTATGTTTACATCTAAAAGCCAATACAGGCCGCCATTGCTGGTTGCCAAATGTGATCTCTGTGTGGCCGTAGTATGTTTGGTACAGTTAGGCTGGCACAGGGGGAAACAGTAGAGTCGGCACATCTAACAGCTGCTTTAGAGCCCCAGAGATATTGTTATCCGTCTCAGGAGAGGAGTGACCTGATAAGAGCAAAAACTGGAGTAAATTTAGGTGAAGACTACTGCACCACATAAACATTTTCCATCGCATCAAAACATGGAAATGGCAACTTTTCTCCTGCATTGGTAAGCTAACGTCTTTGCTAACGTGACTAAAGTTAGCTGTCAGTTATAAACTCCTCTGTGTTACTTGTTGGACATGCTGCAGGCTGCTTCTCACTTTTTGTATCGGCAGTGAGCCTGGCAACCCAGCGGCTGGAGTTGTTTTTCTGCCGTTGCAACTACAACCTAGACACACGTGATGTCACAGTTCTGTCCATATTCCATATTTAGCCATCAATACTCTAGTAGACTGATGTTTCTTGTTTTTTCCTTGTTGTTGTTTTTTATTTTATTTTATTCTATTCTATTTTTTTTTTTTTTTTTTGCATTAGCAGCTTAACATCAAACACAATGTCCTGCAGGCTATAGTTTTTGTTTGCATAGATACAAGTGCACGACATGGCTATGAAAGCATATCTGCATATCTAATCAGTGTAAACACCAGTTAGTGTGTCATATACCGTAATAGTATTGAAATCACTTCTCCTTGGAGCCATCAGGTCGGAGGATATGATCTTTAGAGGAACAGGCAACCTGTCATTGAAAATGTCCTTTACGTTGACAAGCTGTCATTTACAATGCATCAGAGATAGCCTTGCGGTAGTAATCCCATTCAGCTCTGAACCCAGTGCCATTCATGCTTATGAGACTAAGGGGGAAAAAAATTTCTAATTAACATTCCCAGTGACCCGAAAATAAACATTTATTTTCCCATCTTCTGCACACGGTGAAAGATTTTAGACACTGTCCTTTGATAGCCTCCAATTTTCATTTTCATTTGGGTTTTGCTTCCCCGCGTCTAAGCCCGTAATTTATGCATCAAAGTCATGCATAATTAATTTTGAATTTACCACTGTATAAGTTTTAAAACACCAAAACAAATTCTGTGATAATGGAGGTGTTTGAGGTCTCCCCCATTTCAAATTAATATTTCTCTCCCTCCTCTCTATCTTCCTCTCTTTGAACAGGAACAAAGGATAAAAAAGATGCAAGATTTCAGTGGGAATATAGTATTTCTGAGTATTACACGCAGTCAAGCACATCTCTGCACATCTAGGTCTTCATTTGTTTCCTGTTGTTCTCATTAACAAATATTTTGTTATTGTAACAATTTTTGCCCAGATAAACTTACCACGTGAGACGCAGATGCAGGGTTTTAATTGTAAAAGTGAATTAACAAACTACTGCTGCTCCATTTTATTCATAATGCATCAACAACACAATTCAATCTATTCAAATCTTTAACCAATGTGGGGGATTCTTAAAAGGCGCCTAGTGAGAGAGAAGTGCTTAAGGATTGAGGCTTTATTCACAGACTATCTACAGTAAATATTGAGGCTGCATCAACAGACTCCTTTTACCACAATTTTTCAAGTGCTGGTAAATTACCATAATTCCTGTCTTATTTTCTGGAGTCTCGCCTGGATTCTGTGTCTGGTCCATTCACATAGAGATAGTGTAATTGGTAACAGCAGTGACATGCCATCTAATGGCTGTTTTTACCCAAAGTGACACGCAGGTCAAGAGAGCTAATGTTTTCAGTAACAGTCGCCTGACAGCTAACAGAGCCCCTAATCATGATCGGTGTTGAAATGGTACTATGCTGTACTGTTTGGCCTAAAATTTGAGGTTTTGGTTTTACAGTATGGGATCTCTATATCTCTGTAGCTGCACACTTATCAGCCACAAGATAAAAACTGTTGAGAGGTGAGGTGAGTAAAATTGATTTTCTCGTTATGACAGCTCCTGTTCAACAGTGGGCGCTAAGCTGTGTGAGCAGGCGTTGGCCTCCATCAGCGGAATAAAGCACTCTGCTGGACAGCTGCTCAAGAACTGAAGGACAAAATAAGGAATTTTTGTTCTCCATTGGCATGAGCGAGTGGGACCAATGGGTGGATAAATGGATAGATTTGCTCTCAGAATATGCCAGATCTCAGTCTAACAGAGATTATGTGCAATTTGCTCAGAGAGAATTATGTACAGTTTTCTCACCTCATAGGACTTGGATCAGCCTAATCCCACATTTTAATCTCAGAGGTCTTAAAGGGACTAGAGGGAGGAATTGTGAAAGAATAAACATGCATGTCCAATTTTAATGCTAATGGGTGATGAAGCGTTAAAAACCAAAAACAACGAGCCCACCCATGTCTCTCTATGTTGCATTGCTTCCCCAATAACAAACCCTGGATCACCAGTGACCTGAAAAAGCTGCTGAACATCAAAAAGAAAGCTTTCAGGGATGGAGACAGGGAGTTACTGAAGGCCACACAAAAACAACTGAAAACACAGACTAAGAAGTGCAAGAAGGACTACAGGAAGAAGTTGGAGAGCCAGCTCCAGCAGAACAACGTGAGGGATGTGTGGTCGGGAATGAAGAAAATCACTGGCTTTAAGTTAAAAGGGGATCAGAGTGATGGAGGTCTGGACAGAGCTAACAAGCTGAACATGTTCTTCATTAGGTTCAGTTACCCTCCTGTTGCCAACCCAACACACCACACACCCTCTATGAGCCCACAGCTTTCCTGTCCCACCTCCACTCTGTCACCCTGCGCCTCAGTCATGGACCTGAACACAGCCTCATCTCCCTCCACATCAGGACATCCTGAGACCTCTTTTGCCTCCACCTCCAGCCTGACTGTCTTCTGTGACCAGGCCAAGAAACAACTAGAGAAACTGAACCGGAACAAGGCTGCAGGTCCAGATGGTGTCAGTCCCAGAGTTCTCAAGACCTGCTCAGAACAACTATGTCCGGTTCTCCAGCACCTTTTTAACACCAGCCTGAAACAGAACAGAGTTCCCGTGCTGTGGAAAACATCCTGTCTTGTTCCAGTCCCTAAAAAACCACAACCAGCTGAACCAAATGACTACAGACCAGTTGCTCTGACATCTCACATCATGAAAGTCCTGGAGAGACTCTTACTGGCTCACCTCAACAAGCAAGTGAATACCTTTCAGGACCCATTACAGTTCCCATATCGTAATGGGCTTGGGGTTGAAGACGCCATCATCTTCTTGCTTCAGAGAGCCCACTCTCATCTGGACCAGTCAGGCAGCACTTTGAGGGTCATGTTCTTTGATTTTTCAAGTGCCTTTAATTCTATTCAGCCTGCTTTGCTATGTTAGAAGCTCCATAACTTCCAGATGGGTCCCTCCCCAACCACCTGGATTTACGACTACCTAACAAACAGACCACAGTTTGTGAGACTAAAAGGTTGTGTGTCTGAGATGGTGATCAGCAGCACTGGAGCACCACAAGGAACTGTACTCTCACCATTCCTCTTTACACTGTACACCTCAGACTTCTGGTACAACTCTGAGTCCTGTCATCTGCAGAAATACTCTGATGACTCTGCAGTTGAGGGGTGTATCAGTGATGGACAAGAAGCCGAGTACAGGGAACTGGTCAACCACTTTATGAAATGGTGCGGTGACAATCAGCTCATCTTAAATACCAGCAAGATTAAAGAGATGATTATTGACTTCAGGAGGAGCAAGAATAAGCAGCATAATCCTGTCTACATCCTGAAAGAGGAGGTGGAGAATTACAAATACCTTGGAGTTCAGCTGGACAACAGACTCGATTGGAAATGCAACACTGTACATCTACAAGAAAGGTCAGAGCAGACTCTACTTCTTAAGGGAGCTGAGATCATTCAACATCTGCACCAAGATGTTGCAGATCTTCTTCAAGTCTGTTGTGGAAAGTGCAATCAGCTTTGCAGCATCTGCTGGGGGAAGCAGCATCAGAACCAGAGACTTGAAGAAACTAAACAAGCTGATCAAGGAAGCTGGTTCTGTGCTGGGGATAACTCTGGAGCTGATCATTCAAAAAAGAATCCTGCACAAGCTGATGAAGATGATGGAGGATTGTTCCCACCCTCTCCACAACACGGTGAAGAATCAACAGTGTGTTCAGTGGGAGGCTGCGTCAGGTTCGTTGTAGGATGGAGAGATACAGAAATTCATTCCCATCAGCAGCCATCACTCTGAAGAACAAGACTGACTGACTTATTGTCAAAAAATAACTTATAAAAATTATATTTATCAAAAAGAAAATATTATATTATTGTTATTTTATCATTTCATATAAATGTTATATTGTTAAAAAAAAAAAAAAAAGAGTGAGCTTTTTACAATGCTGAATTTCCCTTCTGGAATGAATAAAGTATTTTTCATTTCATTTCATTGAACAGGCTGTGTGCTGCATAATGCGCTGAAATTTGGTGGCCGAGTTTCCCGCGCAGTCCTGCGGATGTGACGTCAACTGATGCTGCATACGCGTCCCCGGCAGCTTTGATACAGGAAGGAGACGGTTGTGGTGGATTCAAACACTGCAAGAGATAGTTATGGATTCTTCTGCCATCAGCAAACGATCCAGATCAACTGAAAGACACTAAAAAGTGGCACAACGAAGAAAAAAAATAAACCAGCATAGTAAACAACACTATAGCTTCAGTTTGTGCGAGCTTCTGTGGCGGCTTGGCTGGTGGCTGCAGTTACCCGCAGCACCAGTCACGTTACTCTCGAGTCTCGTTTTTTCATCCTGCCTGTAGATCCTTTAAGTCAGAACTGCTACATGAAAGATGCAAATGCAAACCCAGTACTATAGGCTGGAGCCTAGTGGGCAAGGCCCACCCTTTCACAAATTAGGTCCTCCCCTCCAGGAACTAGCCTTTTTTTTCTGTACTTTCCGGACTATTGAGCACCCATGAATACAAGCTACACCCAGTAAAAAATTAGATTTGTACATATACATGCCACATTTGTCCATAAGCCACTGGAGTCAACATTGTAACATAAGATATTTACACACAAAGATATATATATATATATATATATATATATATATACATACTTTTAATTGAATAGGCTACCAGTAACATATATTTAGGTCACGTACTGTAAATGTTTTTTTGTTTGTTTGTTTTTAACAGTGCCAGTAACACTGAACTCCCGCTAAGATTCCTTGATTAACTAAAGCCCGTTTCACCGGGGTGGGGGGGGGGGGGGGGGGGGGGGGGGGTTTACCTTATGGGGGGAAAGGGGGGAAAAAAAGAAAAAAAAAAAACCCTTTTGGGGGGGGAGTAAATCCAGGGGGGCCTTAGCTTGGCGTCAGTCAGTTATTTAGTCCCTAATAATTGTGAAGTGTAATTAGTGGTTGAGATAGAAAGACTGACTTTCTTACTCAAAAAGTTTCATTTCTTGTTGAATCTGCTGGGTCACAGCCAAGCTGAGAACTCCAGCAGATAAAAAGTGAAGTCAATGCGGAAGAGCTGAAAACTGCAGTTCACCCCTTTTTTTGATATATATATATATATATATATATATATATATATAGAGAGAGAGAGAGAGAGAGAGAGAGAGAGAAGAATGGTAGATACTTTTTTAATGGTATTTCATACCTCTTCTTTATTATTGGCCAGGTACTGAATTAGTAAGCTGAAATTTGTGAGGAAAAAGGATATAAATAGAATGAAATGGGAAAAAAAAGCAAAAAAAAAAAAAACCTTTCTTTGATGGTTTTAATGCTTTGGCCAAGTGCTTATCAAAGCCATTGAGAGTGAAAAACCATTTACCATGATACATTATTTATTTTTATTTAAACTGTAATCATTTAAAATGTAGAAATATTCAAATTATTCATATCATTCAAATTAAATTGAATTAAATTAAATACTCAGGCTGTTTTGGTGACATAAAGGCAGCCTACATACACAGTCATATACAGATGCAATTAAATTGAATTCAATTCAATTCAATTCAATTCAATTAAAAACACTCTGGTAATCCACTGAGGAAAATCATAATGTTTTTTTTCTTTCTGTTTTTTCATAAAAAATTATGATTCAGGCATTCAAGTTCTTGAGATTCCTTCTCTGGAAGGTGTTTGATGTTGGCATGAATGACCTCCTATACTTTTCTGTGTTGCTGCAGACCTGAAGAACCCTTTGAAGACTCCTGAGAAGTTGTGTCTATATAAGTGCAAAAGTGACAACAGTAGCTGCATGACAGATGGTTTCAAACAAAAACCTATATTTGAGACTTTCATATTTGAGACCATTCATTCTACCTTGATCAGTTACCTCTATGTATATTCCATCTTTCATACAAAACCTCAATTTCTGACGCTATAAGTATACAACCAACTTTGTCATAAACATGCAAAAACCTGATTCAAAGTAAGTATTTATAAAGTAAAAAATGTGCATGGCTTTTCTTTTTTTTTTTTATTAGAGGGGTCTATAAATTCATGGTGTATACCAGACGTAACCCCCCTCAACTTTACTGTACTTACATGTAGGGTTGCATAGCTGAGAAATGTGGTATATTGTATTCTAAAATTCACAATACAAAGTCCTCAGTTTACCGTTTTTTAACACGAAAAATCATGAAATACTTTAAAATTACTATTCACGATCAACTTTGAAATTTAAGTAGTTTTGTGAGAGAAATGCTCACATGAGCATACATATTCATATTTGCATACTGTAGATGTGTATTTTTTTGATAGATGTGGATAAATTTTGTGATTAGCACAAAAACTGCAAAATTAATTAATGGATGCCAACGTTTTAGGACAAAATTAAATCACTGAATGCTCTGCTCTGGTCACAACTTGGCCCTCTTAAAACTTTTTATTGTTTAGCTTTTAAATTTTATTTTTCAACCTCTATTATTTATTTGCTTATGAGTATATTTTATCTGTTTTATTGTTTGATGTTTTTTATTGTCAATCTTGTGCAGCACTGCGGTCAACTGAGGATTTTAAATCTGTTATGGGAATAACTTTGGCCGAACTTGACATTTGGAAAACTTTAATGTTAGGCTATGTGGTGATTCTTGATATCAGCAAGTATAAGCCAAATGGTTGTTTATGTGACAGACATGTGATGGACTGGCAATAAGTACCAGAAGGATTAACATTTACCTGTATGGACATACTTTAAGTCTTTCGCTGCACTCGCATGGGTCTACGGTTCTTTCTCTGGTGTCATTATGAATTAAATCTTTCAGTATTTTGTTTGCATTAAAGGAACCATCACAAACAGCAGTATTCAAACTTAGCGCTTCTCCCTCTCAGGCTAACGGCCGCCTCGTTCTAGCTAGCCTATTCAACTTCAAGCTTCTCCTTCAGAGCTCAGAAGCGGGTAAAAGCCAAACTAATATTAACCCTGGTTTTCCAACATGCACTGTTTAAAGCTCTTGCTTTTTCTTCGGTGCATCCACCGTTTTTCTTTCTTTCTTTTTTTTTTCTTCAAGACTTCGAGTGACTGGCGTCTGCTCCAATCACAAGCTTATTCCCACACAGCGTCATTCCCTTAGTTCTGTCATTGGCTGGCGATATAAACAGAAATTTCCACCAAGAAACTTCCCGACCAGATCATAACAAAGCTAAAGAGCAAATTACAGGCAGGGAGAGAGGGAGTTGCATTCAAACCCACCACTGCACACGAGTACAGGCCCAAAGGCGCAGTTTGAGACGGATTTCACGTGCACAAGTCTAACTTTTATTTTAAGGGGGGAAACTTCAGACTCTACCTTTAAATTTCATTAATCTCCTCCAGGTATACTAACTACTAGCTTTCTCCTTTGCACATCTTTCAAGGAATATAATGCTTAAGGGCTAAAATATGATTAATATTCTGGGCAGGGTTAGAAAATTATGCCTGATGAGGAAAAAAGAAAATAACTTGGGACCTAAATTAGAGCATTCATGTGTCAACATGCAATTAACATGGCCCTCGCTGCCTATAGCTTTAATGGAATGAGAGATTGATTAGGCTTATTAACAGCTTAAGCCTTCCACGCTGTGTCACTCAACACTTCTCGGCTGCCTCTGTGCAGCAGCGTTTCCTTTCTGATACTAGAGCTTTAATGTTATGACATTAGTTCTTTTTTTGTTTGGTTTTTTTCCCCCAAGAGATAGCTGTATTTGATGAGTCCAGTCTCTCCCAGTACCTCCGTGCCATCAACAAACAAAATAAGTGTTGGCACTTACATTGCTGCCCTATCACACAGTTTCTTGACCAGGAAAAATAAAATAAGAAAGTTTGGATAGCGGTGGTAGATTAAGAAAAGGGACAGCAGTGGTATTATAACTGAGGGCTGGTTCACTGTGTCATCAAAGAAAATTTACTGATAAATGTAAGAATATGACACTATGTCAGCCACATTATGGAAACAGAAAATAACAAAAAGTGAGATGTCAAGACTTAATTCTGTTTTCAAGTTGACCCGTTTCATTCAAATATGGCCCTTGTTGTTATTTAGTTTGTGAACAAATAGATGCCATGGAACAGGGGTCTTGTCTCAGCACTGCAAACACTGTCAGCTTTGTCATGTTCAGTAGGTAAAGATAGAAATTGTATTGGACTTTTTAATTTAGGAAATATGTTGTATTGGCAAACAAACTGTTACTTTTTAAAATTAATTTTGAGTTATGCTTTTCAGGGACGTTAAAGATGTTACTGTTAGGGATGAGCGATTCCTAAATTTTTACTGTTGATACAATAAGAGTAGTTTATTGTACTACTTCAATATCGATACCAATACTGATACTTTTATTCCTTAAAAGAAAATCATATGATTGTATAGTTTGCATTAATATTTTCTTTTTTTTTTTTAACTTGTTCTGTCCAGCATTGTAGCAAGCAGAATGATGATCTGGCTGCTTTGTTGTGTTAAGCAGATTTGCTTCATTAAAGGGAGCTTTATGAATATAAGGCTCCTCTTGATATTACAAATGTTTTAATTTCATTAAATTAAGACCAACAACGTAATTTTGCCACCTTAAAAATCTGCATTTCTGACGCGTTTTGACGCCACACCAACATTTATTATGTGTATTTTCGAGCCGTCACTGCCTAGTGGTGTCCCGACGCTCAGAATGCAACTTTTTTCATCTGGGACGTGACTGTGATGTTGCAGCCAACTATTGGTTGCACACCATGTCATGCACTAGCAAACGGATATGAACCAAACATGAACACAGCGTGTGTTTGGAGCGCACACCATGGCAGATTCAGCAAAGAAACACAAGGAAATATTACCTGAGGAAGAGGGGGAAAGAAAGAGAGGAAGGGACAGAACAAGAGTCAAGATAAGACTGTCTTTTACTGGCTGGAGTGTGCAAGATGGATGCTAGTTTAGCCGTTGATAGGAGGCGCATCACTGAGAAAGTGCTAAAAGTTGCGTTGTGGGTCTTTATTTGTACTTTATTTGTTTATAATTGCATTTTGCATCACACTGCTGGGTGTGACAAGAGGGAAAGGAAGGTTAAAAAAAAGAAATGAGAACGAATGAAACAAACAAAACATGGATACACTAACACAGTCAACTGTTGCATCTGCACAGAAACCCATAAACAACATCCCAAGGTTTAGTTTAGTTTATTATGGATCCCCATTAGTCTTCACCAGTGAAGACTATTCTTCCTGGGGTCCAGATCAACATAAAATCTGAAAATCTGAATCTGAATCTTTGCTAGAAAACAAAACTAGCAATCTCCTAAAGAAGGACCTGCAGGGGACAACCTAGATAAAAAAATTACATGAACACAGCTACTGGAGTATCAAATGATCATACTGTACATACACACACAGAACTATGCAGAAAAGAGGCAAAACTTAGGCAGATGTATTAATTAGTTCAAATTCAACAGGAAGCACAATCATTGCATCAGCATGCAGAATATGCTAAATAAAAGATGCTCTATGGCAGGGCTACTCAATTTGGTCCTACGAGGGCCACAAACCAGTAGATTTTCCATGTCTCCGTGCTCCAACACAAGTTATTGAGTCATTGTGCAGAGCTTGATTGGCTATTGGATCTATTTAATTTGAGTCAGGTGTGTTAGAACAGGGAGAGATGGAAAACCTGCTGGATTGCAGCCCTTGTAGAACCGAATTGAGTAACGCTGGTCTATGGTGGGTGCAGTCAGGCAGATGCAGCCCCACCTCTGCCCGGACCCCAGTCAAAGCCCCATGGTCATGCCAAGACCAGCAAACACCGACCCCACCGAGCGCCAGCCACCAAGGACAGGCATGGCGTGGGGCCAAGGGCCCCGGAAGCAGCCTGACATAGCTGTAATTAACTCCATAAATACTAGCTTCTATTCTATCTCAATGGACTTCCAAAGCTTTCTGACCTTCGAGGCAGTTGCGAGCATGCGCGAGTGACACATGCATAAATTACAAAAAGGGCCCGTCGGTCCCGGGTTGGGTTTGTTCAAATATTTCCCATCAAATTGAAGATGTCAGGGGGGCCCAGCCGGGCTAAAAAGTAGCCTACAGTTTTTGTACTTCTAACAAAAAATGGGCATATCTTTTAAAGTACTAACGAACAAGTGATGATGACTCAACTACAGGCATTGCCCCCCATCCAAAAGCATGTGCATTTTTTGATGCATCTCATGGTAAATGTTTGGGTAAATGTGGTAACGGTGGCAGGACGGGGGTGGGGGGCTTGACATTCTAATTACCATGAAAAGGTGAAAAGGGGGCCTTGCAGAAATCATTTGGGAACCACTGATTTACAGTATATTTCTGGCACCCCAGCTGCTGTGATATTACTGTTTATTTATTTTCATTACAGCAAACATCAAATGAATCTTTTTAAAATCAATTTCTAGTTCCTGCTAATCAGTCATTCAGAAAACAAGAGAAGCAGATGATGTTAAAGGATGAAAAGGCACATTCAATAGGCAGGAAAGAAGACGAAAAAGTAAATGCAGGAAGAGAAGGTGCAGAAGCAGCAGAGTGCCTCTGAAGTCCAGCTGGTGGATTTAGGTAGAGTCAAAATCACTTATTTTAGCATTTGACTGTTGTAAAGATGAAGTTACAGAGATCAACTTGTGTTAGATAAGAAAGCAAATGTAAAAGAAAAGTGTGAAAATGTCCTGCAACAATAACTCAGGAGGAAAGTGCTGACGGGACTGGGCCTAAAGAATCACAGATCAGGGCTTTTTCACAGACCTTTATCATTGTAATGAGCCCGGCGGACGAGATGGCAAGCTCTGCAGGGCTGTGTGGTAATGTGCATGTAGGCTACACGGTTTGGAAAAATAAAGAGAGGCAAGCGAAGTGCAGGGGGGGGTGACGGCGAGGTTTATTTCTTCCCTCAGCATTTCATTACGTTCTGTTTCCCATTAATACAAGCATCTCTGGAGTCAGCAAACAGCACAGGGCAAATGGAAATGAAAGCGGAGCATCTCGCCATGCTTTGGCTGTCATCAGCGTGGTGCATTTAGTTGTGCACAGAAGCTGCCATCACAGACAGCAGGAGGCATTAGCGGCCAGCATCCTGCGAAAGCAGCGGGTGTTCGTCATTTGTTTGGCGAGATTACATGGTGGGTGATCTCGTTTAGGAGGTTTTATTCTTTGTTTCACGCTGGTTGGGTGGACAATGTTGGAAGGGAAATGAAGGAAGAAGAACGACTCAGACAAATAAACACAGAAAGTAAACAGAAGAGATTGAAAAGTATCTGGAACGCACAAGAAACACAGCTCATACTGTCAGGTTGAGGCCTGTTGGAGGGAGCTGAATGGAGGTTTGATGCTGATGCAACGAAAACACATCTTGATGAGAATCCTGTGAGGATGTCACTTCTTCTAAGAATGATTTTAATGTAAGAAAGAATTTTCCTGTAATTCTCAAATAACACATCTTCATCAGTACACGAAACATAATAATAGGAGAGAAAAGCTTATTTTCCACATGAAAAACCTATTCCAGCTGAAACACGCTTGGAAAGAGTGTTAAAGGAAAGAGAGCTAGAGAAAAAAAGTGCACAGAGGAATCATAATTAGGAGGAAAAAAGCTTCAAATGTCGGTTCCGCTAGCTTAGACTTCTCCCTCTACAACGTCATGCAGCTTGCCTTTCTAATTCCCCAAAGACCCCCAGGACAATTTTCTGCTATGCTAGCACTATTCTTCCAAGGAATTGCTTATGTTAATATGGTGAATAAAATACTCTCTGCAATTAAGCAATTAATGTGTCTGAAATTTACTGTTGTTGTTTACCCCCTCTAAATATTGTCATTTTCATGCTTCCTTGGTCAAGTTAAATACAGAATAAACAAGAATATTTCTAAAGAATAAAATGAAAAAAGATTTTTACAGTTTAAAACAGTTTTATTTTGTGTGATGGATGTAATGCTCTGATGGTAAAATAAGCGAACTGCATTCATTGGGGAAATTCTGCTAGTAAATGTTTTGCATTTCTACAATGGTTCTAATAAATTGCATTTACACAAGAAAATGGGATTTACATCACAAACACTATCAACCACCCGTTAATCTTTTCTGTCCTTGAGACATATTGTCTCTTTTTTGGAAACTTTTACTGTCTATAGGAAAGTTGGTGGACATAAATATCAGTTAAGATACATATATAGGGGTGTTAATCACAAGTTAACCAGAATATGATGTTGCATTTATTCAGTGGATAAGCATTCATTGTTTACCAACATAACAAATTCTACAAAGGTTAAATTTTGAATACCTTTGATTCAGGAGCCAGCAATATGAGACATATTGATTATACCACAAGCTCCTCTAATCATAATAAATCACAAATAAATATCACTATCAATATTTAATCAGTATTTTCATTTTTGATTTATGCTATTGAAATTGTTGCTAACTGAATCAATTTGTCAATATAGATCAATGTATTGTTTCTCCCCAATATGGAGAGAAAATCGTATCAGTTTCATACTGTAGCAAATGAGTACAGCATTATTTACAGTGGAAGCCATTTCATAACCATTTCTGAGCTTTGGTTACTTGCTAGTCTCTGAGTGACTGCACACACAAATATTAAGACAGAAAAAAATTACAAAAACTGTACAAACAATATATGACACATATATTTTTAACTTTAAACCTCACAAATGTTTTCATTTCTATGTTTAACCTCTGACTGCATAGGGGTATCTTCGCCTATTTTGGCACCAGTTTTCTTCACATGTCAGTGAACTACAAAACCATCAAACCAATATTTTCTGAGTTGGTTGCAGTATTACTCCTAAATAAATGTGCAAAATGAAACTGCAAAATATTTAGTAGTTTTTTTATTTTTTATTGCTGAGTCTGATTAGATCATTTAGAGGGACCACTAGATGACAATTTGCAGCATTGGCAAACAAGAATTGTGTATCTTTACAAACTTAAATAGATGCAATTGATAAATAGATTTGTTAAAAGTCTGCCTTTTTAACTTATTGTATTTATCTACTTTTATGAGAAACTCTACTGATGTTTTGACCGATTAAAGCAGAATTCAAGCAGAACCTCTCCAGAGGTATTTTGCTTTTGTGACTGAGAAGTAAGGTCTTGTCTGTTTTTGCTCTGTAAGTATGCATTGCCATCTGAGCTACACATTATGTATAATTCCAATCAGATCCTAATGTAATCGACCATAATCATAGCAGTTTCTTGATTGGCAGCATGCTGGTTTTACAGCTTCTTTTTAATATGCTGCAAAGCATCTCTGACCACCTACAGGGGTGCTTTGAATGATTACACGTCCAACATATGTGTGGAAGATTTACACCTTTACCCTGTGTTTTTGTAGACAGTTCTGATTACAAGTGGATCACCATCAGGATCCTGCTGAGTTTACAGTGAAATTGCATTATTTTTGGTGAAAGTCTAGACTTGTTATTAATGCAACAAAGCATTGGTGTAGCAAGCAGATGAGCCAGCATAGAAATGTAGGAGGGGGAGGAGATGGAGGTGAGGATGAAAGAGTGGCAGATGAGAGAGAGAGAGAGAGTGACTATTGCTCATCATAATATGATTTAAGCGGAGGAAAGGGATGGAAAATTACAGAGACTCCTAAGTGCACTTTTTGATGCTGAAAGAGCAGCTAAGGCCCTTTGAAACCACCACATCAGTGCTTTTTTCGTGGCATAGTGCCGGGCCATACAGGCATGGGTAAATAACACCTGCAGCACTCAGTCAGCATGACCCAACATACAAACACTCCACAGCATCACACAGGTGTCTGCTTGTCACTGTGTGAACTATTTTCTCTCTTTCCCACAGAAGAAAACTCAAACATCAAATGTCTCTTTGGTCAGACCTTTGCTTTTCTCCTTTTTCATGTTTTTCTCTGCCCTCTGAGCTCCAGTTAAGCTTTCCATTCAGAGACATGATTATCTTTCTACAAATGTCTCGGCTCTGGCTGTGTCTCAACTCTGTTTGACTTTTTTCTGCCTTCATACTTAAACGTTTAAGATGCTAATCAGATTTCTCAAATGTGATGTCTCTATAATGCCACTTGTCATTTTGTATACAACAGGATTTTGATAAATCAGATGTTTGGTGTTAAAGGGGTGTTAGTGTTTATAGGGCTGTGCGATACACTGACATGATATTTACTTGAGAGAGATATGATATTGATACATATCGTTTTATCGCGGTATAGTTGTGCAATTTTTTTTTGCTCTATTTTTTCCTACTGACCTAGCTGCACTTCGACTGACTACAAAAGGGGTCACCTGGTTGTTTAATAAGTGGGTGGGAAAAAAATATTGATACACTGAAATATTGCGATATTTTCATATGGCAATACCATAGTTAAAAACGCAGTTTCAATCTGTTTTACTAATTAAATCTCGCCAGATATCACTTTGTTACGAAATCTCATGACATTTTACAAAATACCGCGAGATTTCATAACAAAACAATGAAATCTCGTGAGATTTCATTAGTAAAATAGATAGATACCGCATTTTTGAAAATGAATATGGTATCGGCATATGAAAATATCACGATATTTCAGTGTATCGATATTTTTTCCCACCCCTATTATTTAAACTGTCTGGAAGACAATCTTTCCCAAGACTTTTTCAAAGAAATCATAAAAAAAACAGCCAATTACATTAAATTACTTAAATTATTTCGAACCAGCGTTTTGTCAGTTCCATCACTGCAGTGGATCGATACCTTTACATTAAACATGTTTCAATACTAAAAAAATACAGGTGTTTGGTATGAAATGAAATTTACAGACAAATTAGGGTAAAAATACAGGTGTATATATTCTATATCGTCATCTAAAATAAATATATCTTGTAATGATATTTGGTCCAAATCACCCTGCCCTAAGTGTTTATGTCAGTTCCTAGTTGGGGTTAAAGAAACATTATTAGCTTGTGTTACAGAAGAACCTTAAATATCAACAAGCAACATCATTATCAAAATCAGCCTTTGCCTGCTTACAAGTTCTTCCCAGTTACTTCCCATTACTTTAAAATTAATTGAGTCACTCCCTCATGAAAAATAAATTACAGAAATTTCCCATTTTTTGTCCATTTTTATGAACACAGTCATTCTCACTTAATGGTTATTTTTTGATTTAGCATGAGGCAGGAGGGACAAGGAGGGACAAAAGGTCGAGACAGGGCAGCATTAGTTGCATTCACATGGAGCACATTTGATCCAATCAGCGTAAAATGTGTCCTGTAAACGCCTCGCTTTATCTGATTGGAATGAATTCACAATCAGATCAAGAGGGATGGTTTAAATCTGTCCGTGATTTGATTAATGTTGGAGATCTGCAAAATGGTACCGTTTGATGAGATATTGATCCAGAAATTATAACATCTGTTATCAGCCTCCACATATGTAAATCATTGTGTAATAATACATCTTCTAAATCTCCAAAATCACGTTGGTATAGACAACCCATGTCTGACAGTTGCTTCAGGTGGGAGGCGACGGGTAGAATGTTGGATATTGGCTTTTTTATTTATTATGTTTATGGGAAAAGACTTACCTCACTCTCTGGAACGGAAAACCCAGAGTTTCCCTCAACTCAGTATTAGCATACTCAGAGTTTCAACCCAACCAGCTTCCTGGAACAGGACCCAGGAAAAGCATCTGCGACAGTTTACCCTAAAACGTATGCTATAGGCTGCAATCACTTAGCACCAGCATCTGAATATCCCATCTAGAAGAGTAAAATCATGTTGATATGAGATGCACATTCATTGTTGAGTGCATTGCAGCTGCATTAATGTGGAAGTGCCCAGAGCTTCTTTGGAAATAGTCTGGCTTACACTCTGATGGGATCTCAGCCATGACATCTTTTAAGAAAAGAAAAAGCAAACAAGTCAAATGAATGGAAAGGTCACCAGCTTTACTTTCTGCAGAGGACCCAGAAACAAGCAGAGCCTGAACAAAAGCCATCTTTTAGAGATTCCTGAATGTGGCTGCTGGGATTTGCAAAGATAAAGGTTGGTGGGTTAACAATCTTCTCTAGTATTATGGTTGAAACCAAAAAGTGGCAGTGAAAGACATTTCTATCTCAAAACAAAATAGATTTTGAAGAGTAAAATAGAGCTACAGTACTATGCAAATGCCCTAAGCTTTGCCTTATTTCTCTTTAAATTGCAGGGAAAACGTCTGCATGTCTGAACCTCAACAACATGTCTCAGTTTTTAGTTACAAATGGTGTGTCTTTGCAGCAGGTCTTCACAACTCAAAAAGCTTCTTTTTTTTTTTTTGCAAAATGTCATAACATGTGCAGACACAACTCTGGTTAAGTACTCTTTTATGCTTGAATATTTTATTAGTCAGTGTTCAGTTGCTTCATACTGACCTATCAAATGACAAAGAAAACTTATCCTTTGAAATTAAACCAATATTTATTCAGAATAGAACACAAGAAAGTTGAAAGTGAGACATTTTAGTATACATGAAAAATATGGTTTCTTCAATTGGATAGCAGCAAAATATTTTTTAAAAAGTGTGGTAATAACTTTTAAACAGAGGTAGAAATAAACACTACATCCCGTTTAAAACAGGCAGGGTCTGCATGCCGAATATTGAATTGATGCAGATCCCTGCATTTTTTTTTTTTTTGTTTGTTTGTTTTTTGTTTTGTTTTTTTTTAATCTGAAACAGTTCCCCAACTTTTGGGGAATCAATTTTTTTTTTGTTGGTGTTTGTTTGTTTTTGCTCCAAAAGAACCAAACTTCTTTTGGATATAATAAGAAATTAAGTCGCACTCGCGTTGCATTTCAGGTTGACGCAAGCCGCTCCGAAACCACCCCGTTCAGTCGGTCCGAGAGCAGGCAAGTTACGTCGACTACGAGCATGAGTGGCGTGTTCACACAGACCCAGTCACGCCGTGTTTGGTACCAAAACCCAGTTAGGTCGACCTAAATGGGTCCTGTGTGAAAACGACCTAAGCTTGTCTTCCCTTTACCTTGCTGCTTACGGGGCTAATCTTCATTAGCTCCTGTTAGTTTTGAGTTAGCTCGGTTAGCGTTTAGCCCAGAGTACGTCAGCTGTCAATCATTTGCCCTGAGGCCGCGCTTTGCCCATTTTAGTATTTTCCGGGAGTGACGAAACACGCGACACTGCAAGATGGTGACGGTGGGAAACGCCCAACTGGCTTCACTTTCACCTATTCAGACATGAGTGGATACTACGTCAATATGTTTTACAGTCTTTGGTCCGGATGGACGAGACTTGATGCCTCTGAAGAGGACTGAAGTGGCCATGAAGAAAGAACTTTGATACTTGAATTATAGACTAAATGAACCTAATTTATGTATCCAGAACTCCATCCATTTGGACAGAGTGCATGCAGTGTAGCACAGCATTCATAAGTGAATTAAAACTGTTTGAAAATTAATCTGTGCATATTTCTGAGTCCACTGCTAACAATTCTCTTGAGCATTGGTTAAGGGTTGCCCAAATACAAGTGCAATCCTTTTAAGTGTCCTATAGCAATAAGTTCTTTGGATTCCATAGACATATAGACGGTTTGCTGCTCATCAGTGGCTTTTTAAAGCAGCTCTCTTAATATGAATACACTTGTTTAATGGTGACTTTCCTAAATCTACCTTTATCTGAATGAACCTTTTTATTATCTGAATCACACAAGTTTTTAATAGAACAAAGATGTCACTAGAATTTTCATGACATGTTCAATTTAGAGTACAGTGCAGCTTATCTGGATTTATTTTCTGACCAAAGATCAGGAGTCATTGTTAATATTCAAGTTCTCTTCTTGCATTTGTATCTCAACTATTTGAGGTACTTTATCTTTTGCACAACAGAAGAGATCGTCTATGAATAACACCACAGAGCAAGTCCAAAAAATGTGAAACATTGTCCCATCTTTTACACAAGACTGTGATCAATTTTAATTGGCTATTAAAGCATTTCTAATGTGACTGGACTGAAGTCCTGAGGACTTGTAGAGAGACCATAAACACAACCTCAGTTAAACACAATCCTGGCCACAATACTTTAAAGTGCCAGGAGACTAGTTTATAGTATCAACTGTTAAAGCACAATGCCCTTTTTGTTCAACAGTTCACATCCCAGTGGAGGGAACGCTTTAAATTGGCTGGTGTTACGCTGCTAATAAGCTTCAAAAACTCCCTCTGTTTCGGACATAAACAATTCGCACCATTTTTCTTTACCACTACCAGCGAGAGCACAACATACTAGTCCAATTAAATGACTTCATTTTGCTGTGCAATTTGGCCTATTTAAATGCTGCTGCAACCACTGGTGCTGCAGAGAAACTTAACAGCCTGACACTAAACATCCAAGGCCAGCCTTCTGCACTCTGTTTCACACTTCTGTCCATTGATTTCTGATTGATTTACATGTGCGGAGACGCTACATATCATACATAACATTATAGAAAAAGGACAAGGATGAAGTGATGAAGTATAATGTATCAGATGGATATTGGTATGAAGATATTTGTTGAAAAGAACGCATACTCTTCACTTATCTCCAGTGCATCACACCCTCTCTTTGTTTCCCTTTTCCCTTCTCTCTTCAGCCATCCATCACTCCAGCTTTTTCCTCCTCTCTGCTGCTGACTGATGGACATCTCTCCACTGCTTCAGCATCCCCAGCTCCCCTCCTCCTTCCTCATGTACAGGCAGACAAGTAGACATATGGGTGAACGGATAGCAGGAACAGAGGAAAGGTAGATTTGCCGCTCCACCTCTGCACTGCTATGATATCGAGCGCCCACCCACTCCTGTCATCGCAGGGCCAGCAAATAGATTGCCTTAACACTCAGCCACTTCACTCATCTGAATAGTTTCCCTCCTTTCTTCTTGTGCTCTTTTTCTTTTATTTCCCTCAAGCTCTCCCCCCTCTCCCTCAATACATCTCTCCAGAGTTTCATTTTTCTTTCCACCTTTGGCAAATAAGCAACACTGGCGTGACGTTAACGATCAATTTAACAATATATATTGAGCACGGTTCCCAGGAGAAATTTGTAATCAAGAAACATATTGATCCAGCGTATTATTCTGTGGTTTGTTGTGAATGTTGGAAGAGAGTCACATAATAACACTTGATTATGTGCAGATACATCCCAGTCTTAGTAGCAAAAACAGACTCGAAGGTAATATCTTAAATCGAGTTTCTCCAGAGAGAAAACAAAAACAGTTTCTCTCTAGGTTTCTCAGAGGACTGGTGTTTTGCTTTGACAAGCTGAGAAGGTGTTGCACTCCCCCCTAGGTATTGCAAGTTACAGCCTGCTCCATTTCCTACTATTACATGAGAATGTAGGGGTGCAGCAAGATGACTGACAGGATGACAGCTGGCAGGGTAGTAGCATTCACCATCAAGATTAAAAAAAAAAAAAGAATTATAAACGATGTTTATGCATCGCAGTGCTGAAAAATCTATCAACATATTCAGCTGGTACAGATGATGAACACAGCTTGTTTCCAAGATAAAGCTTCATCTCATAGAGCAGCTTGCATCTGACAACATTTGACAAACTGATTCCAAAACTTACCAGGAGCTTAACAATTCAGCTTTAAGGGCTGGAATATATTTGCTGCTGGCAAATGCGTATGCATCATGATGCTGACGTGTTCCCAGTCTACCTACGGTATGTAGGTCGCACTCTTTGACCTGAGGCAACGTGGCGCGTGGTGCAGTATTGACTTGAACATTAGTGGTGCTCATGAGCACAAAAGCGTGAAAACAAAGCAAGAAGTAAACATAAAGGCGAGTTGTTTTGAAGAGCGTCTCTCGGAACCTTGTCCGCAACTACCAGCATTTAAATTATTTTTCATTCTGTTGCACAGTGACAAGCATGCATGTTTTAATAACTTGCAACTAGGGCTGATATGACTAAAATCCCATATCACAATATAACTCATCATGATTTTATATCATGATAACGATATACATACGATATTGCTTTTTTGGGGGGGGGATTAAATTCAATAATTCAGTTAATATATAATTTGTATTTAAATTGCAATTTGGATATGCTGTTTAATCATATACTGAACAAATAAAGGTGGTAGGAACTAAATATTTCTGTAATTTTTCTGAGCAGGATGTGTTGGTCATGTTAACATCTGACAGTATCCGCGATTAGGCGCTTTACTGCAGTGTTTTATGTGTCAAGATGCGCCCCGTGCACGGACACATGCTGCAGCGTGTATCCACGGACATGTGATGCCACGTGCGAGCGTGGACACGCGGACACGCAACCTAAACAAACATGGAGGGAGACAGTGGCAGACGCGTTTCAGAATAGGATGATTAGTTCTCAACAAGATGACCAGCCAAACTGAGGCGCTGGTCGCTAAAATAGGGACTACTTTTGTCACATGGATGTGGTTTGCATATACTGTATAAGACCGATGCAGTCACCGACCAGACAACAGAAGGTATCCCGGCACGTAGGGACATGTCCTCGAGCCAGCATACAAACAACTGCCGTCGGTCTTTTTTTATCCAAACCTCATCCGTGCAACAGAAGTTGTCCCTCTGGTAGGGACAAACCTTTCAGTTTGGGTCAGCTTGTCATCTTGTTAATAATAAGTCTAACATGGAAAACAGAAAAAATATAGTTTTTTCTTTTCTCTTTTTATATCTTTTTATTTTACTTTTTTTCTTATATTTTGTTTCATGTTAATCTATATGTTTATTTTTCTATTAAATTATATTGTGCTCAAGATTTGACATATTTATTATACATTTATATACAAACGGATCTGTGGGAGGGTGTGGGTTGGGGTTAAAGAGGCAAAAGATATGTAGGTGTTTTGCAGAATAGACATTATTTCTGTTAAATAAAAAGTGCTAGTTTATTTTTTTTCCTCTATTTTTCATATCATTTTATCTATTTATTTTACCTTAGTTATTGCCCTATATGTGTATATATATATGTGTGCGTAGGCATATGTAGGAATATGTGTATGTATATGTAGGTAGATATGTGTGTATGTGGGAGTATATATATTTGATTTTCATTTATTTTTACCTTTCTATGAGAAATGTTTGAGTATATATGAGAGAAGGTATGAGTAGTTGTATATCTCTGCTAGACGTGTAAATGCAGCCTTCTAAATGTACACCTGCATCTTTTGTGGAATAGTAATAATAATAAAAAAATAATAATAAGTCTAACACTCCACCACCGTCTCCCTCCA
The DNA here is from genome assembly GCA_023101725.1 of Atherinomorus stipes. Lineage (NCBI taxonomy): Eukaryota > Metazoa > Chordata > Actinopteri > Atheriniformes > Atherinidae > Atherinomorus > Atherinomorus stipes. The sequence continues at coordinate 81,468 of JALJCO010010353.1, forward strand.
TGTTTGCAGCATGCGTGTGCACGTGGCGCATCTTGATTAAACACTGCAGCAAAGCACCTATCGTGGTGTAAACAATAGAGTTTCATATGAAACGATAGAGATTTTCTATCATCCAGACGAGATATATCGTTACTGCCCAGCCCTACTTGCAACAGACCAGAAATGCTTTGGGTGATGATACTGCCCCAGAAATACAATCTGACCAGCAGATTGACCTTGTCACAACTTCAATGCCCAAGTGATGAAGTGATGAAGTAAGATGTATCACATAAATATTGATGTGAAGATCTTTGTTGAAAAGAACACATCAGCAACACCGGCATGTACTACTCCTGGTGGGAACCTCCGGGATTGCATGTTATGGCCGTGACGTGCGACAGCAAGTATACTGTATTCACAGCCGAAGCAGACAGCTTTGGCTGTTTGCGTTCACAGCAAGTATATCCCAGCTCTCAAGTCCTGTAAACGGAAAGATTGACTAAACTAAATGACCATTTGGTGACTTTTTCAATAAAACAGCACCAGATTTGCCCAGGTTGACAAGACTGTTCCCAGTAATTCAATTCAGCTTTATTTGTATAGCGTCAATTCATGACAATGTCATCTCAGGGTGCTTAACAGACAGAGAAATTCAAGTCAATTTCATAATAGCCTAGCTAAGCAAACCGACAGATTGGATCGAATCTTGCCTTGACCCGGTCCAATCCCCCATCCTGAGCAAGCACAGAGTGACAGCGACGGTGGGAAGGAAAACACCCTTTTGACAGGGAGGAAAAACCTCCGTCAGAACCTGGCTCAGGTAGGGCGGCCATCTGCCTCGACCGGCTGGGATGGAGAGGACAAAAATAGAGAGATAGAGAGACCAACAGACACTTAGACAATTTGCACAGTTCTCTGCACTCAGGCTCTTTAGACTGTGTTCATGTAATCCTAGACTCACTCTACGACATTGAGATCAAGGACGTGTGGGGGTAAATCCATTGGTTGTGTTCTTCCACATCAGTATATTATTATCACTCACACTTGGGGTAGAGTGAGAGAAGGAAGAGGAAAATTGCACCACCTTTTTATATTCTCTATATTCTATATGCACTTAATTGACCCCTAATTGATGTAGGTGAATAAGGGGCCAGTGCTGATCCAATATTTCCATTATCTGGGACCATCCTTCAGGATAACAATGGTCTCCTCAAAGCCAAGATCACCACAGAGTACTTAAGGAGTTTGGGAGTAAAGGGGATGGAATAACCTGTATTAAGTCCAGTCTTCAACCTAACTGAACACCTGTGGGATCAGCTTAGGAGTGTTGTACGTGCCAGAGTGATCAACACAACAATACCGGTTGACTTTCTACAACTCTAATTGAGAAATGGGATGCCAACCCACAGCAAAATGTGACCAGGAGATCACACGTGGCATTAACCTGTTGTGGTTTCCTACAGATCTTCTACATGCTACTGAGTTCCCAGTATGTGTCTTTTTCCCCCTGTAAATGTTAGTGTGTAATCATCCAATCCACCAAGAAACTCGAAACAAAAGTGACTACCAGCAGGGAAATATATTTGAGGGATTATGACATATTTTTGGGGACAACACACATTTAACTGTGTTGCTTATTCCACAGAAACACAATCCTTGCTCCTTATAAAGGTGATTTATTTGGCTTTCTACAATACAACACTAGATGGTATTATTAAAGTGAATGAATAATGTCACAAAAAACACATTGTTTTTGTGCTAAGTTTATTTGAAAACAAGATGACAAATTTGATGTAGAAATGGAATAAAATTGTTTTTGGATGTAGGGGGGTGGGGTGTTCCTGACATTCCCAAGGGGCAAACTCAGAAGGAGAAAAATTAAGCCCTGGAGGGTAAGCCTAAAAGTTAAAGTTCATTCTTCATCCGCTATAGGCGCTGGCTCCAAAACAGCCCAAATCCCCACAGACTTCCATGTTAAAAAGGCCAACTTCACAGCAGAAATAAAAGTGTTTACAGCCTAGTAATTAGTAACGAGTTACAACTTTATCAAAACAACTAATTACTTGGAAAAGTGACGATCCCGTTATTTTTTGTTTCCTTTGACAGATTCATTGTTCAGAACTACAGTGTGATACAAGTTAACACTAAAGTCGCAGATGTATCTAAATTTGGGACGTAAGAGAAATAATTCAGGGAAACCTCTGGTTACGCAGTCACTGCTGTATTCTCTGTGTAGCTCTACAGAGGCTCAATGGACACCTCTTCAAACCTTACGTGCTTCCGGTCTCAATAGAATACAGCAACTCTTTTACACAAACATGAGTGTACGGCGAGTGTAGTCTCCAGGTATCTCTATATCATGCTGCTTCCTCTCCACTAGAACAGCAGGGCAATATAGTCCCAGCTAATGTGAAACTTCTGTTCAACAAGAACAAAAATTAATCTCACCTTACAGTAGTAACATGCTGTCAGTAACGATCAGTCACATTACGAGTAGTGTTGCAGTCAAGACCACACCACCAACACCAAGACATTGCTGAAACCAAGTACCAAGACATTACCAAGGCCAGGGACCAAGACAAGACCAAGATGTTTCCGAGACCAGGGACTAAGACACTGTATAAGAATGGAAAATGTCTAAGGGCTGGAATATACTTGCTGATGGCAATGCATTCATATGCGTATCATGGCCGCCACGTGCTCCCGTGACCCAATGCGCTGTGACCAGCAGACTGTCCTTACATTCAAAGAGCTTCGTAGTCCTCCTAGCGGAGACCGCCAGTATTGAGCATTTGGGCCGCCCCGTGCTCCTCACGTGCCGCATATACACAAACGTTCTGAACGCTGACAAGTATAGGCGGCAAGTATATTCCAGCCCTTAAGTCTCTGCCCCTTGTCTCAGTAATGTCTTGGTGCTGGGTGGCTGGTAAAATCACAGCAGAAGTGACAATCTGGTGATGAGTGGAAGACCAGCCTGGCTTAAATACCCAGCCAGCAATCAGGAATAACGAGGCTCAGGTGAGTGTCATTAGACTGGTTACCAGGCATGTACAAAGTAATTAGATTACTCTGCAACTGAAGAAAGGAATGCTGTCAGTAACACTGTTCCCTTAAAGGCCTCCTTTCACTGAAAACCCGTTTAACTTGCTCCTTCTGAAATACGGAGGGTTTCCCCTTGTTTACTTACACATGCTGACTTGCTAGCGTTGCGTTCCCCCCAGTTGGCTGTGCTTTCTCATCAGAGAAACAATACGAAGAAAAGAGCGAATCGGGAACAGCCTTGCACTTCTACGTCACATTGCAAATAGCGTATCCCACGTGGGGTTTCTATCTGTCCATTGGAAGGCAGGTAACCCTCCACTACACACTAGAAGTGGAGACAGCACGACTGTAGCTTTGGGTTTTGAGTTGAGAAGCTAATTAGCTAACTGTTTGTTAGCATGGTGGAACAAACTTGTTTGTCGGCTCTATTTCCTGTCTGTAACAAAATAAGAGCGGAGGGCGGAGCTTCCTTCATACACTGATGGGAGGCAGCCAATCAGACGGAAATTCATGAGAAGGACCCAGAAAAGCCTGCCGTCGGACCACAAGCCTCTCTTCTAGTATACAAATACAGCTGGATACAAAGCAACCAGAAGGTTTTTTTTAAACAGAAACGATGCAGAATGCATTCAATAATAATGGAGAACACAGAAATATTAATGAAATGACCATGAAAAGACCATTTAACGCCTTTATTCCAGTCACTGGTAACCTTGATACCAGTCTTTCAAGACACACCTGCTTGGGGAGCCCGATGTAACACTTGAGACCAGATCAAGACATCCCTCATTAAAACATTTGCACCTAAAGTGGGACCAGTGAAACATCTCATGGTATTTCAGCTGCATAGTCCACTCTCCTCAGAGAGTAGCTCCGTTTTGTCAGCCCTGCTTACCTGCAGTGTTTAGCTGGATGTCTCAGTAAGGTCAGAGCCTTCATAACAAACACTAGATTCTGGTGTTACTCAACAATATCCTCTTCCTGTATTGACTGACTGAACCTTGGTTCCTGTAGTGTAGTATGTATCTGTCTGCCTTCATTTGTATCTCACCACTGACTCTACATATTGACACCATCGCTCGATATTTGTTCTATGAACTGCCCGTGTCGGTGCATTCTTGTGTTAAGAGAATGATGGCTGCTTCACACTGGGCATTATGATGAGGAAAGGAATACATAATCAAGTCAGTGATATTTTCCTTGTGCATGTTGTAATTCTTGTTGCCCAACATGTTGCCCAAATTGACTTTTTGTTTTTGTTGGTAACAACAGATTGTTGGTTTTATTTCTCAAGTATTTCAGTAGAACCACTCAGGTTGACATGACAGGCACATCCAACTGGTTGCATGGGTTCCCAAGCTAATATAGGTTGACCAGATTTGAGTTGGTGAAAAAGAGGACACTTTCGTGACACGGTGGGGGTTGTTTTATGGGATGTAATGTAGTGTATCATATGTGACAACATGGCTGGGTGGATGCAAACAAATGTTTCCACATTCAAAGCTACAGTACTACAGAATGATGAAGGGCTTCATTTTAAGAACATTGTGCCCAATGGGCCTTGTTGCACTGAACTTTGGGCTTTTTCTTTCTTTCTTTTATTTCATTTTATTATTTTTTTTACTAATTTCATATTGTGTACAAAGAGCAGCTTTTTTCCCTTTCTGGCCAAAGATTAAATAAAATGTGGGTATGAATGTTTGAAAAAAAAAATACTATGGGTTTAGTCCACTTTCAGTGTGTTGGAGTAAATGTATTTTGAAGTGTCTTTCTTTTCAGTGTTTGTCCCTTTATGAAGCAATAATGAATTAAAAATAAAACCACACACAAACACGTATTAAAAGTAAAAAAAAAAGAAGCCTATGTCCTTATGCAGAACTGAAATGAGTTTCCTACACCATGCTTTGTATGTCTTGCACTGAGCTTCCTTTTTCAACACCACCTAGATGAAAATAGGAATTCTTTCCGTAGTTTGAACATGAATATAAATTTATATTTCTCCATTTTCTAGCTTTATAAAACACAAGACTCTCAGATCACCCCTAAACAGCTTCGTACCCTCATGCCGTTAAAGCCATGTCTTATTGTCCTTCGTCCGTGTTTGTGCAATACTGGAAGTTGAAAGCTCTCAGCAGGAAAAGTTTGAATGGATCAGATATAAGGAGAGAGTGTCACTCAACAACAACAATCAAGTCCAGCCTATCTGTGCTGCCTTCCTGTCCCCCTCCCTCTGTTGCTAGCTGTCTGAGAGGGGGGATAACAATAATGGGAGGGTAAAACAAAACACAAATCCAATGTAAACACATCAAAGGCTGTGATAGAGCCAAATACTGGATGTTTTTGAAATTCCAGTCACATGCATTTTTAGCAAAAAAGTGAAATTTCCGGGTAAAAGAAGACATCTGGTTACTCTACCTAAAATTCAACGTAGTAAGACCCAAGGTACGTTGCATAGGTGCATGTACTGTGTCCTCGGTTGGGAACACTGGTGCACCCCTTTGTCCTGCTGTTCCCTTGCAACCCGTCAACATCTTTGTGACTGCTATCAAATACCTGCAAAAATGCCAAGAAAAAGATGTGATCAAGTGCGAGTCTTACACAGATTAATCAGTTTTCTCTCACTTTAGGATCACGATTTGGAAAACAGACCAGGATTTTGTTGCCACAACACTTGATAGAATTGTTTTTCTCCTTCAGAGAAGAAGTTGGAGCGAAGAGCAGGCCAGCTGTGCTGGATGAGGGCAACAGCTGGCAGAAGTGACAGCCCTCTTGGTAGAGTACCTCTTCATAATCCATTTCAAAGATGCAACTGTGGCTTGTGACACTGTTGGCACTAGATAAAAATTCCACTTTGACAACTGAACACAAGCCTTTGATTTAATTGTTATTGTGGATGTGGATGATGAAACAGCAGCCTTATGTTCGCCTGCTTCATCCTCCAAAGTGTCATGAACACAGTTGTGTTTTTTTATTTTGTTTTTTATTATGTACAAGTATGACTCTTATCTCTTTGTAAAATCTTTGATTTTTTTTTTCCTTTTGCTTAGTTTATCTGTCACAGCACAAATGCTGCTTATTTAGAACAAACCTTTGGTATATCACTGTCTTTCATGTGGTTAAGATATTTCAGCTATTTTAGAGAGCAGTCTGTAGATACAAGAATTTCTTGCATTGCATCTCTATAGCGCATGCCTGTATCTGCCATTAAATTTGACAGAAAAAAAATTACAACAAAATTTGCATAAATGGTTGAATTGTTCAGCTTTCCAAAGCAGACAAATACAATGCCTGCAGCCTCTGTCCTGTATGAACGGTGTACAATTTTATGTCAGAACACATGAATACTCTTGTTTTTTCAGCAAGTTGCAGAAGGAAATTTTATATTTGCAGCCATGTCTTGGTAAACGATGCACCTGTTTTGGTTGTATTCCTATGAACCAAGATTTATGCAATACAACATCGAAATAAATATAAATATGATTATGTTTTAAGCCAATGTGAAGGATATTTTTACATTACATTATGTTATACATAGAGCCTTATTTTCCGTGATGACTTTACTGAACGTGACAATCAGGGGTTGCCCTCTGAATTGATTAAATTTGCACATAATATTTCCAAACACATAAAAGCTGGCCATGTGGAGAAGAAAAATGAAATGCCCTCACATCAGTCTTGTTTCAGACATTATTGAGCAGGGCTGAGCTGTTCACACAGTATGTTCAATCAATAAGGAGACATTAGATGTTAATTAAACTCAATTAATTTATTTTATCATTAATTTCAGAATTAGAAAATCCAAAACTCTGCTGCCTCTGGGCTTGCTGCAGGACTCTTTTGGGGGATTATGTCCCCTCAGGCTCTTCGAACACTGACTAAAGCGAAAAGAAACAGCCATGATGCAAATTTTGTGTTCCTGACAATAAATTACAGCAAGTTATAATATCCTCTTGCACTGTGTTGATCAATGTGTAAAGTTTGATAAGAACTGCAGGTGCTTATGAATAACTCTTATTTATCGCGTGAATCCCTCTGAGGTTTTAGGTTCTAAACTAGCACAGAGCTATTATAGCACACTCTGTAGAATTTGAAATCTTCCTTGTACTGATTTTGACCAAATTGTTAAATTTTGTTTTTGTCATATTTTGTCTTCCTGAAATATTTTATAATTAATCTTACCCCTATGTTTTACGTGCCATGCGCTCCTCACACTGCTCGTGGTGGATGTGTACAATTTCAAAAGATCAATAGGAAAATGTGTTTTTCTTAAAGATACAATTTGGTTGGCTCTACAGACCTTCATGACACAGTTGCTGGACAGTCCTGCCAGTGCCAGGGTTGTCAGGGCGCTGCAGTGGTTTGACTCTATGCCAGCTTTTCTTGTTCATTTGGTTTTGACACCATGAAAACATCTTAAATTACTGGGGAAAGTAGATTACACCCTCATTTAAGCAAATTCCAAAATATTCCACATTTTAGGACTGGGTGACACCAAAACTTTTCCTGTTGATATGATACAGCACATAAGTGAGGGGGAGTGGGTGGGTGGCCTAGTGGTAGCGTCGGCGCCTTGGCGCGGAGGACCCGGGTTCGAGTCCCCGACACAACTCCTAGGTTAAACACTGTGGACCCCTGAGCAAGGTCCCCAACCCTCCAACTGCTCCCCAGGCGCCCTAAGTAGCAGCCCACTGCTCTCTGATACTCAGTCGAGATGGGTGAAATGCAGAGCCCTAATTTCCCCTCGGGGATCATACAAGTATGATCAACAAAAAAAGTACTGGAATTCATCAATTCTTTTAAAGGTTGAATATGGAACATTTTTATTAAAAGCTATATTTTAAAAAAAATAATACCTCCACAGGTCGTTTGGGGGTGTACAGAATGAAAGTACAACATTTCCCAGAAAAATTATATTTAGCCTAAAAATAATTATAAAATAAATTTTGACGGGTTCGATAATGGCATTTTATTTACGTCTATAAGCCAATACACGCCGCCATTGCAGGTTGCCAAATGCGATCTCTGTGTGGAAACAATATTTCGGTCATAGTCAGGCCTGTGCAGGGAAAAACCGTGGAGACGACGAGTGAAGCAGCTGCTTCAGAGCCCTGGAGATGTTGTTATCTGTTTCTGAAGAGGAGTGACCTGAGAAGAGCAAAACCTGGAGTAAATTTAGGTGAAGACTTCACTAAATGGACCCACATAAACGTTTTCCACGGAGTAAAACACAGAGAAGGCGACTTTCTTCCTGGATCGGTAAGCTAGCTTGTTTGCTAACATGGCTAACGTTAGCTGTCGGTTATAAACTCCTCTGCGTTACTTGTTGGACATGCTGCAGACTGTTACTCACTTGCGTATCGGCAGTGAGCCTGGCATCCCAGCGGCTGGAGTTGTTTTTCTGCCGTTGCAACTACAACCTAGACACACGTGATGTCGCTGTTCTGTCCGTATTACATATTCAACCTTTAAAATAATAACTAGAAAAGCACTCGGACAGCGCAGACTTCCGCCAAGCAGCTCGACTCCCTTATTTTTGTGTGTAATGGATCCTGAATAATCTTTAGTATCCTGAATTTTCTCTGGAAGTGGATCAACTTTTGAATATTATAAAACTTGTCGAGATCTTTTCTTGTAATTTTTTTTTTTTTTTTTTTTGCCAAACACTCGGGCCATTTGTATGGAGTCATAGGAAAATTCCCCAAATTTGGCCTATTAGGGTGATGTTCATGTAAGACCGTCCAGTACTTTTTCGTAAAGTTGCTGACAGATATACAGACAGACGGACAGACAAACCAACGCTACCGAAAACATTACCTCCTTGGCAGAGTTATGTTGATGAGTGGATTAAACAAAAATGATAAATCAGTAGGAAACCTTTTGAAATGATCATTCAAATACAGATTAATGAAAGATTATCTAAATTCATTCAATTGAAAATGATCAAATATATCTAATAGTCATTTTATGAATATAATGAAGATAATTTCCAATAACCTGCTTTAAACCAGTGAAATATCAAAACAAAACATCAGCAGTAACAGTAGCAGCATCATCATGACATCTGATAGGCTATCCTAATCATGTGAAACAAAAACAATAATCCATGGCTAAGTTACATATAATTTTGATGCCTTAAACAAATTGTGTTATTTCAAATCAGCACAGTGGCATCTGGGGATTTAAAAAAATATTGAATCCTATATTTTGACTGGCTGATATAGAAGCATTGATACAAGAGTATCCACAAGCCCATCCCTAGTTTTACAACTCATTCCATTATTGTCAAATACTGCGAGTATGTCAGCATCTATTGCATCACAGAAATCTTACCACCCTGGTTAAATCAGATATCTCATACCATGAAATTGATGGATAATTTTATTTAGAAATGTCTTCTCCCACTTCAAGAAAATCTTATGGACAGGCTTTAGGTAGAATTCAGCTTAAACTAAATGAGAAATGCCGTCTATTGGAAAAAGAAAACATTTTTACTCTTTGTATTTGCAGCTGTGTAGAATATTTCAACAGGTTCAGAAACTTTCAGGAACTACTACAACTAAGGTTTTGTGGCACTCAAATTAAGCATGAAGCCTTTGGTATATGTGCGTCTGGATTTCTGTGCTGAAAATGACAGCCATCAGAATCATCCCAGTGGGCTCCATTAAAATAAACTGAAGGCATGTCTTTGTAGGTGAGTGACCTGCTGAGTGACAAATATCTAAAAATAGCTAGTAGTGTCAGTTTCAGTTATACAACAGTAAGCAGCTGTGGATGAAGCAAGCGTGTGGTCAGGTTGCATCTGTCAGTGATATTCAGCAGGTAAACATAATTCCACAGTGGTCTTGGTTGGAGGAAACTTCTTAAGGGCCACAGTTAAAGTCTGCTTTTAAAAGAACATTGACATTGACTTTTTATGCAAATTACAACTTATAGAAGGGAAAATCTGTTGTGAATGTTATCTGCTATAAATGGCGACCTGTCCAGGGTACCCTGCCTCTCGCCCGCCAATTGATGGGGAAGACTCCAGCTCCCCCATGACCCTGACATGGAATACAGTAAGTGGTACAGGAAATTAAATGAATACATCGTATAAATGCTGAGATGTTCACCTATAAAACATAATTAAACTGTACTAATTTTGATGTAAGCAATTTTTTTGCTCATAGAATAATGAAAGATTACATTTAACTCACACTCATTACACTTTTTGTACTTCAGAATCTTATTTTACAAAGTAAACATCTAAAACAGTCCCTCCATGCATTCTGTTTATCTTTTACATGTAGTTTGGAGTAAGTTTGAAATATCATTGGATTGGATTCATAGCCACTTTCTATAATCATTTACAGACAGAAGTACATACTGTATGTGGTATCTGAAGCTGCAGGCTGCCTTTAACTGCAGATGGTTTTGTGAGTGGTCATCAGTAACAACCACTACTCAAAGAAGAGAGGCCCTCCCTGCCAGCAGCATAACAATCGATTACAGGAGGGTATAGAGGAATACGTAAAGTCATCAGACATGTGACTGAACTAGAGTTACACCTCTTTACACTACAGAAAACACATTTAAATGGTGGTCATTGAAATGGACAGATTTAAGTCGCTGGATGAGCAATGAAAGTGAACCAGTGTGGGCCCCTGAACAAGCCCAGGTGTCCGAACATGCACTGCTCCTAGTGTAGCGATGCAAAAGCAGAGCACTTGTTTGGTATAAATCCTTCTGACGTGTACTGAAAGAGAAAGATTTTTCCTCTTCCTCTAAAGAGAAAATAGCCAAATGGATTTCTGTAATTCAGTAAGAAAACTGGAACCCTGTCACGATAGCATGGGTTTGTGGTGGAAACACTATTTTGCAAAAAACCCATTTATAATCTGAGTAACTGCAATAATTTAGCATTGCAGCAGTTTTTGCTGTCTTTCTTTTTGTTCAGTGTGACTTGAGCAACATTAAAGGTAGAGTCCAAAGTTTCCCCCCTGAAAATAAACGTTAGACTTATGCAAGTGAAATCCGTCTCAAACCGCGCCTTTGGGCCTGTACTCGCGTGCTGTGGTGAGTTTGAATGCAACTCCCTCTCCCCCTGCCTGTAATTCACTCTTTCGCTTTGTTATGGTCTGGTCAGGACGTTTCCGGGTGGACATTTCTGTTTATATCGCCAGCCAATGACAGAGCTGAGAGCATGACGCTGCGTGAGAATAAGCTCATGATTGGAGCAGACACCAGTCACTCGAACGCTCGGAAAAAAGAAAAAGAAAAATAAACGGCAGAATCTGCACCGAAGAAGAAAAGGTAAGAGCTTTAGATAATGCATGTTGAAAAACCAGGGTTAATATTAGTTTGGCTTTTACCCGCTTCTGAGCTCTGAAAGAAAAGCTTGAAGCTGAATAGGCTGAAGAACAAGGTGGCCATTAGCCTGAGAGGGAGGGGTGCTCAGTTTGAATACTGTTGTTTGCAAACAGAAACGATGGGGGGACTTCGGACTCTATAAGCAGTGCTTTCTGTAATTGAACAGAAAGTGAGTGAGATCTTCAGTGTTGATAAAAAAAAAATTCCCCAAATGTTTTAGATTAATTGCATCATAGTTGTTTTGATGGATGGTGAAATCGCATTCCTGTCCTGTGTCTGAAATCATGACCAGCATTTTAAAGTCAAATCACCTCCCAGTAAATCAATGAGATGAAGAAGGAAACATTCAATAGAAACCACGGGAAGGAGGCTAAATAAGGGCCATCAAAACATTGTAGCTGTCTCACAATTCTGCTCACATATAACACAAGCTGCAGTGAATTCTGCACCATAATTTACAGCTGTCATTAAAAATGATTAAATATGATAATATATATATATATATATATATATATATATATATATATATTATCATATTTTTTATATATACAGTACAAAAGAATATTCATTTAAATCTCAGCATCCCTTTTTTTCACCTACTGAATAATCCTGAGTCTATTCTTTTGGAAATATACTGCACATTTCACCAAATGTAAGATTTGTCTGACATCGTTGCAAAATGCAGTGCACAAATAGTCTCTTCAAGAAGGACTAGCTTCTTAACTTAACATAAAGTCACACTTCCTGATCTCAGCTTCTTGTATTTGACTCCCACTTCCAGTGAGCTCAGAGAAATGTTCCACTTTCAGCCTTGGGCTTTGAAAAATACCTTTTAATGTTGAACTCTCATGTAACAGTCTTTGCAAAGGAGATCAAACATCCAAGAAAAGTGATGTTGACCAAAACAGTTTTCAACGGATGGCATTTCCATTTTTGGAGATCAACAAAGATTTAACAGTTTTATCTTTTCCAAGAAGGCAGAAGTTGTAGGTGCGCTCCTGCTGCTTCTCATCCACTGCAGGACATAGATTTCTCCTGTAAATCAGCAAGAAGATGCTCCAGGGTAAGTTCGACTCAGTGACAATCTCTTACAGCTGAGGTTTTTATAAAGTGTGTGCTACAAAACACACAGAGCAGTGTTTCAGCTTAAGAAAGAACAACAAAAAAAAAAAAACAATACACATCTCAAACTGTTCAAAGCTGCTTTATGCAACTTTAAACATCACTCATGCTTTTCTGAAGTCTGACGCTATTTGTGTCACTTTGTTCATGAGTAGCTTTGGGTTTTCTCTTTCCTGAACATGTAAGTGAATGTGTTTTTGTTTGTGCATGTGTGTTTACTCTTAGACATCCTCCCACCATTGAGCGCCACAGAAAATAACTCCTCTCTATCCCCACTGGCCTCATATCCAGCGGTGTTCAGCGTTTTGCCATTAATGCCCCAACCTGCCGGGAACCCTGACTAAAAGGAGTTCCTGCTGTTGCGGCCGGATCACAACACAATACACAAAACATACAGCAGGGTTCAAATCAGTGGAGACCCTATCACAACACTAATGGAGCGTTCACTGGATTCATATGTACATTAGGGATGCTTCCATTTCTTTATTTCTAAATAATTGCATCTCTGGGGATGAGTGTTTGTGCGTGAGTGTGCGTGCGTGAGAATGTGCAGGTGTAGTGCAGTGATGATTGTTTTATGGGGCGTCCAATCACAGTGGAGTTGTGTACATAGTACCAGTCATTGCTTCAGTATCCAAGCCTCCACTGTGAAGATGTGGCAGGAGTCGAGCAGCTCTTTTTTCTTCTCCACTCACCACAGTACTGCTTTGGTACTCGTGTACATGTCACCACACACACACAAGTTGTGTCTCATGTTTCAGTCTGCAGATTGTGAAGTGCGGATTCGTCGGCTGCATACGTCATAGCGGTCAAGTACTGTCCCGCTTCAAAAACGTCTGAAGGATCCTCCGAATCCATCCTTCAAACCCGCACTCCGTTTGGCCTGAAACAAAGGATGCATCGCATGTATCCTTCGTGGCCTCACCTATCCCAGAATTTATTGCACACAAGATTTTTTTCAACTTTATTTACATAAGCAGAATCTACAAACTCTCGTGAGGGGAGTAACAAGTAGTTTTATACAATACACGGTTACATCAAGAACAAACACACTGAAAGGTTTGAACGGTAAAATAGGGGTTTAGATAAAATAAAGGAAAATAAGATATTTAGCGCACAATATACAATAAATTATATAAAGCAATGTCAACACAAAGTTAATCATCATGACTGGGCTTTAAAACAGCAGGGGAAGAGACTTTTTTATAGATCTTTTTTGCAATTCTACTTGACATTTTAAAAGTGATGAGAAATATTGTAAAAATCCATGTAGCTGTAAAACAGGCATAGGTAGGTGTTTTTTTTCATCCCACAGAAGATGGGAGAGAAGCTGTAGAGCTACAAGTGTAATATTTGGATAAATTTTCAAGTCTTAAATGAAGTGTTTATTGGTAAGAAACAACAGATAATCTCTGAGGAAAATTAAAAATTATGCGGGCAAGCATAAAAAAAAGAAAGAAAGTTTTTGCCTCAAAAAATCCATTTTGTTTTATATTATTCATGGGTTAACAAGGGCTTAATGAGGTGTCCAAGTTCAAGTAAATACAGAAGAATGAAAAGGAATAAAATCTCCAGTTCCATATTAGATTTTTGTTTGATTGTTTGTTTTTTACAACGTAGCTGAAGGAATAATAAAGAAAGCCGTCACTAGACAGCTGTGGAGTCTGCAGTTGCTAGGCAACGAGACTGGAGCCCTATGGGAAATTGCTAGGATGTCCCATTTCAGCAGCCTACCATTTCAGAAGGCTGCTTTGGAGTGTGCGGACTACGTACTGCAGCACACTTCGTAGCCTACGTAGTCTGCGCACTTCGAAGTGTTCAGCCTGCAGCATGGTGCACAGAACAGGGAAGCCCAGATCAGGTTGGCTGTTGACATCACCTCTGAGGACGCTAATCCATTTTGTTCTGCTGCCATTTGTGGTTGCACATGTGTTTAAGTGTAACATTTCCCATTTCCATCACAGGATTAGTCAACTAAGACGTGTAATTGAAGCTTGATGGGCTGAATAATTTCAGAGAAAGACTTTGTTCTTAAAGCAGGGGGGTTTAAGCAGGGGGGGGGGGGGGGGGGTCTTTATCACACTGTATGGCCTCAGGCAACCGTTGGCCATAATCTCATATTCAGCATGGAAACAAACAGTTCAAGTGGCTTTCCAATTTTTGGAAAACATTGGTGCACTGTGGAATTTTGGGGAGTGGGTGGCCTAGTGGTAGAGTCGTGGGCTTTGGCGCGGAGGACCCAGGTTCGAGTCCCCGACACGACTCCTAGGTTAAACACTGTGGATCCCTGAGCAAGATCCTTAACCCTCCAACTGCTCCCCGGGCGCTTTAAGTAGCAGCCCTCTGCTCTCTGATACTCAGTACAGAGATGGGTGAAATGCAGAGCCCTAATTTCCCCTCGGGGATCATACAAGTATAACAAAAAAAAAAAAAATTAAATTAAAAAACAGCATGACATGATTTGCAAATCTCTTAAATCTATATTTTATTCAAAGTTGAACAGAAAACATGAAATTTTTTAAAGAAAATGTTCTTCATCATTGGTTGTGAATTTAGCCAGTTACTCTGTATCCCATAATGCAGTGTGCTGTATTTCAGATAATTTATCTGGTACAGCTTAACGACACAACAAATCTGACTATGATTACTTTATATCATATTTTATATAACTCTGATTTCTTTCCTACTTCATTTAGGCAGGTTAGTAAATGTAAGACTTGTATCATTAATATTCACAGTTTTAAATGTTCTTAAATTTATGTTCTTAACTAGAAACTGGATCCAAACGTACAGTAGTATGCTACAAAACTAACTGCTTATACGTTTGAATACTGCATGATAGCAACAAGCATAGCCCAAAGGATGTACTGCAAACTACAGGTATGCTAAGATGGACAGATTTCTTAAAGGCAGGGTGGATGATGTTTTCTAGGAGCTTTTTTTCCCCCTATATTGCTTAAAATCTCCTTCACATCCTGTATATAGCCAATTACTTGAATGCTCTGACCCAAAAATAAAAAATGTAGTCACCTGTGGAACGGACAGGACTGAAAAAAACCATCCAATCGTCTTGAAGAGCCCATTTTTAACAACTGAATGATGATGTCTCTTTTTTTTTCTTTTTTTTTGTGTGTGTCTCTGATGATACGTCTATCAAACTCAACTGCGTTTGTCTCCCCCTCTCCCCACCCCACCCCCCATGCCCGCACCACTTTATGAACATCTCACAGTGTAAACAAACATGGCTGCTCACTGTTGTTATCTGTACAGTTGCTCTTAAAATCCACCAAAAAGATTTTAAAAAATGGCTGTGGATCAAGTTGTGGCGGTGTTGACGTTTGCAGTGTGGATGTTTTACACTGGAAAAGGAGTTAGAGGTGAGAAAATTATCACTTTTATAAACGCTATAAATCAGCTGTTTACTAGCTAGCTAGCAAGCTAGCCACTTGGCTGTTTTCGGTCATGTTTGGTGACCCGCTCATGAGCCATTGGTGCACGTTCCTGAGCTGTAGGCGTGGCTTTGGCGGGTGTTTTTTTTTTTTTTTTTTAATGTAGCTTGCTTGAACTGTTTTTCAAGGATCCCCTACCCTGCCTGTAAATATTAGAGCAGTGGTGCTGGAGTCCAGTTCTCGAAAGCTACTATCTTGCAACTTTTAGAGCATACCATCTCCAACACACTGAATCAAATGGCTGAATGCCCTCATCCACACACTGATCTCTGTAGATGCCTTGCAACAAGCCATTCATTTGATTCAGGTGTGTTACCTAAAAAGCTACTTTTCTTCAGAAGACAATTTTGGGAAGTGGACTTTTTCCTCTATGGCTTCCTCAGTAGAATTACAGAAGATTTCAAAGTCTTCCAGTCTTTGGTAAAAGTTCCTGTGGTTGAAATGAGGCTTACAGGATGCCAGATAGCAGAACCCGTGCTGGAAGTATCTTTAGGTCAAGTCAAAGTCCTGTCAAAGGCACCTGTGAACTTCAGAGATGAAAGCAGGGTTTCTGTCTTTTTGTATAGAGTTTCAGTTCCACTGTCATCCCACAGCTTCTGTAATCTCTTCATAAAAATTCATAAACAACCACGTCAACACAACACAGGTGACTCGATGTATTTACAGCATGATGAAACAAAGATGTAAATAAATAATATCAACCGGTGTCACCTCACCGAGCCGGAGGAGCTCTTGGGGATTCTGACACCTCCCATGTGGCTTCACTGTTTCCACTTGTCAGCTTATATAAAAAATAGAAGAGCTAATCCAGTTTCTTTGCACCTGAGAGCTTAGGTACGCTGTTTCAGGATAATTTTTGTCTGGAGTGGACTTAGCATAGATCAGCCTCATTTTCCGCTTCTTATCTTTCCTCCCTCCTCCTTGACACCTTTTCTTTGATTCATTTGACTTTGTTTTTACACTTGTTGACAGCTTCTGTTCTTTTGTTTGTTGTTTAAAACCAAGTGAGGATTTAGCCCTGCGCTGACACGGCATTTGGCCTCAAATCTGAACTGTTTGACTCCAGGCAAACATTTTTTTCTCTCTCCTTTTTCCCCTTCCCCTCACCCGGTGTAATCCTCAAAGATAAAAACAACCTTTTCTGACACAGTGGAGTGCTGCAGTTGCTTAGGCAACAGACTATCCCATCTAATCCAACCTGTTCCCATCTCCCCAAAGTCTGAATACCTGTCGAATTGAAAGGCTTCTTAAGCTCACTACTTGTTAGGCTTGAGACTTCTGAATAGCAGTTTCAACTAAGACTTCAGTACAAGCTCACCAGCTTAGTCTCTGACATTAAAACTGGTGGAGAGACGGTAGGAGGAAGATTCCACTTAGCTGAGTTTTTAAAATAAACAACTGAAAAGGCAACAATATTCACTTGTGACAGTGTTTCCAGGAGTTCAGACCTGACTACAGTGAAAACCCCACATAAATAACATCTATCGCCCCCCTATATAAAAAAAACATAAAAAGAGTGTGTGTATACATACATATATATATATATATATATATATATGTATCATTGTTCAATTCAGCTCTTAGTTCGCGCCTCAAAAAAAAAATGATGGGGGAGAGATGATCTCAGCCAAGCGCTTTATAATCTTCCCTGGGGGTGCCAGGAGCAGCAAAGTGTAGGGGACATTGTATTGATTTATATAAAACTCAATGTTCCCTCCACTGCCCAGAACTGAGTGTGTGTGGACAGTGAGGGCGATAAGGGATTGGACTAATGTGAGTGCAGAGCAAAAAGGGCCTTGATGCCAAATGGGTAAGCTCAGAGTTTTAACAACCTGAAGGTTTGCACACTGTCTGCTGTATGTTATTTTTTCTGTTCTTCTTTATTGTATCATTGTACTTCAGTGCCAGGTCTTGATGAAATGGAGCATTAAGGATTAGGTTCTCCGAGAGATGCCCCTGGTGATTTGAGGTAAAAACTGGAATACTTCAAGTAAGAGTCTGAGTGGAACCAGCAGTTACTGTGTAGATTTCCATCAGATTTATAAGCCTAATTAGGCCAGCCCACACAGGCACAGACAACTTGGGAGACTTTACTCTGTCATAGTTTTATTTTTATGTAACGCTATCTAAAGGCAGCTGAGTCCTGGAAATGCTGCACTTGAGTGGATACAAACCATGCAACTACAGTACATACTGGATGTAATTTTGAAGTTCAGCTTGAAAACACTGTGTTATAGTTTCCAGCTTAGCCAAACAACTTAAGTCATTTATAGATAGTATAATGTCAGATTTCATTTTCCTAATTGTCTTCTGAAACCTGCCCTTATTATTTTCCAATTATCCAGATTGACTCACAAATTGCTTTTCTTTAATTACTTCATTATATTTTCCCACCATGTATAATAAGCACAACCTTTAGGATCACTTCCATTGTTCTCTTGTTAATCAGGAAATCCTGTTTACTGAAGACCAGGGAACTAATCAAACATTATGTAGCTGGAAGAGGAATCTTTGAACTTAAATTGTTAGACCAATCAGTCCCATAAGTGCAAGTTTGCTGGATCAAACCCCATCCACCATAAATTTCTCCACCTGTTCAGCAAAATTAGAGCTTTACTTTTCGACATCACACTTATCGACAAATGTTCATGCCTTTCTGTGCTTTAGATTATCGATCCATCCATCCATCTCTTTTTACACTTATCTGAGATTGGGTCACTGGAGCTGGCAGGGAAGCCCAGGGAGGCTCCCTCTCCTCAGCCACACCTACCAGTTTGTCCAGGGGGGATCTCGAGGTGTTCTCATTGTTTTCCGGTCATCACCCACAGCTTGTGACCGTAGGGAAGAGTTGGAATGTAGACTGGCTGGTAAATCAAGAGCTTCGCCTTTTGGCACAGCTTCCTCTTCACCATGATGGACTGATGCAGAGTCCACATCACAGCAGACACTGCACCGATCCACCTGTCAATCTCTCGCTTTATCCTTCCCTCACTTGCAAACAGGACCCCAGATACCTGAACTCCTCTACTTGGGGCGGGACCTCACTCCCCAGCTGGAGGGGACACTGTATCCATTTTCAGCTGAGGACCAGATTTGGAGGTGCGTTATCTCACCCAACTACTTCACACTTGGCTGTGAATTACTCCACCGAGAACTGAAGAGCGTGGCCAGATGAAGCTAACAGAACCACATCATCCAAAAGCAGAGATCCAATCCTGAGGCCACGAAACCAGATCCCCTCAACACCTCGGCTTTAGATTATATGTGCTTTATTTATGTGCTTTAGATTGTACTTACTAACTTGAAACTTAGGAAGTAATAGGGTGAGTATGGGTAAAGTGGGACAATGGGTAAACTGGGACAGTTAAGCTTAATCTTTACATGTGTTTACTTCTGTCACTAAAAATCACCATTGAGCTCATCATAGGATAGCATGAGATTAAAACAAAAAGGTTCTGTGTGGATGATGTGGATGTTTGGTTCATAATCAGAATTTGAGGTTACATTTTTAGAAAGTGTCCCAGTATACCCATACATACCCTACAGTATAATAGAGGAGCAACACATCATTGGATCACAAGTTACTTAACCATAGGGCCCTGGCCAAATTGGGTTGATTGGGTTTAGTTATATTGAATAAATATCAAATACAGAGTGAGATAAACTACCCCAATAGAAACAGGCCCTGCACCAGCTTGTACAGAAAACATTGGACCCTAGTATAAAAAAGACTCAGAACCCCTGATTTAAAGAACAGATGACAATATGTTCAGATAAATCATTTAACATCAGATACATGGAATATAATGTGGGGTACCTCAGGGGTCTGTCCTCGGTCCTAAACTGTTGATTTATTTGGTATATCAGTGTATATATTGTAAACATATCTACACTTTTCAAATGTGTTTTATTTGCAGATGACAACTTTTTCTATCCAAGTGACAATATATGGTCCAAACAGAATGAAAGAACAAACAAACTGTGGTTTCATGGAAATGAATTGTCTAAATTTTGGCATTTCATGGTATTTAACAGAGCTACAAATTTTGACATTTCATTGGGCATAAAAGGTATTACTATTGATAGCGTGAGAGAAACTGTGTTTTGGAGTGTTATTTTGGATGAAAATATTTTCTGAAAGTCATATTAATTGTTTATGCACAAACATCTTTCATTAAACATGAAATATATATACATAATATCTCTTTTATCAAATATAATGCTATATCAGTACACAGGTATTCTGATAAAGAAATAATAGCAATGATGCACTGTGCAAATATGTAATATAGCTACCAAATATCACCTATTTTACATTGCTCAAGGCACAGCTGTGCTGCAAATGCTGTGTAATCCATCACAGAGGAAATCAAGATGGTTTTATTTGACAGTTGGATACAGAGCTTTAACTTGCATATATGTTGAAGCATTAAATGAAGGATTAACAGTCTAACTCCAAACCACATATGTACACATACAACTAGAAAAAAAAGGTTAATGAACTCAGAGAGGTGCAATGTGGGTTTAAAATGTACAGTTTGCAGCAAAGGGGTTTTACATCATGAGACCTTTAATTAAATCAAAGCAACAAAAGCCCCTTGAATAAAGTTAATGAAAGATTGGGATTTAAGAAAAATGTCACTGGTTAAAACCAAAAATAGCAATTATGTGAGTGTCATCGTGAACTTTAACCAGAAGACCCTGACCTTCTCCTAACCCCAAGCAAATGCTTATAAAGCCTATTTGTATCACAAAGCCTAATAAATGTGAACAGTTTTCAGTTTTCCATATCTATTGATTGACAATGTTTCTTTAAAAGGCATTTTGGCATCCACTTGAAGCACACTAGGTACCCTTTAGCACTGATTTTTAACATTTAGCATGTTTTAAGTTAAATCTTAACTAAAGCCAAAATGCTCCTTATCATGCTTAGACCAGGAAAAAGGAAAGCATATAGGGGATTATCACGCTTACCGGAAGTTGCCGGCTTTTGACACTTCCTCTTCCGGGCCATGTTAACGACAGCCGTTCCTGCTCTGTTATACTGTTTAAATCGAATAAATTCCAAACATATTTAAGTTTTCATTCTAGACTGAAGTGATACTGGATCAAAAGCTGGATCAAAGCGATCGATTTGCCGCGGTGAAGGGACGAACTTTATAATAAAACACGTTTGTTTGTCGCCGGTGTGGCACAACACCGGCACTTCACAGCATGCTAGCATTAGCCAGCTAACGTTTACTGACGTGCTTAACATTGTGCGTCTTAAAACACACAAACATCTGAAAATCGGGTCTGTACCTCCCCGTTTCCAGTGGAACAACTGGGGACTGCCAAGAAAGGAGACGTTTTCAGATGCTTGTGTGTTTTCAGCCGCACAAAGTTGCTGGCTAATGCTAACCTGCTAACACGACTGCGCAGTCTGCCGGCCACAAACAAACGTGTGTCGTTTTATTATAAAGTTCGGTCCTTCACCGCGGCGAATTGGTCGTTTTAATCCACTTCTTCCTCAGCATCACTTCAGTCTGGAATGAAAACTTGGCATTGGCGTTTATCCGATTTACAAAGTTTAACAGAGTAGTAGCTGGCGAACTATTGTTAGCAGGTTAGCATTAGCCAGCTTGATGACTTGCCTAACTTTGTGCGGCTGAAAACACACAATCATCTGAAAGCGTCTCCTTTCTTGGCAGTCCCCAGTTGTTCCACTGGAAACGGGGAGGTACAGACCCGATTTTCAGATGTTTGTGTGTTTTAAGATGCACAATGTTAAGCACGTCAGTAAACGTTAGCTGGCTAATGCTAGCATGCTGTGAAGTGCCGGTGTTGTGCCCCACTGGGGACAAACAAACGTGTGTTTTATTATAAAGTTCGGCCCTTCACCGCGGCAAATCGATCGCTTTGATCCAGCTTTTGATCCAGTATCACTTCAGTCTAGAATGAAAACTTAAATATGTTTGGAGTTTATCCGATTTAAACAGTATAACAGAGCAGGAACGGCTGTCGTTAACATGGCCCGGAACAGGAAGTGTCAAATGTTTCAACTTCCGGAAACCGGAACGCGGAAATGTGATAATAGGCTCGTTCGACTTTGGCTATCTGCAGCGCAACTCGGCTGGAAGTGAGGGATTGTGGTCCTGGAATGTTGCATGCTGGTTAGAAACTTTGTCCGACTTCAGACTGCGCCTGCACTGCACCGGAAAACGTGACTGTACCCATGATCAAAACAGCGGGAGCCGTCCGTCTGCAGTCGGAGCGTGCAGTTACTCCTCAGCAACTGCAGCTTTTGGACCTGCCTCCCCGCCGCCGGACCTGGTTCTGATTGGTTTCACCTCTCACTGACGCAAGCTCCGATTGTTGGACGGGACTGTCCCCAGTAATAAATCCATTTAGGTGTTTTAAACAGGCTACAAAATCAGCCTTGGTGTTTCATACTGTAGTTAGGCTGATGTTCACAAACCTGGACAGACTGATATCTGGACAGGCTGATATCTGGACAGACTGATATCTGGACAGGCTGATATCTGGACAGACTGATTTATGAACAGACTGATATCTGGACAGACTGATATCTGGACAGGCTGATATCTGGACAGACTGATTTATGAACAGACTGATATCTGGACAGGCTGATATCTGGCTGCAGCAACAGAGGAACACAAACGTGTTGCAGCCACAAGTATGCTACTCAGATAAATATAAAGCTTAATAAGTTATCCAAAACTTTCACAAATCCTCTTAGAATTTGGATTTGATGGACTTATTGGTGTGTATCCACCTTTCCACTTGCTCCCCTTATGTTATCCATGAGTATGCTACCCAAACCTTAATAAAAATAAAATAAAAATATATAATATATAATATTTATTTCCGCCCCATCTAGAAAAAATAAGTTTCTTTTCTTTATTTGTTTTAAATTTATTCTTCAAGGCAAAGCATTTATGGTTTTCATATTTGAGCCAGGACATTTACCAGATTATTGTCCTCTGTGTTTCACCTTAACAGGTAAACAACATTCTGTCTACTACAGTCCAGCACAAGTTTATGCAATCAGCGTCAACAACACGCTGTTTCATTACTCTGAAATTAGACTTGATCACATCTGCACAGCGTTCAGTAACTTTGAGCTCAATAAAGGCAAATGCCGCGAGATCCTCCGTTATTGCAGTCTTCACGTTGGCGAACTTGTCCAGCTGAGATGCGCTGCGTTTATGGTCCGCCCCCGAGACTCACGCAGCTCTCGTCTGACCATGAAGTCAGACGATAGACAGACGCAGTCAATCCGAACGAGCCTAATCCCCTATTATGCATATATGATCATCTAACAGCAGCTCGGAAGGGCTGCTGCTGCACCAGGACAGCGCGAACAGTGAGTGAATGCTGGGAAACAATGAGGGACGACGGCAGGAAGCACCTAATGAACGGATGGAGAGCAACATAAACTTAATCTGTCTACATGAACACCAGAAAAAGTCGCTAGATTTGTCGCAAGTCGCTTTTTTGAAAAATAGTTGCTCGAGGGGTCTGAAAAGGTAAATGTAGTGACAAAGTTGCTAAGTTGGCAACAATGCTTGAACTAGGTTTTTGAGGCAAAACTAAGAGAAAAAAATGGTATGAGTCTACAAAACAAAAATCATAAGACCAATACCATTTCACACATCCTATGCAATAACTTGCATTCTTCATGACCACAGCTCAAATATTTCCCCACTAGTTCATAACCTTGTGCATATGTCACCTTTAAAGATTAATTCTTTAGTAAGTACTTGGTATAATGTATAACTTTACTTCAGCCGTACACAATAGGTAATGGTCAGGTACTGATTAAGTAATGATTCATTCTTCATTAAGTACTTAGTGTGATGTTACACTCCACAAAGGCAAACAAAATGATAAATAATAGCTAGGCAAGGTTTAGATACTCAGTTGGTGATGACCAAGTAATGTGACACAGCAGTGCAAAAATATTAAATTCCTCATGTCTTATATTGTTTGGTTTTATAAGCACAGTATCCAGAGAAATTACTAATCACTAGGAAACTGGTTTTTGATAGTTATGAGCTGTTTTCTCGCTGGTTCTAAGTGAATCCAGAACTCACATGGAAAATTTTTCTTTTGTTTTCTTGATAACTAACCAGCAGTTCTTCTTATAAGGCTTGGCTGTTTGTTCACTAACTACTGGTTAACTAGCCATTAGTTTCCGATTCATTCATCATTCATTCATTCACTGTGCTGCTTATCCAGTTCAGGGTTGCAGGGTTGCTGGAGTCTACCCCAGCTATTATCAGGCGAGAGGCAGGTACACCCTGGACAGGTTGCCAGTCTGTCACAGGGCCAACACAGAGAGACAGACAACCTTTTCCCGCTCACATTGGCCTATAGGGCCAATTTAGAGTGATCAATTAACCTAATATGCATGTCTTTGGACGGTGGCTGGTAGCTGGAGTACCCGGAGGGATAGCAGGGAGAACATGCAAACTCCACACGGCGAAAGTCACGGTTGGAATTGCTCGACCCCCTCCCCAGCAACCTTCTTACTGTGAGGCTGCAGTGCTAACCACCACGCCTGTGCAGCCCATTCATTCTTTTCATGTCTTATATCATGTATACTTTGTGCTCTGTCTGAGTAGCCTGCTCTGATTGTATAAGTTCGAGAGATTTTGATATAGTGTTCTGCACAATTACCCACTGATTGGAGTCAGGTGTGTTGAAGCAGGGAAACTTCTGATACTTGCAGGATGCCAGCCCTCAAGGACCGGAGTTGCCCACCCTCCGACTGATGTAAAAGAAACTTGTGATTGTTGTTGCCGTATTCTGAAAGAGATGTCAGATCAGGGCTCTGCAGACCTCGCCCATATTACTGAGGAAAGAAGCTACATCCTGCAAGGTGAAGAAGACTAAACTGATGAAGAAAATCACATAGACTGGGTCCTAGAACAAAGAAAGGAAGCACAGGAAGGACTGAACTTTCATCAAAAAGCAAGCCTGAACCAAACAGGCACCAGCAAGGAGAAGACACCAGGTTTTATCCAAGTAAGAACACCACAAAGGACACTTTTATCACATTTTCTTATTTCAGGTCCATAAATGACACTGTGTGGTTTTAACAACCCAATCTTTTTTCTTCTCTCATCCTTTAAGCAAACTACTCTCCAGTCACCCCAGAGAATGAGGGAGAAATGAAGGATGTGGCTCACGCAAGCTCCACAGAGGGAGGGCAGGAAGAAAAGCAGGAGCAGGATGGTTTGGAAAGCTGCAAAGAGGAGGTGAGTCCTAAGTAAAGAGAGAAGAATCAACCAGTAGGCAGGAATGAACTGTCTCTTAATGTCCTCCTCTTCTTCCATTAAAGCAACACTTTGCATGAACTGATTAATCCAAATGTGTCCGGCCAGTTACTGAGATCAGACACACCTGGGTTAATCAGTTCGTCCAGTAATGAAAGACAGGAAACAAAGGAACTACTTTAAGTTCAGGAAGTAGTGGAGTCGTGCATAGAGCCCATTAGTCAGACTGTCATGGATTGAAGGAAGGAGTGGAGGATCCAAATGAATGCAGACTGGGAAAATTCTACAAAATAAAACTGGAAATCTGATATAAGACAAAACCGACTTAATGTGCCAACAAGTCATGACATACTCCTCTTTTGGTACATATATTACCGAGAAGCAGGAAATATGTGTAGTGATTTATAGGAAGATGTGCTGACGTGCTCTATAGGTAATGTGCTTGAAAGCAAATATTTAATACGAGTTCTCTTTTTCTTCAACACATTCTGAACCCTCTTTGACAAGCATCCTTGTAATTTCTTTAAGTGGTCCTTAGGAATAGTTCTCCAGGCTTGTTGAAGGCCGTTTCAAAGCTTTTTGGTGATGTTGGTGCCTTTTGTTCTATTGTCTGTCATGAACATCCCACAGCGCTTCAATAGTGTTGAGGTCTGGGCTCTGGGGAACATTCATCACTCCATCAGACCTGTTGCCAGTGATTTTCAGTCCAATTCTTGTTCAATCAGTATACCTCAGCCTTTTCTCCCTTTTTTCCTTTTTCTTTTGCAGAGATGCACCAAGTTTTCAGGTTACAGCTCTTCAGGAATCTTCGAGTTAATATCAAATACAATTTGAAATAGGTTCTTTGCTAAGTTGTAAGGATTATGAGGACAAAACACTGGTTTATCCCTAAAACTAGGGTCTGTTTTATACACGATTTATTCACAAGTCAGTGAAGTAGGAAATAAATCAATTCAGAAAAATTAACTTCTTTTGAACATTGTTAAGTATGAGGAATGGGCTGAAAAATAAGAGGAATATTAACCAATGTAAAAAGAAAATATTTCAAATACCTTCAGACATTTTGGAGAACTATTGCTCAAGAATACTTAAAAAGATTACAAGAAAGTCTGGCTTCTTGAAATATGAAAGAGCTCAAGATATCTGCATTTTTCGGCATAGACTGCAGTTATGTATAATCCTTTTAAGCATGTTGCATTGACTGGTTAGGATTATAAAGGTAAGTTCTGATGACATCACTGGAAACCTCTCACTTTTGTTAGATAAAATAAAGAAAATCTGTTTCAACTCTAAAATCAAGTGAATCAAACTCCACCAAGGTCAGTGTTGTATTTCTTAACTTTAACAGAAGGAAGTATGAGTATTAATGAAATTAAATGATTTAGTCTTTTCCCCTGTGCTTCCAGTTTCTCAAAAGTAGCTGGGTTTCCACCACACTTTTTCCAAAAATAAAAGCAATATTTCTTAAATTTAGAAAAAGTACAATTGCGATATGCAAGTGTTTCCATTGGATGGTTAAAGTTGTAACTCTCATAAAATTCCGTCCCACGAGACTTCACTTTGTCACTTTGTCAGTATTTTAAAATCGTTGGTGACAGATAATTATATTGGAACGAAATAACTGAGTCGTGGTGTTACAAATTTGTGGAAATAACATAAACAGCTCGTGGCCAGCTGTTAATACATGAAGAACTTAAAACATATCTTCATGTTGTCCAAAATTAACTTTGATCGCTGAATTATGGCGGTTTTGGGATTTTTCGCATAAAACTTCCCCAATCACTCCCATTTCAAAGTTGATGCTTTTAAATAATCATAAACATCATAATAAAGAAGGAATAACTAGATTTTACCCCCATACGTCACACTTGATGGCGGGTAAATGCGAAAAAAGTGTTTTCATTTCGCTTTTTTGTGAAAAAAATGCTTTATTGGAAAATCTGAAAAACTTCCTCGTGAGAGCATAAAAACTTTTTTGCTATATTTAAGAGTTTTTTCTAAATCTACAGTAGGTGTTTCCATTAGTATTTTTTAATAGCAATATTTAGGTTTTTTGAAATATCAGGTGTAATGAAAACCCAACTAATGTTTGGTTATTTTGTCTTTGTAGCTGATTTGCTGGAGACAAATTACTCTCACCTTGCAATAAGTTAGTAAACCGTTAACCACCATAAGTTAGCTGAGGTAATGCTGTGGCACCAGATGAAGTATTAATGTAACACTAATCCATATGTAATTAAAATAAAACATCTGAAACATGAGCGCTGGAAACAACAGCCTAAAAAATATTGAACAAACTGAAAGTAAAATTAGCAGAAGCACTCATTGTAGATTCATGCATCTCTTATTACGGTAAGTAAACTTGGGTTAAATGGTTTGTTCTAACTAAACAGCAAAAACATTTCCTGTTTTATGAACATGAACTCTGCTTTGTTCTCACCAAACAGGTGAAGCATTGTGCACGGTCTGTGGCATGTTTTACATTTTCCAGTCAAACGGGAAAAACTCTCGGCTAGACTCCTTCAGCGCAGCTTTTATGTGGAGTTTCTGTTACAAAGGGAAGCGCACCTGCTTTGATTTAGATGGTACTGTGTCGCTCCCTCTCTGAAACCCTAATGATACCTTCTTCCAGGCCTATTTCTGGTACATCAAAGGATCAACTAGCCTAAGTGCTCATGCCACAGTGTGAGTGTACATACTGAAGCCCATATTTAGAAACTCCCATCATTACCATACTGGTGTCAGGAAAGTTATTTTTCCTTGTGTACTGCAGAGGGGAATCTCCAACGTGAATCAATGGCGCCATCAGATGGAAAGAAAAAGTAGTGAACACTGATGGGTGATGATTCGTTTGAAGAAAAGATTAAAACACCGGAGGTGTGCAGCAACAAGTCTGGTGTAATTCATGCACCATACTCAATATAAAACCTTGTTTTTTAACGTCTCAAATCAAAGTAACAGCCACTAAGGGCATCAGCCTTCATGTACTGATGCTAAAATCTTGTTTAAGTGTCTGAACAGAATTGATCTGACATCCCATGTCAAATATCTTCATGTTGATCTCTGACTATCAAAATTAAAAATAAATTTCTCCCAGGAATCACCATGTTCTTGTTTTTGTTGACTGAAGACAGCCAGCCTCAGTCATCTCAACCTGTGATTTTCTGAGATGGGATGAAAAACATCCTCCAACAGCATCTGCCGCTGGAGGAAGGCCAAAGTGATATATCTGTTGCTAAGCAACCACTTTGACTCTTATTTTGTTGTGCAGGACCACTAACTAGATTTTCAGTCAAGGTTGCATCAGTTTGGTTTGATTCCTCTGCAATGATGGAAACACACAAGAAATCAAAGATGAGAGCTTTTATTATTGATGCGGCTGCATTAGCTCTCATTATCAAATATATCAGACTACTTTGATAATGCTGGACAGTGCAGACAGAAATGTAAATGTTGAAATGGAAAGCAACTGAGGGTTACTTTCATCACATAAACCCAGAGGTCATTAAAATGTTGGCTTTATGTCACAGTCAAATCAAGATGCAGCAGAAATAGTAACACAACTCGGAGGAATTCATCATGTGTTTCAAGACTTTGGTCAACTATATTATTCTTTTTTTTTTTTTTTTTTCCAACTCAGAAATTAAAGGTACAGTGTGTCAGAATAAATTGCCTAGTTGTGAATTGACATAGCCATTTGTGGCTACATTTTTTCTAGATAAAAACATGTTCTCATTTGTGAGTGGATTCAGTTTCTCAGGTGCAGTGATGACTGCGCTACAAGTAACTACTTCAAATTTGGTGCACGTGTACCGTCTTCTTCAAATGCCTTTTGAGGCTTTACTTACCAAAAATGATGTTCTAGCATCTATCAAACAAAGCAGGTAGTGACTGCAGTTTTAAAAGCTCAAAGTGATCTCACTGCATACACAGAGTTGTTTGTCCATTTAGAGACATCATTAAAAAATAGGACACATATGGCAACTGCCATACATGTGATCCCATGGCAAGTATATACACTCAATCAGCCACTTTATTAGGTACACCTTGCTAGTACCGGGTTGGACCCCTTTTACCTTCAGAACTGCCTTAATCCTTCGTGGCATAGATTCAACAAGGTACTGGAAACATTCCTCAGAGATTTTACTCCATATTGACATGACAGCATCACGCAGTCGCTGCAGATTTGTCTGCGGCACATCTATGATGAAAACCTCCCGTTCCACCACATCCCAAAGCTGCTCTGTTGGATTAAGATCTGGTGACTGTGGAGGCCATTTGAGTTCAATGAACTCATTGTCATGTTCAAAAAACCAGTCTGAGATGATTCATGTTTTATGACATGGCACATTATCCTGCTGGAAGTAGCCATCAGAGGACACTGTGGTCATAAAGTGATGGACATGGTCAGCAACGATACTCAGGTAGGCTGTGGTGGTACTAAGGGGCCCAAATTGTGCCAAGAAAATCTTTCCCACACCATTACACCACCACCACCACAAACCTGAACCGTTGATACGAGGCAGAATGGATCCATGCTTTCATGTTGTTGACACCAAATTCTGAGCCTGCCATCCGAATTTCACAGCAGAAATCTAGACTCATCGGACAAGGCAACATTTCTCCATCTTCTATTGTCCAATGTTGGAGAGTCTGTGTGAATTGTAGCCTCAGTTTCCTGTTCTTAGCTTACAGGAGTGGCACCCGGTGTCGTCTTCTGCTGCTGTATCCCATCTGCTTCCAGGTTGGATGTGTTGTGCATTCAGAGATGCTCTTCTGCATACTTCGGTTGCAACAAGTGGTTATCTGAATTACTGTTGCCTTTCTATCAGCTCGAACCAGTCTGGCCATTCTCCTCTGACCTCTGGCATCAACAAGGCATTTGTGCACACAGAACTGCTGCTCACTGGATATTTTCTCTTTTTCGGACCATTCTCTGTAAACCCTACAGATGGTTGTGTGTGAAAATCCCAGTAGATCAGCAGTTTCTGAAATACTCAGACCAGCCCATCTGGCACCAACAACCATGCCACGTTCAAAGTCACTTAAATCACCTTTCTTCCCCATTCTGATGCTCGGTTTCAACTGCAGCAGATTGTCTTGACCATGTCTACAGTACATGCCTAAATGCATTGAGTTGCTGCCATGTGATTGGCTGATTTGAAATTTGTGTTAATGAGCAGTTGGACAGGTGTACCTCATAAAGTGTCCGGTGTGTGTATAATGACGTCATAAAAGAATAAAAACATAACTATTTTAATGAAGTCATTAGATCCCCATTTCCAGTTATACTGTAGGTCCACCAACTCGCCCCTTTGAACTTCTAAATCTGCACATTTTTGCCTGTTTAATGTGAACAAGTAAGACAAAAGCAGCCAAATGGGAGTAGTGGATTGTGTATTACAGTAAGTGAGGTGGATTTGCACAAAAATAGGAAAACCGTGTTTCCAGGCTCTGCAGCCGCATCGGTTTATGGCCAAGTTCAGACCAATCAGTGAGGAAGCCCCAGCTTCTTTCCAAACACTCCTCGAGCTGAACGTCTTGAATGGATCTGTGTAACAAACCACAGAATCACGTTAGTGTATCAGTCTTTTAACCTAAAAAAGTAATTAATTTTAGTCGAATTCAAGTGTACAGTTATCTTCACTCTTTATTGGCATATGTTGTTCTAAATCAGTCTTCTTTGTATTGATTGTAAACAGAGGAGAAATCAGTGGTTGCCTTTTAACTGGTACAAACAGTGTATACACACAGCTGACATCTTGACATCTTTACTCTTATTAATCCAAATCATGCACCTACAGAAACCTGATTAAAACTCCATGAATTGATGAATCCATGAACACTCCTAATTAGGTATTTGCATTTCACAACATTGATCCAGCAACAGTACAGGAAAAAGAGATGGAAAAACTGAGTCACCCTTAAAATAAAATAAAATCTGTTTGACTTGGTGGTCTTAATTTTGGAATTATGAATTAAATGAAAATTACTGTTTGGAAGAGGAAAGAAGGAATTCAGAGCAGCATTCAGAGCAAGCTCAGCCCCGTAATTGAATTCAAAGAGGTTAAAGAAATAAACAGACCTCCATATTAATGAAAGGCAAAAACATGTATCAATTCACAAGAAGACAGCTCATCATCATTACTTCTAGGTTTATCAGCAGAGGATGATTGCAGCCTGTAAAGTGTAGGCCTACACCTCTGAAGTGAATGAGGATGATCAAGATGGATACAGATGTACAGATAGATTTTCATATGTTGACTTGTTTGTTAAACAGCTTATGGAAAGTTATGAGCCAACGTTACATCTGAAAATCATAAAACATCTAATGTTTCAGGTTTTTCAGTTGACTGTGTATGCACATCCATTATAATCCTGATTTCATCCTGATAGAGCGTCTTCAGAATGAATTTGAGCAGGACTGTGAATCAGCTCTTCTCACCCATCATCAGCGCCTGACTTCACAAATGCACTTCTGGAAGAATGGTTAAAAAACTCCCATAAACACGCAGCTAAACCTTGTGGAAAGCCTTAACAAAGATGTTGTAGCTGCAAAGTGTGGGCCAAATCCTTCAACTCTACCAAAGGTTAAATAAAAGAAATCTGTCTGACAAAAAATGAATGATAATACACAAAGTCAGAAAAAATAGCAATCCAAACCAGCCGTGTGATAAGGATGAGCATGTCACTGACTTCTTTACAGACTTTCTGTTGGATGCTTTGCTCTCAAATGATGGTATTATGGTATGCAATGTTTGTCTGGCAGAAATTGCAATGGATCTCATTTCTGTTTATTTTGTTAAAGAGGTACCGCACAGAAATTCTTGGTGTTTGCTATCTTTGGCTCTGCATGTCTCTCATATTTGTACTCTGTTACAATCACAGCATCCAACACAGCATCATACCAGCAGCAGCGAGGTGTCGTAATTTCTTGCCTGGAGGTTGACAGTTTTGTAAAGTGACACCACCCTGTGGTGTTGGGATGTGTTACTACCAGATCCTGGTTAAAACAAGAACAGCTGCACATTTACTGTATATTAAACAAGTCAGTTGAGTGAACTGGACCTCATACAATTAAATGCCAGTTTGAACATTTAAAAATCAACACCCATCCCTACTCTTAGACAGTCCCAGACAACAAAACATGTTTGGCTCATTTCTTATGAGATCAGGACATTGCCAATAGTTCTAACTTTAAATAAAGTGTTTGAATCTGAAAATATTTTTGTAAAACTGAAAAATTGGTTTGAATATCTGGAAAGGGCTTTTATGAGTAATGACTTAGTTGTTGCATTTTTTTTTTTTTTAAATGAACACATTAATTCCACAGATTTTACTCTTTGCATTAAACTATTATTTCTGACAGCTAGCTGGGCGATATGGAAAAAAGTTCTATCACGATCATTTTTTCCATATTGTTCGATATCGATATATATCACGATATAAAATAAATCTTTATTTTTGACAATCTTAAATGTTCCCCTGTTACTCTTAAATGAGATTTAAAGATATCTGAGGATTCATTTTATTCAAATATTTATTTTCTGTCAAAGCTGAACGTGATCATGTAACATTACACAGCTGTGTCAGATAAAATAGGTACACAAACAACTCTAAATGAATTACAAAAATCTTGATTCTAGCACTAAAATCTTAAAGCTTTCCAGTTTAATAGTCAGTTCAGAAATGTTGACTTTTTGTGTTAAATCATTTCATTCTCAGCATCCTGAAGGTGGTGATGATAAAACAGCTCCTGCGGCCGCCAGTCAGTGAGAGAGAAACGCGGTTTCCTCCGCTGTCATATTGAAGGCTTTGCTCTGTCCATGCGGTGGCGCGCGTTTCTTCACAATCGAACCTCCTATCGAGGCTCTCTTTTATCTATCGCAGGCGCGCCTTTTCGATAGATACATATCGTTATTGAATTATCGCCCAGCCCTACCAACAGCCCATTAAAACAATTCGTATTGACCAAACTAGACTTTTATTTACTTGGTATCAGATTGATACCAAATCTTGCAGTCTTACCCATCCCTTGTAATGAGCTATTACTAGGGATAGTAATGGCATAAAAGAGTCTATGTGGTTTTCATTTATATGCATGATTTACCTGTATGCATCTGGTATTTCAGCACAGAAACTGGGTGCCTACTGAGACAATTGATCCTTTTATCATTTCATCCTGGGTTGTGACATTCAGTTTAGCTCCCCAGATGCATTGACATCCCAACAAATAGATAGTCTCCTTGGATCAAAACTGTCGGGGACGCGTATGCTGCGTCAATTGACGTCACATCCGCAAGACAACACTGGAAATTCGACCACCGAATTCAAGGCAGCGGAGAGAGACGTGGGTGGGCTCGTTCTTTTTGGTTTTTAACGCTTCATCACCCATTAGCATTAAAAAAAACTGGACATGCATGTTTATTCTTTCACAATTCCTGCCTCTAGTCTCTTTAACATAAGTCATCTTTGCTCAATCTTTTTTTTTTTTTCACCATAGCAGTCCTAAGTATACAGCAGCAAAGAAACACCTGTCTGGATAAATCATGAAATCTACTGTAACTATAGTAAAGAAAAAATTACAACTTAACAAAAAGCCAGTTGTTTCAGTTCTGAGATGCATCACGGACAGAGAGATGTGGCATTCTATTTGCTCAAGATGTAAATATCAGAAATCCATTTTCAGCATTTTGCTGTTTGTGACAGGCCAGAGGCAAAGAATAATTCTGCTGCTGCAAGGAAACTGGCAGGTAGTTTTTGGCAAGGCACTAATAGAGAGCGATGCAGAGCTTCAGCAATGACAAGTGACTACTTTTTGTTGTGAAAGGACACATTTCCATTACAGACACGCACCCAGCTTGTCAAGAAGCGGTGAAGAAGTGTGGAAATATTAAACTGCTCACATAAAAGGAAAAGAAAATAATAATAAAATAAAAGACTTGAATCAAAGGTGGTAAAAAGTTGAAGAAAAAGGAAGTGGAGGAATTTACCCGCCTGGGCTTTCTTGTCTTTCAAGATTGACACTTTTTTTGAATACCTCTCAGAGTTTGACACATTATTTTCTCTGAATGAATAGCTGTGTGATGATCCAGTAGTTAAGACCCCCCACCTGTCAAACCATTTTTTTCTCCCTGCTCCACAGGGAATTGAATCCCTGAGAACCTTTCTCTTCACGCTCTCCTGCTCGGTGCCTTTACCTTTTCATACTGTTTCAGAAATAAAGGATACAGCGGTGAGTGGATATATCGCACTGTTCACAACTTTGGCCTGTAAGGTTAGTTTTAGCTGTGCCAATCTACTTTGTGAGCAAACTTTTCTTTGTCCAACCTTCACATAAAGGCTAAACTGTCCAGTAACTATTTGCTTTTGTATTCTTTCATTTCTTTGACTTTGTAGGTGGACTGTGAAGTTGTGAAGTGGACTTGTTTGTCAGATGCATGCATTGTTACTGGAGTCATGTGTCACATCCCATCATATTTTCAGTTTTTAAGAGTAATGTACAGGAGGTAAGGATACAGGACTGTTATCTCTGAACTTGGCTTTGTCTCTGAAAGCTCAAAATTTTCCAAAGCACACCTGTTGTCAACATGTGCAGAAAGAGAAGAAAAAGCTATTGTGTTTGAGCAGGAAACTACAGTCCAAACCTCACTGTGAGGTTGTGGGGTTCTTAAACCCTTTGACTTTGAACAAAAAGAGTTCTTCAGTACAAGCTGAACAGTGGACAACAAACCAAAAGAGCCTGGAGCAAGCTGAACATAAACCTCTTAATAATCTGAGTTAATGAGCTAAAAATGCACACTGAATTCAAATGCCAGCTGTTCAACTATTTCAAATAACTGATTTACCTTGGTGATTGTGGAAAAGTGGGTGAGATTCATAAATTAGCCACTTTTCTTGATAAATTTCAATCAGGCTTCTGACATCATCATAACACTGAAACTGTTCTGGTCAAAGTGCTAAATGACATTAGGTTGAATATTGATTCTAGTTATTCATCAATCCTGGTTCTGTTGGATCTCAGAGCTGCATTTGACACTGTAGATCACAGAATCCTGTTAAACAGGATGGAAAACTGGGTTGGAGTTCCTAAAGCAGTCCTTCACTGGTTCAGGTCCTATTTAGAAGGCTGGAGTTATCTTGTTACGTGGAGTCCTCCATGGGTCAGTTCTTGGACCTCTTCAGTTCAATTTGTACATGCTTCTTTTGGGATAAATAATACGGAACTTTAACATCATTTATCGCAGCTATGCAGATGATATACAACTTTATGCCTCTCTGTCACCATGTCGACTGCAGCCCACCGGAGTGTTTAAGCAGATTAACATCTGAATGAGGGGGAATTTTCTTCAACTAAAGCCCTATTCTGATGGGATAAGTATTATCTAGGGACCACATGTAATAAATAAATTACCCCCCGACGTCTGTTTTTTATGTGGCACATTCACACTGGATAACTGAAGTCTGAGATTTGACTGAAATTCACAGACATCCAGCAGATATGATGTCAACGTGCTGCATATTGCGTAACATCTGCTCTTACGAGCTGTGTTTCCATCGGCAGTGGATGATCATTCAGAAACAAATGTGT
Source organism: Atherinomorus stipes (assembly GCA_023101725.1). NCBI lineage: Eukaryota > Metazoa > Chordata > Actinopteri > Atheriniformes > Atherinidae > Atherinomorus > Atherinomorus stipes. The sequence goes on from JALJCO010010353.1 coordinate 117,278, forward strand.
TAAATAACACACAGACAGTCGTAACCAACGCTTTAAGAACCTGTAGCATGTCGGCATGTTGTCCAAACCTAAACGTTTCTGGCTGCGGGAACGGGACTAGTGAAACTCCCCTGATCACTCCGATCCCAAAGTTAATGCTTTAGCCTATATTATCGTAAACATGATACTTTGGAGGAAAAATTCTTTTGAAGCCTCCATTTTTCGCCCAAAAGGAAATGAAAAGCGTCCAGGAAACAAATACCGCCAAATTACGGGTCATTTCTGTCCAAATCACAGAGATGTCCATTCGCACTGGATTAGTATTATCAGAGGACCTCTGAGTTTAGCAAATTATAGTACGTAATTTGCGGGGGGATTATTACATCGCAAATCACAGACATGACCGATTCACACTGGATTAAAATCACAGACAACCTCTGTAATTATTACAAATTACATGTGGTCCCTATATAATACTAATCCAGTCAGAATAGGGCTTTAAGAAGGTTAACTCTAACCCTGAAAAGCTGGTGTGAATGTGTCCCTAGATCCAAGGATTTCCGTCAGCTAGTCTAGACCAGAGTCCAGACTAAACATGTCAGTGGACATTCAACTGCCACCTGCTATAGACAATGACCCTCATTTATCAAACGAGAAATGAGAGTACATCTGATCATAAAAAGGATCGTACGACTGGGCCCACGTGTGATTTACTGTATTAAAACGTTCATATTGGACCAATCTTGTTGTAAGAACAAAAGAGTCTTGATAAATACCACAGTTACAGTCCATCATAATTCACATGTCACGCCCATAGTTCTGCCCTTAAATAGTCATGGTCCAGAGACCTCGCCCAGTGAGGTTAAACCATGGAGAGCACAGATTCTGCCATAAAAAGAAACTTTTTGGAGATCACGATTGAAATCCTCATTTGTGAGGTGGGGAAGGATAAAGGGGTGCTGTTTGGCAGCTTAAAAACCAGAGTCAGAAACGTGCACAAAAACTCCTCACGGAAGAGGATCAGTCAGCCCCCTGGTGTTAAACAGACTCTGGTTGAGATATTAATAAAAGTCTCAACAAATAGCTTGATTTATCAATTTTAATACTTTTTATATTTGATAATGGCCTATATCTGGTAACAACGCCACAATTCTTTAGCCTATAGATCAAGATAAAGCGATCCATTATGAAACTCGCCACTTGTTTCTACCCCAAAGGTGCAGCAGCTGCTCACTGAGCTATGGCAGACTTTACCAGAGGGTGATAAGATGTAGAGCCCGACTCATTAATCGGCATCGGACAAAATGTGGCCGATATGAAAATTCTAGTTTTGCTTCAAAAGGCAAAAAGAAACTTCTGCTGCGCGCTTCTGCTCTCCCCCTCCCTTCCTGAGAGCTGCTCACGCTGCTCCTTGCCTCCTCCCCCTCCCATACAGAGAGCAGTGCTTTCTCTGCACCCCCTCCCTGTAGCACACACACGCGCTACGCAGGCAGAGAGGAGAGCAGACCGATGCAGACGTTTACTTAACCCCTGGTAAGCTGTGACTTTCTAAAACTACACTTTAGTGCTCCGTTACAACAAACGTCCTCGAGGAAACAAGCTGTTAGAGCGCATTAAGGAGAGCAGGCGAGTTTTAAATTCGCTAGTTTTAGCGACAATATTAGCATTTTAACAGTGCAAGTTGCCTCTTTGTGAAATAAACAAAGATGCAGCTACTAACTCCATCTCTACTATTAGCTAATGTCAGACTGTTATACAGCAGTAAACGCTATGTAAGTCGCCTATTTGTGACACAAACGAGATAAATGCAACTGTTAACTTCCATCTCCTGTTATCTAATATAAAATTATTATATTGTGTCCCTCTATACTTCATGCCATGCAGGTTTTACTGGGACTCGTAAATTCAGAAGTTTAAGTGCTCATTAAACTAATTAAAAAGCTCCAACTAATGTATTTATTTGTAATTCTGTTTAGATGTTTTAAAAGCTGCAACATTGCTCTTAAATATAGTTTAGTCCCTTGTGTTAAGTGGAAGATGGAACTTTTTGAAGCTTAAAGATGACAAATTTATATTTCTAAGGTGTTTTAGTGAATGAGTCTTTAAAAATATATAATTTATAAAACACCTTCCATTAGTCTGTGTTATCACTGTAAGCTGTTTGCAGCCAGTTGTTTTCATTTTGAAATGGTCATCTATAGTATTGAAATCTAATTACTAAAATACACTAAATGTATATATTCATTCCCAGGAAGAGGAAAAGAGTAAGATGTGGAGCCACTTCACAAAGATTTAACAGGTGTTAGATGCAACATCTGCGGTATGAACGTTAACCTGGGCTGCAGCAACAGTAAGGCACAAAACGCAACAAATTTGTGTCAACACCTGAAACATCATCACAAATTCTGGAGTGTTCTGATTCTTAGTGTTGAATCATATTTTGGTCATTATAAGAATTTAAATTGGACTAGACAGTATGTATGTCCTGTATGTCCATGTTCATTTTTTAAATATCCTGGCTGATATATATCGGCTGACATCGGATATCGGCCAATATATCGGATATCGGGTTTTTTAAAGCCCCCAATATCGGTATCGGAATCGGCCTCAAAAATCCCATATCGGTCGGGCTCTAATAAGATGCTCCTGTTTTCATGTTCTGCTGCGCCGCATGACAAATCCACACTGACTCAAACTTGCATGCATGAACTCAGAGCTGTCGTGAGATTTGATGGTATCCTACGCTCACGTCCAAATTGATAAATGCCAAGTCTTGCGTAGAAATGGTCATACGCACAGATTTTTGTCCTACAATCATTTGATAAATGAGGCCCACTGTTAGATCCAGGTTGGAAACATTTCTCATGTGCCTACCCATGAAATCTGCATCAAAATCCTCAGTGTGAAATTTGAATTGTAATATCAAATTAACTCTTAAAGAGTAATTCCAACACCAGTGAGAGTAAAATGCCTCCTGATGACCAGCAGTGCTGGTGATAATTTTCAGAGTTGAAACAAGTTTAAAGAAAAGTGTTTAAGAAAAAATAACTCTCATCAGAGTTACTCAGGGAGGGTCCGCCCTTTTCAGTTTGAATTTTTCCCATCATGCTTTGTGACTTCACTATTCAATCCTGCACCATGAGTGAAGTGTATATGTGCTCAGCTTATGTTTCCTCGGTGTGTAATCAGACTTCTAATGGAAAATGATGTTGGAGATAGTAGACAATACCTCTTTTCACAATCTTGACCTACCATCAAGGTAATCAAGGACAGGAATCCTGATTAATCCTTGAATGGATATGTATCAACAGTAACTGAAATATTTCACTTAGTGAAAATAGTCTTTGATGTGTCAAACATTTGTGTAATGACATATTACATCAACACGATAGGGTGTAAGTTTATCTCAAAGAGTAAAAGCTTATTAACAATGTCAAGTGTTGATCAAGTTTAACTCTATAATGAACATCAACTCTTATCAGTGTTAAATTAACACTAAAAATTCAACACTACTGTAGGTCCAGTGTAACTTTAACACTGTACAGGGCAGGACCATATGTAACCTGGCTTAGTGTTAAAATTGACTTCAACACTCCTGATTTCACTGTGAAATTAAAAAATTTGAATGAAATTCAACTAGACTGTTGCTTCTTTTAATAATTGTATATTATATTATTATGATTAAAATAATTTAATTTCTAGGGCTGTAAAAAAAAAAAATCCTGATTAATCACATTGTTTTTATCACTTTTACAACATATTTAGGATTAAAGGTGTCTCAGAAGGAATTCTGCATTTATCTTTAGTAGACTAGACTACTGAAACCCTGTCATTACATGTCTCCCTAAAGTCTTTCATATGGCGGCAGTTTAGTCCAGAATGCTGCTGATACGGTCCTCACAGGCTGACTTCACAACTATATTAATGTGAAGCTGAAATTCAGGTCTAAATCCTGGACTACTCACAGATTTGTGGCTTGGTTTTAGCCTTTAAATTGTAAAACAAAACAAAAACAAAAGTTAATGTATTTTCTTTATATAGCAGTACAAAAAAATAAATCTCTTGTTTTACAATGGGATTAATTTAGAATTAATCTTTTGACAGCCCTATTTATTTCTCTTTATACATTTTTCTTTTTCTTCTATGTTTAAATGCTTTTTCCCCACCTGTAATGGTTTTAATGTTTTATGTAAAAAACTTTCAGTCATCTTGTACAATAAATTAAATGTGCTGTAGCTGTACAAATAAACATGCTTACTTTTCCCTTAAACATGTATTTTCAACCCTCAGTTAGAGAACAGCCGGAGCTGTTAGTTAAAGGAAGCTTTTTTTTTTTTTTTTCCAACCTGGACCTTATTTCTAGGAGTATATATGTGCACCGGTAAAATTTCTGCATCACTTTGAGTCCTTCGGAAGATATTACATTGAGTTGCCCTTTGGTGTTCCACCAGTATAATGGTGGAGGGCAGTCACTTTATAAGGCATTATCTGCATTATGCAATAACTTTTTCAAACAGGGCCATTTAAGTTTGGATCCCCCCTCACTAATAAATATCTTTATTCAAAAACTGTATTTTCTGTTTACTTGTGTTATCTTTGACTCATATTAAACTTTGTTTGATGATCTGAAACATTTAAGTGTGAAAACATGCAAAAAAGTAAGAAATTAGAATTTTTCACACAGCTGTGGACAAATACGTAAAATAAAAAAAAGTATTTTTTAGCTATTTATTTTCACTTAGTATTCAATTTTTTATTTTCATTTATTTTTCTTATTCATTTTCATATTCATATTTATTTCCTTATTCATTTTTGTATATATATCCTTATTTATTTTCCAATATATTTTCTTATTCATTTTCTCATATATTTCCCTGTTTATTTTCCCATATATTTTCTTTTTTATTAACTTATATATATATATATATATATATATCCATATTTATTTCCCTATACATATCCTTGTTCATTTATTTACATATATCCTTATTCATTTACTCATATATATCAGTGTTTATTTACTTATATACATATACATATGTGTATATATATATATATATATATATCCTTTGTTTTTCCCTATATTTATTCTAATTTATTTCCCTCTAAATATCGTTTTTCATCTCTCTTTATATTCCCTTATTTATTTTCTTGCGGCCGAGCTGTCGGTCATCTGCTTTGGGGCGGGGCAGATGGTATGGGAATGATGATCCTTTCCACTTGTTAAATGGAAATTACAAGTGCGTTGCGTTCAAGTGTTTTGTTGTCGTAATGAAGTTTAATAATCAAGGCTATCTTCAACTGACTACCTGGCTAGCTGCTAGCTAGCATCTGCTACTCTTGTTTTTGGGCATTGTAGCATGTCCAAAATAATTATATGGGATGCTAATATGGTATTGTGCATGAGTGAAATTAATTGCTTGGTCAGGTGACGTCATTCAGCGATCTCTGGTGACTTTTGGGCCAGCCAATAGCAACTTCCCTCCTTGAAGAGTTGGCAACAGTGGTAGTGGGGGGTTATAGGTTTTCGGCCATTTAATTAATTATCATGCTATCAATCATTTTAAAACTCATGCTATCAGTCAGTTTGACTGTCATGCTAATGGTCATGTTAGAACTTATGCTAGCAGTCATTCTGACAGTGATGCTTATAGTCATACTAATAGTCTTACTCTGGTCAGATTAAAGCAATTAAAGCAATTCTAGCTTTAATGCGAGCTACCATGCTAACAGCAATGTTAACAGTCATGCTAAAGGCCATGCTATCAGTCTGGTTGACATGCCAACAGTCAGGTTAAAAGCAATCCTAGCAGTCAAACAGTGATGCATGCTAACATCACTGTAAGCATTAAAGTGATGTAAACAGTCAGGGTAATGATAAAAAGAACATTGATGCCATTAGTAATGCCATCAGTCAGATTAACTGTCATGCTAACAGTCAGGTAAAAAGTCATTCTAACAGTAATGCTAATAGTGACGCTAAAAGTCATGCTAACAGTCAAGTTAACAGGCTAACAGTTATGCTAACAGTAATGCTAATAATCACACTATCATTCAGGTTAACAGGTTAATTTTTTATGTAAACAGTCATGCTAAAAGTCATGCTAATGTACCATTTAGTAAGGACAAAACCATTGATCAGAGCTCTTATTTTTATTTTTTAACAGCTCGTCACAGTGGGAATGAGCTTACTCTGATTTCCTGCTCTTCTTTAGTCCCACTATGGTTTTCATATTTTTCCACTTCCGGGACTCGCTGTGTTTTGTTTTTCCTTTATTGGATCCCTGTAGCAGCTTGGCTAGTCTGTGGTCTGAGATCTTCTTTTGCAGATGGACAGTTTCCATGGAGACAGAACACATAGCACTTTGCTAAATTTTTCCATTCTATTTGCATTCTTTAAATGACAACCATAGTAACAATCATGCTAACATTTATGCTAGCAACCATGCTACAGTCACTTTAGCAGTCATGCTAACAGCATTGCTAACTGTCAAGCTAACAGTCATTCTGTCCATCAAGTTAAAAGAAATCCTAGCAGTCATGCTATCAGTGAGACTGATAATAAGGTTAATTATCATATCATTATCATCAACAATCATTTTAAATTTTATGCTATCAGTCAGTTTGACTGTCATGCTAAAGGTCATGTTAGAATTCATGCTAGCAGTCATTCTGAGAGTGATGCTAATAGTCACGCTAACAGTCTTACCATCAGTCAGATTAAAAGCAATTCCAACTGTCATACCAGCAGTCATTCGAACAGTAATGCTAACAATCATGCTAAAGGTCATGCTATTAATCAGGTTGACTGTCATGCGAACAGTCAGGTTAAAAGCAATCCTAACAGTCATGCCAACAGTGATGTTAACCTTCAGGGTATTTATAATAAGAACATTCATGCCATAAGTAATGTCATTATAAGGTTAACTGTCATGGTAAGAGTCAGGTTAAAAGCAATCCTAGCAGTCAAGTGAACAGCGTTGCTAACAGTCAGGCTAAAAGTCATGCTATCAGTCAAGTTAACAGGCCAACAGTTATGCCATAAGTGATGCTAATAATCACTATCATTCAGCTTAACAGGTTTATTTTTCTGTAAACAGTCATGCTAAAAGTCATGCTAATGTACCATGTAGTAAGGAGAAAACCATTGATCAGAGCTCTTACTTTTATTATTCAACAGCTCATCTCACTGAGAATCAGCCTACTCTGAATTCCTCCTCTTCTTCAGTCCAAGGATGGTTTTCATATTTTTCCACTTCCAGGACTCGCTGTGTTTTGTTTTTTCTTTGTTGGATCCCTGCAGCAGCTTGGCAAGTCTGTGGTCTGAGATCTTCTTTTACAGATGGACAGTTTCCATGGAAACAGAACACAGAGCCCTTTAATAAAAGTTGTACATTCTGTTTGTATTCTTTAAATGACAACCATAGTAACAGCAATGCTCAGTCATGCTAACATTTATGCTAGCAGCCATGCTACAGTCACTTCAACAGTCATGCTAACAGCATTGCTAATAGTCAAGCTAACAGTCATTCTATCGATTAAGTTAAAAAAGATCCTAGCAGTCATGCTAACAGTGAAGCTAATGATAAGTTTAATTATCAAGCTAATAATAATTTTAAAACTCATGCTATTAGTCAGTTTGACTGTCATGCTAATGGTCAGATTGGAACTTATGCTAGCAGTCATTCTGACAGTGATGCTAATAGAAAACCAAAACTCATATGCTGCGTTCCATTTGAACTCGGAAGTCGGAAATTCCCAGTTCCGAGTAGGAAGTTTCCGAACTTGTCAGAACGCCCAGCAAGATTAGTCGGATTTACCACTCGGAAAGTCGGACAACCCCTTCTCGCACCTCCGAATTCAGATTTAAAGGATGGCCGCGCCCAGTGTTAGCAGTTTTAGAAGCTTCTGTAATGTTACATTTATTTACACTTGCTTACTTATATTTTGTTGCATAAATCAATCGTACACGTAGTATTGGTTTATATAGATTTAGGGGAGTTGTGGTGTAATTCACATTTTTCATGTTCGAAATATATGTGAACTACAATGCCAGCTGTGCCAACAACGGGTAATAACAATTGCCTTAGCAAACATGTTGTTTTGCTAGGCTGCTAACTGGTTTTCCGACCAGTGAGCTGGAACTCTATGGTCTGGTCGGGTGTGAGCGTCACCCCCCCAGTTCCCACTTCCCAGTACTGATGAATAATGAAACGCAGCAATACTAACAGTCTTACTCTCAGTCAGATTAAAAGCAATTCTTGCTGTCATACTAGCTATCATGCTAACAGCACTGCTAATAGTCATGCTAAAGGCCATGCTATCAGTCTGGTTGACTGTCATGCTAACAGTCAGGATAAAAACAATCCTAGCAGTCAAACAGTGATGCTAATAATCAGGCTAACAGTCATGTTATCAATCAGTTTGATTGTCATGCTAACAGTGATATCAGTCAGGTACTTATAATGAGAACAGTCATGCCAAAAGTAATGCTATCAGTCAGGTTAACTATCATGCTTATAGTCAGGTTAAAAGTCATGCTAGCAGTCATGCTAACAGTAATGCTAATAGTGACGCTAAAGTTCGTGCTATCAGTCTTAAGTTATTATCAGGCTAACAGTGTTCCTAATAATCACACTACCATTCCGATTAACAGGTTCATTTTTATGTAAACAGTCATGCTAAAAGTCATGCTAATGGACCATGTAGTAAGGAGAAAACCATTGATCAGAGCTCTGTACTTTTATTTTTAAACAGCAAATGTTTCAAGGCAGTAAGGGATTCTTCCTAGTTGAATTCTGCTCTTTTTCAGATCCCAGATGGTGGTCATATTTTTCTCACTTCCGGGATAATTGGTTTGCTTTTACTTTATAGAGTTTGGGAATATCCCTGTAGCAGCTTGGCATAAGTCTGTGGTAACTGAGATCTTCTTTTGCAGATGGAGAGATTTCCATGGAGAAACAAACACAGAGAACTTCCCTGAGAAATTTTTCCATTCTGACTTTGAAACGTTATCTAGCTTAATTAGAAAAACCATAGTAGCACAGTCATGCTAACATTGTATGCTAGCAACTCAGTGCTACATTCAGTTTAGGCAGTCATGCTAGCAGAACTCTGCTCACCTTCCAAGCTAATAAAACGCTATGACTTAGATTCTATCCATCAAGATTAAAAAAAAATCCTACAAATATTGCTAATCAGTGAGACTAATAATCAGGTTAATTAGATTTGCTAACAATAAATCATTATTGTAAAATTTATGGTTTAGTCAATATTGGCTTTCATGCTATAAAGCAAGTTATAGAAATTGTCTTTCCCTTTTGTCCTCTGGCTTTAAGATTTGAATGTATGAGTTTTGTGACAGTTGCATGAGCATAAAGCTAAAGAAAAAGATGCAGCGCACAGGCGTAAGTACTGACAGTGCAGCTGCACCAGGGCCCAGACGCAATCAGGGGCCATGAAGGAATGGGAAAAAATAAGCAGCTGTCCATCAGATTTAGGGGAGGGTATATAAAAAAAAATGCTCATAACCTCATGCACACTGCTTTACCTTTTCTTTATCTTAAAAAAACACACAAAAAACCCTCTGAAAACCGTACAAAGCTGGCGGTGTTTGATGCGTTTTAATGGGCGCCCACGCAGAAAATACCCACTGTATGGAAAGCTATACGCTCTCTGATTAGCTGAGTCCCACCCTCATAGGTAAAGCCAAAGTCCAATCCAATGTTGCTGTTTTTGTGAATGGACACCTCAGGTGGGTCGGTAAAATAAAAGTAAGCCATGCGCCCATTTCCTATACGAGCTGGTTCTGGTTCAGAGCCAGAACGGCTTCTTTGGCTTTCCACCACCAAAGCACACTCTCCTTGCTCTCCAAACTGGTTTTAAACAGGCTCCAGTTCTTTGCTGGGCCAGAGTAAAGAACCGTTCTACATAACTTGATTCTGCAGGTGGACGGAGCACCTGCCGACATGAGAGGATTTAAATATGGATGTAATCTTCAAACCAGCGGCGGATTATAAAACTGGTCAGAGGAAGAGACCTGGTGGTCAGGATTCAGAGATTGCTGCATAAAGAAGGTAGGATGTTCTCCACCATCCTGGTTTCTTCGTTCTGTTCCTGCATCAGCAGCACAAACGTCTGGGGGGCACACAATGCTGGACGCTGCTGCAGTAAAACAAGTAAAACACTCATGTCCACAAAGAATTAAACAAAATTTCTGTTACACATGACCTGCACGCACCTGTGAAGTCTAATTTAATTAAGGTTTTTTTTTATCCTAAATAAGGGAACACGACCTGCGCACCGCACTGCGCAACATCTTTGGTAAAAGGAATCCATTAGAGTGACAACAGCAGTTCTCTCAAACTGCTGTGCATGTGCGAGTGCAAGAATGTGTGTGCGCACCATGTGTGCACAAACGTTTTTGTGTTTACGGCAGAGGTGGGGCACAAAAAAAATATTTGCACCAGGGCCACCATCATGTTTCGCTACTGATGCAGCGTGTATGGGTTTGTGAGGTCATACGGCAGTGATGGAAGTTAATATTGGGCCCATCCTTATCTGAGCAGGCCCGTCCTGAGCGGGAATTCTGGCGCCGCACCTGGTATTGAATATGGTGTTGAAAAAGAAAACATACACACAGAAACACTATGTATGTGAAATTAGAAACATAGAAGGTCATTGTTACCCAGAGTACGAACAACTGACCCAAATGAACCAATTGGTTCCCCCACCTCCTGTAAACAAAAAAAGCATAAATGTTTACTATGTGAAATGTATTAGAAACTAGAACTGAACATATGTGTACCCCCCTCATCACACACACACACACACAGACACACCATGCATGTACACGCACACACACGCAAGCAAACAAACAAACAGGGCAGTGCGACGTTGTCTCCCCTGATGACAGTACTATTGGGGTCACACTGACCTGAGTTGCAACAAGCAGGGTCAGTGTGACCTTAACAAAAACAACAAAGGTAGAAAAAAAAAAGATCAGGTCACACTGACCCATACAAAACATTGTGGGTCAGTGTGACCTAGTGGACGCACCCCACCTCACCTAAAAAAAAAGACACACTATGTATATGAAATGAGAAACATGTAGGGTCATTGTGACCCTAACACACCACCAGCACCACATACCCTTACTGTCAATATCTAACAGGAAGCAGGTTGGATCAGTGACAGCCAAAATGAAACAACTGGGTCAGTGTGACCTAAGGTACTGTGAAACCGATATATGTGTAATGAATAATATGTAAGGTCAGCATGACCATGGGTTAACCCCACCTCCACCATCCATCCTTACCTGTTGATATCTAATGTAAAGCCTGTTGGTATTGGGTCTGTGAGTACCAAATGAAACAATTGAGTCAACGTGACCCTGGGTACCACCCCCATCCTACCCCACATCCTTACCTGTTTTTCATTCATCAGAAGTTCAGGAATTTGCTCAGGTTTTCTGTATATGAACAAGAATACAAACCGAAGTGCATCACCAGGCTGACACGTTTATGTTAATGTGAGCAACAAAAATTCTTAGTTTCATACAGTTTTCTTTGTAATTTGTAACACCCTCCCCATTTTTAATTTACTTGGTTGTTGTTTACTTTTTGATCAGCAGAGGTCATGATTTACCCACCTTTACTGGTATTGCTTGTGAAATGGCCTCGGCCCAGTTCTGTAATCTAGGTTTAGTTGCAGTGACTTTGTACAGAGAGCTGGTTTTCAGCCATCGCTCAGATCTGCTGCTCACAGAGCTGACATGTTCTGTTTATATGATCACCAGCTCACCTCAGTTTATATTTGCTACTGTTATCTTCACATTACCAATCCCTTGAACAGCATGTGTGCCTTTGAAGACTTAAATGTTCTTTAGTTTTCAATTCCTAAGTATGTTTTTTTCCCCCCTAATTTGTTCTCTTGTGTAAAAAATCTCAACATCAGATGGAGGAAAGCTGCCACTGTGGCACAAACTGAAGAGAAACGCATGTGTTGCTTAGAGGTGTGGAAGTCAAGGTCTTCTGACAGCTGTACTGGCTGCTGAACGCTCTTAATGTGGGACAGATGTGTCCAGAGACACTGCAGCCTATTGTAGCAACGTAGCTCATATTGCACAATAAACCCAGCTCAAACTGGGAAAATATTAAGTGCCAGTTGTTGTTTGGAAAAAGTTGTACTCTATTTTTTTTCTTGAGTGATGTTTGGATTTTTTCTGTGGCTTTTGGCATTTGAAACCAAGATGCTGAAGAGTTGTTTACCAGTGAGTGAAAGTGACAGATGGAAGTGTGGACAGATCCTGAAGGGCCAACCTGGTGTCTGGAGGCCACATGACGCCTATGTTCTTCACTTATCTGAGTTATCTAACATTGTTTACTTCTTTTTCCTAACTAGCTGCAGCCTTTTGCTTCTCAGCAGATTTTACTCAGCCAAAGCACAGCAGGAGCGTCTCAGTCTTTGTTGAATTGGTAATTGCATGTTTGCAGAAGGAAATCTTAAACATGGCTCATCAGTTGGCTCGTCTGACGCTCAGCTGGCACATAACGACTATAACGTCTAAACTGAGTGGAAAACTTTCTGTCTCTGTCCCTTATTCCACCTACCTCTCCATCTTTGACACTTGGAGCTCATCTACCATACTCCTAAACTTCCATGATGATGATGATGATGATGATGGGTCAACAGTGCCACCTTGTGGTGTACCTGGGCTTCTGCATGATCTGAGCTTCAATGAGCATTGCTGGAATATTTTATTTATAAAAACATCATTTTATGATGCATCAAGGGATAGCTGAATACAATAAACACATTTTGAAATTTTAAAGATTTGTCCTGACCTAAAACTCTTCGGTGAAAACATAACATCTCATCCATACAGAGGTATGGACTACCTGGAGATGTTGGTGAGAGCTGGCAATTTAATACTCAGCTCCTCCATCTGCTTAAGTTTCTTTGGCAGAAAATAAAGCGAACCAAGTTTTTCTAATGGCAGGGGACCATTGGTGTTGTGTGTGTGTGTCTGGAAGACGTACATGACAAATCATTTTAAGACAATTAAGCACCAAGTAAACCATTTGAGGTAAAGAACTTTAGCTGCCCAGTTGACAGCTGATATTCCTCTTTGTTATTCAAGAAAATAGACTGTGCAAGTTGAATAAAGCAAAATGTAAGTCTTGTTTTTTTATGACAAAACAATGCTGATCTTCATATCTAACGACAGCTCAGAGAAGACTGATGTTATGTGAAACGATGGTGAGATGGACCATCTAGTGTAGTGAATATTAGCTCTCCTTTTTCCACAGCTTTGTTTTTATTGTTGGTTTGAGTTTTTAGTTAAAACCACGACTGCCAGACATCTGACAGTGAAAGCTTTTTGTTTTGTACCGTTTTTACATTTTGTACTTGCTGATCTTGGTCTGGTTTCACTTAAATCTGCAGTGTCATGTTAGTGTTTGGAGGCAAAGTAAAACTCCTGCTAAAGACAAACTTAAAGGCCTCCTTCCACTGAAAACCCATTTAACTTGCTCCTTCTGAAATACGGAGGGTTTCCCCTTGTTTACTTACACATGCTGACTTGCTAGCGTTGCGTTCCCCCCAGTCGGCTGTGCTTCCTCATCACAGAAACAATACGAAGAGAAGAGCGAATCGGGAACAGCCTTGCACTTCTACGTAACATTGCAAATAGCGTATCCCACGTGGGGTTTCTATCTGTCCATTGGAAGGCAGGTAACCCTCCACTACACACTAGAAGTAAAGACGGTACGACTGTAGCTTCGGAGTTGAGAAGCTAATTAGCTTACTGTTTGTTAGCATGGCAGAACAAACTTGTTTGTCGGCTCTATGTCCTGTCTGTAGCGAAATAAGAGCGGAGGGCGGAGCTTCCTTCATACACTGATGGGAGGCAGCCAATCAGACGGAAATTCATGAGAAGGACCCGGAAAAGCCTGCCGTTGGACCACAAGCCTCTCTTCTAGTATACAAATACAGCTGGATACAAAGCAACCAGAAGGTTTTTTTAAACAGAAATGATGCAGAATGCATTCAATAATAATGGAGAACACAGAAATATTAATGAAATGACCACGGAAGTACAACTTTAAGAGATTTTATGCGGGGGGATTTTTATTTTTTCAGCCAAGCGTTAGACGCATTACAGTAGATAGTTGAAAAGGAGCTTATTTCATATGAAGACTGGAAGTGTCCTTGTTCTGTTCTTATGCTGCGTTCCATTTTCCTCTGAGCTGGGAAGTGGAAACTGGGGGGTGACGTCACACCCGACCAACTTGTGTTCCAGCTCACTGGTCGGAAAACCAGTTAGCAGCCTAGCAAAATAACAGGTTTGCTAAGGCTATTGCTATTAGCCGTTGTTAGCACAGCTGGCATTGTAGTTCACATTTACGACATGAAAAATGTGAATTACACGACAGCAGCTTCCCCCTACATCTGTATAAACCAATAATACGTGTATGACTGATTTATGCAACAAAATAGAAATGTAAATAAATGTAACATTACAGGAGCTTCTAGAACTGCTAACACAGGGCGCGGCCATCTTTAAATCTGAACTCGGAGCTGTGAGAATTGTCCAACTGTGGGGGCCGTTCCAGTTGAAACTTCCCACTCGGAACTGGGAATTTCCGACTTCCGAGATCAAATGGAACGCAGCATAGGCTAATGCTGCGTTCCATTTTCCTCGCAACTGGGAAGTGGGAACTGGGGGGTGACGTCACACCCGACCAACTTGCGTTCCAGCTCACTGGTCGGAAAACCAGTTAGCAGCCTAGCAAAACAACATGTTTGCTAAGGCAATTGTTATTACCCGTTGTTGGCACAGCTGGCATTGTAGTTCACATATACCACATGAAAAATGTGAATTACACGACAGCAGCTTCCCCCTACATCTATATAAACCAGTACTACATGTACAACTGATTTGTGCAACAAAACATTAGTAAGAAGTGTAAATAAATGTAACATTACAGGAGCTTCTAAAACTGCTAACACTGGGCGCGGCCATCTTTAAATTTGAACTCGGAGCTGCGAGAGTTGTCCGACTTTCAGAGTGGAAATCCGACTTCAGGGGGCCGTTCCAGTTGAAATTTCCTACTCGGAACTGGGAATTTCTGACTTCCGAGTTTAAATGGAACGCAGCATAAAGGCTTTTGCTTGGATCAAAAAAGTGACAGTGCATAAAGTTTGTAACTGGTGAACTCCTTAGTTGTCGTTAAGTGCATCTTTTTTTATTTTAACTTGTTTATGTTCTAAAAACATGAAAAAAAATGCTTTGAATTTTTTTTTTTTAATGATGACAAGAGCCAATGTTTTTAAGAAATTGCTGCAATGACAGAAAAAACAATTAAATGGTCCAAATTTCACACTAACAAATTTACTTTTGCCTTTCCTGTACATACCTAAACCAGGTAGGCTAGTACTGTAGAGATGGTTTAGGCAGGTTTAATTTCCTCAATTTATCATAAAATTCATTATAATCACTGAAAGATTAATTTATTCACTCATTTTCTGTACAGTTGAGAGGCAGGTACACCATGGACAGGTCACCAGTCTGTCTCACAGCCAACACAGAGAGACAAACAACCATTCACACACAGATTTATTGCAAGGGCCAACTTTTAGAGTGACTAACTAACCTAACATGCTTGTCTTTGGTTGGTGGGAGGAAGCCTGAGTACCTGGAGAGAGAACCCATATATACACGAAGAGAAGATGCAAACTCCATGGAGGAGTTTGAATAGTTGCCTTCTATATATGAACAGTGACCACCACACTGGTTAAAGGGTTCAGATAGTTTATCCATCATTTTCTGGATTTTTCCTTCAACTGGAGGATGAATGTTGTAAACTAACTCCTATTGGCTAAAATGTTAGTTACAAGAACATACAGTATAAGGGTGAAGTCTGGGAACAACCTGCTCAGCATTGCTGGTGCAAAATGAGGCACGTCCACCTTACCCACCTCTGCACTGGCCCTTGCATACTCTGCAGTACAATATTGTGCCCCTGTTCGATCCAGGTTTTCCCACACACACCACAAGAACACTCGGGTAAACACAACCATGAGAATCATTACTGGGACATTTTGCTCAACACTCCCCTGGATCTCTGTTCTATCAAACATTGCACCTCCACACATCCGGCAAGCAGCATTGACTCAAAGGATGCCTCAAAAGGTTGTAGACTTCCCTTACTTACCAATCCATAAACACATTTCCAACCCACACACTGCTCGGCTTCCATCCAGACCCCCCCCCCCCCCCATCTGGAAGAACACCCCACCAGCTGACTTCACCCTCCAATCAGCCTGGAAAGAGGAGTGGGCATCCAAAAAGATCCCTAACAAAGACCTGGTGCCAGACCTAACTTAACATGACCCTCACTGTAAAAAAAAAAGAATCTGGACTGTAGTTGATATGAAGGACTTATTTACATTGATCTTACTTAATTATTTTGGTTTGGTGATGTTTGGTTTGGTGTGTTTTTGAGTTAAATCAACTTCAAAATCACACTTTTTTTAGTCCAAAATAAGTTTTTTACTTTTGCTTAAAGTAAAATTTTAAGCTGTTTCAGCTTTAGAGTGCATGAACAACAAAGGGGCGGAGCTATTTTCAAAACTCAACATATCCAGACCACAAAGGCTCATGGGAAATACAAATTCAGCAGGAATTTTACCTTTTATAGTTGTCATCCTATAAATTTGAGTTATGTGCTTTACTGCCTTTGTTATGTTCAATCATTAAGAGGAGGCTGTTTAGAAATTCTGTTCAGTTTGGCCGTTAAAATTGCACCATGAGTGTGAAGGGCAGTACAAGGAGATAAGTTCCCAACCCATTCAAACTTTTCACAGTAGCCTATTTGTGGCTTAAAACTGACATGATGTAAACACTGATTATATTGCTGCTCAGTTGCAGACTCATACAGTAAAGGGGAAGTTCATTTATTTTTCAGTCTGGAGCTATTTTCTAGCATGATATACAATCATTTACTCACCCAGACAGTTTTGGTGCAAGTTGAATTACTTTGGGAGATATTTAGATCCACTCAAGATCAGCGTATGTCCAATATAATGGAAGTGATGGGGCAACCGCACAGCCTCTAAATGAGGCATTATTTGCCACAAACTCCTTCATTTCACCAATGTTTTGTTGAAAAACATTAGTTGGATCACCCCTGAGATCTCAAAGCGGCTTTTTTGTGGTGATTCGTACTTATTTTCAGAGATTTTTACTGGCAGCTAACATTTTTTACTGTTCAAGCTAACATTGCTCCTTTTGTCTAAATCCAGGAGATGGGTTTTATGTTGAATGTTGTGTTGACAGACAGCAGCCACCAACCATAGTCTATAACATTTTTAGAACCCAATTGAGTTTTGTAACTTATAGCAAAAATATAAAGTAAATATATTACTCAACAACATTTAAAAATTTAGCAGTGTTTTTGTGTCTTTTGCCATATGAAGTCATTTTTAGTGCAATTTAAGACTAAACTTTTTTTTTAAGAGAATATGCAGACTGGTTGGTCTCAACTTTCTTAATTGCTTTTTACACATTACAGCTATGCATTCTCACAGCCAGAAATACAAAGCATTCAGAGAGTTTGTTAGTGGAGGACAAGGTCCAATTGTGCAAATCACTGCATTTTGCTTGCAGCACATTGAGAAACATAGCCTGCGTTTTCTGTTTTTGTGTATGCCAATATCACATATATTTTTATGAATTCATGCTGCTTTCAGTAGAAAAGAGTTGCAAGAGCTCTTACCAGCACACACACTTGGTCACAGTAAAGGCTCCCGAGAATGAACAGCTCCACTGACACATTGTCAAACTTAAATTTCCTGGAGATGGAGCTGGCTGGAAAATCTCTTAAGTCTGAAGCAAATGTGTCCTCACATGCCGACCCACAAATATATCTTTGGAAAGTTTCAGGAACCCCAGATCCAAGGAAAATAGTTTGGCAGCAACACGTCACAAAACAATTGAGTTAGGGCAATAACAGGCTGAAAAAATAGTTTGGGAACAGCTGGAAGAACAAAACTGATCAATTTAACTGGCAACAGGTTAATAACATGATTACATATGAACAAAAGCACATTTGAGAGGCAGAAGTAAAGAAAAGTAGAGGTTTAGCAATCTTTAAGAGGAGCAATTTCAGTATAATGCTTCATCCGTGCATTTTTAATACCAGTTTCATCCAATTTAGGGTCACTGAAGCTTATACCAGCTGGTAAGTAAGTGACTTTTATGTACATATCGTTTTTCACAGATAAAATCACAAAGTGCCTTACAATAAACACCATGGAAGCCTCAGTGCCCAGAGGGACATTTAAATTCAACACAGTAAGACCTCGGCCAAGATTTAAGAGAACTTTCCTTTTGCGCGAAGTGACAGCGCCAACAACCACATCACTATCGACCCAGTGTAATGTGCCTCAATATAGAACTGAAAACAGAATTTTCATAATCTACAATTAGGAATGTTCAATATTTGGGGCGACAGTGGCTCAGGTGGTAGAGCAGGTCGGCTAACGATCGTAGGGTTAGCAATTCAAATCCCGATTCCCCCAGCCATATGTCGTTGTGTCCTTGGGCAAGATTCTTAACCCCCCTTGCCTTGTATGAATGTGTGTGAATGTTCTGGTGGTGGTCGGAGGGGCTGTAGGTGCAAAATGGCAGCCACGCTTCCGTCAGTCTGCCCCAGGGCAGCTGTGGCTACATACATAGCTTACCATCACCACGTATGTATGAGAAGTGAATGAATAATAGACCTACTGTGAGCGCTTTGAGTTCCTTGATAGGAAAAAAAGTGTGATATAAATCTAATCCATTATTTATTTATTTATTTTTTTAACCAATATCTGATTCCGATTTTGTCCAACCCTTAAATTTCGATATCCAATATCAGCCAATACTGATGTATGCAGACAACTGTGAGGGTGTATCTCATATTTTGAGAGATACAACTCTGCTCTGAGAGCAAAGATCCCAAAATTGCCTTTACTCAGCCAGAGGAGTTCATTTTGGAAATCCGGCTGCCATATATCAGATACTAGCAGGTATTAGCCAACATGTGGCTAATTATAATGTTTCTGACAACATGATAACTTAACCAACAACTTAAAACCAGATGTGTTTTATGCGTTTTATGTGTTTTATCACATTTTAAACGCCAATATTGGCCGACAATATCAGACATTCCTATTTACAATACATAATATCATCGTATTATGATATTATACAATTCAGATAATTAGGTGTCTCTGTGCACGAGGCAAAAATATAGGATACAATAGCATTAAAACTAGCCTGGTATACCAACCCAACTATTGCCATGTATGAGATACACGGCAAGTCAGTCTGGGCTCTCTCCTTTGGAGACTGATTTCCAACTCGAGACGAGAGGCAGGACTAACAGGAACAAATTGAACTGGAGAAAACCAATCAGAGAAACACGAAAGTGATGCAAACGTCTTTTTGTTAGAGGAAAGCCCTCACAGCAGCAAGTTGTTATGGTTTTAAGGAAGTGCAGCTCATTTAAGACATCAGAAAGGGCATCGTTATATAGTCACTCCTCTGCGGCCAACATTCTGTTTATGGTTAGAGAACTGAGTCGCCGAAAAAGACACGTTATTACGTCCCACCTCCCACACTGTGATTGGTCCGATCAATTTTTTTTTTATCCAAAGCGAAAATCACTTTCCGATGGAGGGAACCCAGACTGACTTGCCATGTATCTCATACATGACGATAGTCAGGCTGGTGTACCAGGCTACATTAAAACAGGCTTGACTACATCAACAAAACCCCTGCATGCCCTAATGAAGATGTCCTGAAGAGGACGCTCCTCTACAGCCACTAGCAATCATCTGTTATTTTGATACATTTGACAGCATCTGCATGAAGAGCTAGTCTCTTTTAATTCCTAATGTTCCCCGTGCAACCTTTCCGTGTTTTGCTCTTTGTGTAGTTCTCTCTGTATGATTGATTGACAGCTGTGGCACAAGAGGGAGGGGGCATCGGCCCTCAGCTGTAGGCCTAATTGGTCCAGCCCACAATCATTCATGACTAATGGGCCGATCCACCAGTTTTGTACCAATAGGTATCATGACTTATGCCACTGACTACAAAAGCTACCATATTAAAAAAAAAAAAAAAAAAAAAAAAAGGCCCGTGCTGGCCCCAAATCACCATCGGCCCACTGGGAAAGTGCCCTGTATGCAGATGGACAGTCCAGCACTGCTGTCTAATAAGGTACAGAGCCTACTTGATCATCTAACCAAGCCCCCAGCTCCTGAGGATGCCCCGGTGACTGTGGCAACTCCCACACCAGTTCCGGTCACTCCCTTTGTGGGATCTGGAACCAAACTGGCGCCCCCCCCCAGCAGTACTCTGGAGAGCCAAAGCAATGTAAGCCATTCCTAATAGACTGCTCCATACACTATGAACATTCACCTCATGCTTTCCCCACAGACCGCTCTAAGATTGCCTTCATGATCTGTCATCTATTGGAACGAACCAGAACTTGAGCCACAGCTGAGTGGTCATGGGATTCACCACTCTGTCACTCACTGTCTGATTTTCAAGATGCCTTGCTAAGAATCTTCAACCCAGTTTCAAGTGACCGTGAGAAGGCTCGTGAGCTGAGCAGTGAGACAGGGCTCACAGTCAGTCAGTGATTATGCTATCCATTTCCACACCTTGGCGGCTATAAGTGAATGGAACTCCACTGCTCTCTATGATGTTTTCCTAAAACAATCAAACAACAAACACACCATTATTTATTGCATCATTACATTTGCAGGAAGTTATGCACTTTCCCACAAACATAATAAATCTCTGCAAATGTAATAGTTATTACATTTGTGGGAAAAGTATTACGTTTGCAGGATTATTACATTAAAAGCTGTATATTTTTATTGCATTTGTGGTTTATTACGTTTGCGGCCGTAACAAGATCTCCTCCAGCTGCTTCCCTCCATCCTCATCCTTATGAACGGGAACTATTTCAAACTTGACTGGAACCATGTAAGTTGTTATCTTCTCATTTTTAAAAGGCAAATTATTTACCACGGCTAGCCGTTAGCCGCGAGCTAACACAGGGGACGACTGTCTCTGTCACGCCTGGCTCTATGTCAAACCGGTGCAGCTCCTTATGAGTTGTGGGTCTGCTTGGGTTGTTCTGGGTCGCTCATTACAGTTCTGAGTTCCCTCGGTGTGGTCTTGCAGGCTTTCAGCTGAACGAGTGGACGTGAGGCTGGGAGACAAGCTGTAGGCAGCTGGCTACAGGTCTACTCCGGTTCTAATTTGTAAAATGTGATTTCCCCAAATTCCTCAGCATTATCACACTTTTTTGAACTGGCTGATGATCCCAGCACACAAACCAGTTCCAATCTAGCTGTTCTGGAGCCATCTTTCATGTTTTCCATGGCTTAGATTATACATGTAACTCAATGGGTGAACCGCAACTCTGCATGTCGCTGACGACACAACGTGGCGGCTAGTTTCGCGACTGAAAAGCTATTAGCAATTAGCTGAGCCTCCTAAACATTGGATATTTTCATAAATACACATCTGATTAACTTCTAACTGCACAGAACTACTTATTTTGTCTTGGTGTGTTGTTGTATGGCAAAGTTACTTGAAGTTAAGGTCGTGCCATTAGCACTTTGAAGCTGTACTAATAAAAAAAAAGAAGCAATCTTTGAAAAAGCTAATTTAAAATGAATTTAGGCAGTGTGAAATCTGTGATTGGATCAAAGTACTCAATTCTGTTTGGAAATCATGGTTGCGGTATCCAAATGTTGTGGGACTATCAGGGCTCAGTGCATTTGTGATGATACAGTATTAGTGATTATGGAAATTGCAGCTTGCTGTTTTGGAAAGGCACCATGAATGCTGGGAGGTAAGAAATTCAAGATGAACTTATTCTTTTCTTAAATGGTTAATTCTTTTTCCGTCAATTTGTTGGTTTATTTGCACGTCGCTGCATTCTTTTATTTCCATTTTACACATCAAAACTTGTGTGGAATTGGGTTGTATAATAGAAGCTCACCTGAACACAACATCTGGACTTCAGGTCTGTGATTTCTTTCTTTTTCTGAACACACCATTTAGAGCTCTTTTTTCAATCCACCATGAGAATCTGGCAAATTTCCCAGGATTCAGTAAATCTATCTTTGTGGTAATTTTTCCCCCTTTTGGATGTCAAAAGACATTAACATTTCATCTGTTTCGCTTAAGCTTTTCTTAATGCTTAAATCCCAGTGAGTATTTGGGAATTAATGCAGCCTGAGTGCCACATGACTGAAACTGTATACTTTGGGATGTATTCAAGTGGTGTCATTATGGTTAGAAACCCATTTGCAGTACATCCAGGGTGTTTCTTTTTTCTTTTTTTTTTCTCTTTACCTTCCAGCTTAAGCTTTAGGGAGGAAATGCAGAAGCATTCCAATGCCATGTGATCATTGAAAACTCTGGAAAGGTACAAGTTCTGCAATAATCCGCAGTGTCAGCATGGATAATTGACCAGTCACCAGGCATAACAGTCTGTTCAGCTTCTTCACTCTGGCATCAGTGGAAATATCCAGAGAAATCGCAGGCCTACTCTGCATATTTAACATCTGCACTCTCGATCAGATCGATGTAATGACAAGCCTCGTGTCTTGTTCTTGATGTGGCATCTCAGAACATGAGTGCTGAAACTTGGGCTCTCATTTAAGCCAGCGAGCCAAGCCATTTGCTAAGATGCAGCATGTGGAAGTACTCGGGCTGTGTTGGACTACTCCCATCAGCTGACCACCTAACCATGGAGGAGAATAGTAATTACTGCTAAATAGATCATCAAAGCAATCTGGGGGAGCACAGATTTAACCACAGCGGCATCCTTGTGTTTTGGTTTCTTCGTAAAGCCTAGTTTGAGGTCACACATCGGTATGAGACAATCTTATAAATCACAGCTGATTGTACTTCTCTATTTTTAAAGACTTTTTGGGATTATGCCTGTGTTGGATAGTGGAAGTTTAAACAGATGTGGGAAGGCACAGCAGGGAAATGACAAGTAGTGAAGTTCTGACAGTTTGGAATCATTACAGAAAAAGGTCTCTGCCAAGGACAGGATCATTAAAGGCACTGCACCTGATTTTACTTTAACCTCTCTCAGAAAAATGCTTTGAACTTGGTATATTTTGTGGTAAAAGAGGTGATATTATACAAATAAATTACTTATTGATTGCACATATGCATTGCCTTTTTAGTTTAGGCTTCTAACTGCTGTGCCAATGGGGTTAATTTTATAGAACTTCCGGTTTCCAATCACCCCACTAAGAGCATTTTCTAATAAGGGGTGTTCTCTCCTAGCACGTGCACCGCAGATCTTGTAAACAGAACTGCATGGTGTCCAACGAAGGGAAAGTCACCATACCACCACTGGCTGTCACTGCTTATACAGCAAAACAGCCTGAAAGGATCAAAACTGAGGAAGAGAAGACAGATTTGAAATGCAAAAGTGACCAAAGAAGGAATAAAGTTTAAATCTCCGTACATTGTACTTGAGGTGGAGAGCTTTGTGGACTGAATGTGGACTGGAAACCAGCTGTAATCCTTCTAGACAGGTTTTTAATCACTTTCTTCTTAGTAACATCTTATACCTGTATGCACTCAGCTATGTGTGCTAGTTTGACTGTGCCCACCTCTGTGTCACTATACCGTATACATGATGTTTACAGCCTAACGTGACCAGGTCCATGCTGTTGGTAGCATTTAGTGTGCCTTGAAACTACATCAGAACAAACACAAACCGCTTTGCATCACATCACTTTCACTCGCACTAATGTTGCCTGTAACATCAGAACACATCATCATTGTGCATCTGTGTACATAACTGTAGTTACAGTAAGCTAACGGTTTATGAAAGAAATGATTTGTTATGCTATCATTTCCACTGGGGATTTAAGTGACAGAAAATGTCTTCTAGCTGATTCGCAGCCGTTTACCGCAACCAAAACTGTAAATTCACTGGAAGATGCAAGTTTCCTCTGGAGAGTTTCCTTGTGCACGATTATGAGATGTCTGTGTAATTTCATGCACGTAGAGTGAGAGGAGAGTATTAGGGAGAATAGGGGATTATCACGCTTCCGTGTTCCGGTTCCAGAACTTGTCGAGCTTGTGCATTTCCACTTCCGGGCCAGTTCAACAATAGCTGAATCCAAGTCTAGACGTCACTGTTCTGTTCTACTTTGTAAATCAAATAAACAACGCCAACCCTACTTAAGTTTTCATGGATTCCAGACTGAAGTGATACTAAGGAAGAAGTGGATCGAAGCAATTCACCGGGAAGAAGGGCCAGATTTAATAATAAAACAAGGTAGCATGTTTGTTTGTAGCCAACACTTGAATGATGCAGACTACACTACAGCTACAGCATTTTCTGCAGTGAATTTTCTTCTGCAAATAATTTTCCGAGGCATTTTCCCGCCTCTCTTCAACTTAACTTATATTGTGTTTGTCTTGGCGTTACTTTTGAGATGAATTAGCCAGAAATTTAAGCGTCACAACAAAACTACTGAAGTCAGTTTTCAGGTGATGGACGGTCTTGGAGCAGCAATGGCATTGAGGAGACCACAGTTGGCAAGTTCATATTTAACAGTGCTGCTGTCCATTCATGACATTTGATATTCATTATGATACAAAGCCAGACCAATCTGTCAAGTAGTGCATAAAATACTAACTCCCAACACATTAAAACTGTGGTAAAACAATCATCTCAGTCACTGCTGCTTGGGTAGGCGAGAATAACGTTGCATATAAATGTCTATTAGATCCTGCTTTTGGCATAGAAAGCTGTAGAAATGACAGCAAAAGAGTATCCATGAGGATCATTGTTGGTGATTCTGCACCTCAGGATACTAAATACTCACTGCCTGTGTGGAGAATAGTTCATCCATTTCATAGGAAAGTAGAGTTTGGAAAAGTCTGCTGCCCACAAATGAATCAAATCTCATAGCCTTGAGACAATGACAGATGATTAATTCTGCAATAGATTTATGGAAAAGATGACTTCTCAAGTGCACTACTTATTAAAAGATGGCATTCAGATGGAGGGAGATGACTGGTTTATGATAACTGTTAGTATATAAGTCAGTATAACAAAGTTAAGAAATAGTAAGAATTCAAATATGTTCTCCAATGAGTTTCACTGATGCTTAAATTAATTCTGAGTTGCTTAATTTTAAAGTTATATTCAATCACTCAAAAATAATGTTGAAAATGACATCTCTTTACTTATTTTGCCACCTTTTATTTTGTTTATCTGAATGCAGTAAATAAATATGGCTGATTAATTTAGGGTGTTATTGAAGATGTTTCGGCATTTCAAAAAGCAGACTGTTAGCTAATTTTTGATTAATGCACATGCGCAAGACCAACCTGCTGGATTCACAGCTACCTCCTCCGGCCACAGAATAACGTGCAAGAGCCACTCCGGTGTTTAGCAGACAGGTACAGATGTCGCAAACGCAAGTAAACGGAATGCCGTTGTCTGAATGTCGCTAACTGCTACCAGAATGATGTTAGCTACCTGCTGTAAACGTCAGTCAAGTGCATTCAGCTTTCGGGTTGCAGCATTACTCTCGCCAATCAATCACTCTCATTGATCAGTCTCGCCTATTACCCGTTCTTACTACGGTAGTAAAAGTGACTGACAAGCCAGTAGACAAATGAAAAAGTTAAGGAATGCAGAGATGATTGGCGGATGTTTTTACAGCTCCGTTACTTTCACAGCTGATGTATTATAATATTGATATATTTAAAGCTTTTATTAATCATAGCGTATGGGTAGTGAACCCAATTTTAGTGAACATTGCAAAAATTGTTGAATTGAGTTTTATATATATACATATATGAGTTCATTCGCAAAAACAGTTAACCATTAGGGCTGTCCCCTACGCATCGATGCGTCGACGTAATCGATTCAGTAAATACGTCGATTTAAACAAATGTACATCAAAAAGAAGTTGAATGCTTTTATTGCGAAGGGAAAACGGAAACAGCATTGTCGCGGTTAGCAGAGCAGCCAGAAACACCCGTAGAGACGGCAACGTCCAGAGAGAGTGAAACTGAGCGCATGCACAATTCAGAATCTGATAGAACAGCATCATCAAGTGCAAGTAACCCACCACATCCATGAGCACTTACTTCAAAGGTGTGGGATTACTTTACCAAGGAACCACATAACATCGTAGCTACTCTGCAGCTCTGCAGAATAAAAACATCGTTTCACAGCAGCACGACTGCAAAGAACGAGCACTGAAGCGTAAACTCCCAGAAGCGCTTTTGCTGCTCCTTAAGTAGTTTAATTTTCTTCTAAACATATCGTTCAAACATTAACACTGAACGTGTTAATAAAGGTGTGGTTAGTCACTTACCGGTCACAAACTTCTTATACTTCTCAATCAGCAGCGGCTTCATTGCCAGGTTGAAAGTACCGCAACTCACGTTAACAACCAGCATCATTTAAAGCTGCTTCTTACCTCCGGATACGGAGGAAAGCGTCCGTATCTGTATTTACCGTAGGGTATGAATGGGGATTTACGGTGATTCTGCCTTTTACATCCTTATGTTTGCTTCGATGGCTGACGTTATGCAGAAAGGACTGAACTACTGTAATGCTGCACGCCGTTATGTTGCTGCTCATGTGAACTTTCTTACATTGTGAGTGTGATCAAAATGATGATTAGCAAAGACAAAAGAAACTGCAGATACCCTTGTCAGTTGATCTTTATTTCTAAAACAAATACTGAGATTCAATAGAGAAAAATGACAGATAACTACTTTATAAGTCAGATAATTATAAGTCACTACACTTATATCATAAGTTAGCTGCATATACAGTGACAGGGACATTTTTATATTGTATTATACTAATGTGCATTGTGTCTCTTTTTTCAGGAAAAATAAGAAAATAAGTTTGGAGAAACTTTTCCCTAAAAGAAACACAGCACCACCATGCACCCCCAAGATGTCAGAAGAGCTGAGGGACAGCATCTTGAAAATAATAATAGTGACACCCATTGCAGTTGTGAAGGGAAAAGGCTTCTGTGAAACGCAGTTGAATCTGCACACGATTTTTAGTATTTAAACAGTATTTAGTATTTAGCATGTTTGGTTTTGTTCTAGTTAAATTCATTGTCATATTAATCATATTAATCAAAAATTGCTAGATTAATAAATTAATTGTAAAAATCGAATCGTTAGATGCATCGATGCATCGAAAAGATAATCGAAATATGAATCGATTCTGAAGATAATCGTTTGGGACAGCCCTATTAACCACCATTTAGAAAAAAACGAAGTTAACTGCTTTTCATTGCTGTCGGGTACAAACCTTCTGTCTCTTTTTAACATCATTAAATCCCTCTACTTCATGTGAGTGTGATTTGGTGAAAATATTCAAAAAGTAAATGAAGATTTTATTAAAAGCGGGTAACTCTATTTTTTCTAAATGGCGTTTAACTGTTTTTGCAAAATAACTCTTCATACAGTTGTGTGAAAAAGTGTTTGCCCCATTCTTGATTTCTTTTTTTTTTTTGTATGTTTGTCAACCTTATATGTTTCAGATCATCAAACAAATTTAAATATTAGATGAAGAAAACACAAGTAAATGCAAAATTCAGTTTTTAAATGAATTTTTATTAAGGGAGAACAAAATCCAAACCCACATGGCCCTTTGTGAAAGAGTGACTTCCCCCTAAACCTAATAATTGTTTGAGCCCCGTTCAGCAGCAACAACTGCAATCAAGTGTTTGTGATAACTGGCAATGAGTCTTCTACAGCGCTGTGGAGGAATTTTGGCCCACTCATCTTTGCAGAATTGCTGTAATTCAGCCACATTGGAGGGTTTTCGAGCATGAACCCCCTTCAATGGTCATGCCACAGCATTTCAGTCGGATTCAGGTTGGGACTTTGACTAGACCACTCCAAAGTCTTCATTTTGTTTTTCTGAAGCCATTCAGAGGTGGACTTGCTGGTGTGTTTTGGATCACTGTCCTGCTGCAGAACCCAAGTGCGATTCAGCTTGAGGTCACCAACAGATGGCCGGACTTTCTCCTTCAGGATTTCTTGGTAGACAGCAGAATTCATGGTTCCATTTACCACAGCAAGTCTTCCAAGTCCCGAAGCAGCAAAACAGCCCCAGACCATCACACTACCACCACCATATTTTACTGTTGGTATGATGTTCCTTTTCTGATATGCCGTGTCACTTTTACGCCAGAGGTAATGGGACCTACACCTCAGTCCACAGAGTATTTTCCCAAAAGTCTTGGGGATCATCAAGATGCTTTCTGGCAAAACTGAGATGAGCCTTTCTGTTCTTTTTGCTCAGCAGTGGTTTTGGTCTTGGAACTCTGCCATGCAGGCCATTTTTGCCCAGTCTCTGTCTTATGGTGGAGTCATGAACATTGACCTTAATTGAGGCAAGTGAGGCCTGTAGTTCTTTGGATGTTGTTATGGGGTCTTTTGTGACCTCCTGGATGAGTCATCACTGTGCTCTTGGGGTAATTTTGGTCAGCCGGCCACTCCTGGGAAGGTTCACAATTGTTCCATGTTTGCCCCATTTGTGGATAATGGCTCTCACTGTGGTTCGCTGGAGTCCCAAAGCTTTAGAAATGGCTTTGGAACCTTTAGATCTCAATTACTTTGTTTCTCATTTCTTCCTGAATTTCTTTGGATCACAGCATTATGTCTAGCTTTTTAGGATCTTTTTGGTCTCCTTCACTCTGTCTATCAGGTCCTATTTAAGAGATTCCTTGATTGAGAACAGGTGTGGCAGTAATCAGGCCTGGGTGTGGCTAGAGAAATTGAACTCAGCTTTCCAAAGATGTGATAAACCACAGTTAACTTACAGTATGTTTTAACAGGGGGGCAATAACTTTTTCACACAGGGCCATGGAGGTTTGTTTTCTTTCCCTCCCTCCTAAATTCTCTACACGGTAAGGGACGGACAGAGGGAAAATGCCCTTTTCAGCAAAAGTCTGCCTTGAAAAAGGTGTTTTTAACAAGCTAGCCAGAACGTCACTCTCATTCGCTGTCATACAACTCTTGTGCTAGCTCTTAGCGCTCTGCTCAGATGGCTGTGGTGTTGATTGGACTTCAGGAAGGCCTAGGGCTGTTTTTTTGTTTTTTTTTTGTCCCACCCACACAAAATCAAACAGTAATTGGTCAACTTGCCCATTACTCTCTAAACCAGAATACATACATTTCCCTGCATTAGGGATTCATAGAGTCCTGACCAGGTCTTAATAGAGACTAGATAGATTTTTGGTTTTGGATAACATCCTGACAGTTAGCTCAACCTTGTAACATAGATGAGAGAAAATGTATTAAACGTATTGTATTATTAAATTATTAAATAGAATTATATACACTATAACTATATAATAAAATTACTTTTTTTTTTCTTTCAATTTTTTTAGGCCTTCTGTAAAGGCCTAAAAGAGGGTTCCTATTTATATACACCCATATATACATATATAGTATATATACAGATGCAAGATAGAACTTACTTCAAATGCCAATTCCAGCTATGAATGGACAGTGGCCATCAGTAGCCAAAATTCTTCCGGTAATAGAAATGTTTCCACCCTGTGAGTGGATCAGGTACAGCAGTACAGGTACTTAAACATTGTGCACATGTGTACTGTCTTCTTATATGTGCCTAGCAAGGTTTTACTTATTTCAAATGGTGCTCTGACACATTTCAAATAAAGCTGCTACTGCACAATTAAACTCAAAGGCTTCTAAATTTACACAGAGTTGTTTGTCCATTCAGAGACACTACAGTGAATATGGCGGTACAAACATGGCAGCTGCCATGTATGTGGACCCACAGCAACTACATTAGATATAAATGTCTCATTTTAAGAGAATAAAAACAGAAAAGCTACTTTTATTGAAAGTTTTTAATTACATATTACTGTACACTTTTCTGTCATTGACCTTTGATTTTGTTAAATGCAGAATCTTGACCAAAATTTTAAAATTTACTCTTTCTGAAAATGGTGTTTAAATCTAGACTGAAGCAGCTAATTTCCAAAGAAATCTTTAGACAGAAGAATCTAATACCTTCAGAAAGATTAGAGAACTATTGCTCAAAACCACTTTTAAAAAATGAAATAAGAAGTGTTTCACTCGTTTTATAAACCCGCAGAGAATAGTCAAGTTCAGCAGTTCCTCTCAGAAACAGGTTTTTAGCATCTTTTTGGTTTTACTGCCTTGCAGCTTTACTTTTAGATAAAATATTGTTAAACAGTAAAACATTTATTGATGGAGCTCTTTATTCCCCAATGGAGCTTA
The DNA here is from genome assembly GCA_023101725.1 of Atherinomorus stipes. Classification (NCBI taxonomy): domain Eukaryota; kingdom Metazoa; phylum Chordata; class Actinopteri; order Atheriniformes; family Atherinidae; genus Atherinomorus; species Atherinomorus stipes. The sequence continues at coordinate 147,624 of JALJCO010010353.1, forward strand.
AAAGAAGTACATATTTGCCTTGTGGCCAAAAACCCAATGACTTAGATGAATATGTCTGTCTGCTAGATGTGATAATATCTGTGTTGTGTTTGCAGCACGTGAGTTGCCTCCTGATGGGGATTTATTTTTATCAGCTACCAGTAGACCTAATAGCTGCCAGAAGGAAAGGATTTTGTCCAAACACAAAGCTGTATGGAGTCAACTCCATGTAGAGCCCTCAGCTCTCATATTCTATTACTGAACAGCTCTTTGATAAATACGTTTTTTATTTCTTGCACTCCTTCAGATCAGCAATTCCCTGAGTCTTGATAAGAGTGGACTTGCGCCTCTAATCTTCAGTGGGGCAAATGGTCAGCAAATGCTTCAGAGAGCCATAAAAACTAAACTTCCCAAGTCAAGTGTGTCATGTGAATGATGTTTTTTCCACTTTCTTCAAAAATAAAAATAAAAAAAAAAACAAAACAAAAACACTATATGATGTGATAGCTTTTTGAGGAATGATTTCTGCACCTCTCCAGTGAGGCTCCATGCTCTTATTGAAGGTGTTTAAGCATATTTACAAGTAAAACACCCTTATGACAATATAAAAGGCCTGTTGGTTTCAGTTATTTAAATAGTTAAATGGAAGAGACAGGTTTATGAAATGTTGAAAGTGTCCAAATGTTCAAAGCAGCAACATCCAGGGAGTTGTTTGCGTAATTTCCTCTGTTGCAGCATTTAACATAAAGCCCCACACTCGTAACGGCAGAGAGGAAATGATGGGATCCAGGGTGCAAGTGTGCATACAGTGATTCATGCTTTCCATGGTGCATGTAATGGTTTCTATAGACGTGTTTTCACAGTCTAATAACCCCCTGGAGGGTGACTAAGCAGTCTCATCAGATGGACTGTGGAAGGAGATTTGGTGTCACAGCAGCATTGGCTAGCCACAACTGTGGTTCTCAAAATAATATTGCAAGATTAATCACCAAGAAAAAAAAAGCATGTTACCTCCGCATAGTGGCTTGAAAAGCCATTGGTACATTCACACATAATCTGCTTCCAGGAGAGGCTGGTGGCTGATGAGGCTATCAGAAGCTGGGCTTGGAAAAAAAAAAAAACAAAAAAAAAAAGTCACAAAAACAAGCAAAGAAAAAAGATTTATGTTTTGAACAGGTGACCAAAATATAGTTGAAGGCTGTTGTCATAGAACATTTAGAATGTTTTCCACCATGTAGTTATTTTCATGCTATTTTAAGACGCTCTAATCAGAAATGTGAGCATCAGCCTAAACAGCGGACTGCTCCTGGTTGTGATGGTGCTGTTGTTGGTGTTTTTTTTTTTTTTTTGTTTTCGATTCGATTTATTCAGTCATCATACAACAATACATAAAGATACATCAGTTTTCACATTTACAATAACGCAGACTGAAAAAGTTATAGGCTGAAGCAAAAGCTTATATTGCCTATCCTACAACAAAAGTTCTAACTTAATCCTCCAATTGAGGAAGGAAAAAAGATGAACTAGATATAAACAAAAAAAAAGGTTTTCTTTAACTGCATTTTCCCATTTTCCTTATCGCCTACTTATAGCTTTGAAAACAAGATTCAACAATCATGCGCTTAAAAAAACAACAATGAATTACACAAACATAAATTCAAATTAGCCTTATTCCAAAATGTTACACCCACAACAGAAACACATCTCCTTTTAATCCCTTTTGCTGCTTTTGGCACAACAAACTTAAAACCATCTCTAAAGTCATATTTCCCTTCAGACATAGAAAAAAATCTTTGTAAAGTTACAGGTAATGAATTTGTTTTTGCCGTGTACATGATTTGCATTATCCTTAAATATACTATTAAATTTCAAAACATGTGACTTCAAAAACAATGGACTTGTGTGATCATGATAACCTGCATTATTAACCAAACATATTGCACGTTTTGCTCTGCCATGCTAAAAACAGGCTGTTGAAGTCACACTTTTCAACTTTCTGACCTTAAAACTGCGTTCCTGACTGTGACATTTACAGTATTGTATACATTTCTGGAGCCATCGCTGTCCAGCAGCATCCCAGAGCTGAAAACTTCCCATCAAAACTTTTGCCTCCAGGATAACGCGTTGTATCCCAGCTGAGCTGAGCTTCACTCACCACACCCCTGAGAAAATCTGCCAAAGTTCTGTAGTGTCTTTAAAAGCATTATACTGTAGCAGGATGTTAAGATTTTCCTAAATTGTATTCAAATAACTTTGAAACTTACAGCATGCAAAGAGTACAAAAGCAGTGGTGTATAGGCAACTGTTTTGAAAAAGTCTCGAGCATTTAACCAGTATACACTGCATATTGTTATCATTATTATGATTAATTTTATTTTGTTAGCCACAGTATGATAACTAATTTATTCACATCTGACAATTTCTTAGTTTTGTTTGTACTAGACTTCTTCTAAATGTTAGAAGGAGTCTCTCCCACAAACAAATATCACATTTGCATGAAAAAGATGAACAACTTCTTAACTTCTTTTTAACTTTCTATTTGAAAAATCCCATCATTTACTTCTGCCTTTTTAATTGGCTAAAATGCAGTAGCGTGCTATGCTATGACATTCAATCAAGTTGATGCATTGGGGCTATGAATTGTTAAGTTTTTGGAGGACTGAACATTTGTCTGTCTGTCCTGAGAAAATGTCAATTTGCAAGGGCACAGGGCAACACTGACTGATAACCGTGTGAAGATATTAACTGCACTGCACATGTGCATGAACTTGACTCAAGTTAATGCACACAATAGTTAATGGGGCACTCAGGTTACTTGAATGCCCCATTCTGCTTTTAACCATTAGAAATATCTGCAACAAATGAACAACTTTAAAAAATTAAAATGACATTCCCTTCTGGGATAAATAAAGCTTTTTTCATATGATCCTTTTTTTTTTTTTGGTAATTTAATTCATTTCATCAGGACCTTCTTCAAACTTAAACTCAAGAGTAATGAAGGCAAATGCATGAAGTGACTTGCATCATTGTTCTGATGTCTGCATGCATTTAGAAAGAATATTTTCAGCATTAAACCTTGTGCTTGTAAATATGATGTGGTGGAAATTCTTGTTCTGACATTTTTCTGAAGTGTTGACAGCGACCGTTTTCATATTTTGCTGATGAGGATGATGATCCCATTAATTGAGCATTAGACAAAACCTGACTGAACAGCAAACATAAGATAACTGCTCTATAAAAATGTCATCTTCCTTTTTCCGTTTGACATCTTGCAGTTCATTTGTGCATGCCTGTCTGAAGCTAATTTATAGAGTATAATTACAGACTGGTCTCACAGAGTTATGATTACATTTTCTCTAAAATGCGCCTCCACACTGTGAAGCATGTTTTAAAGCCCTGTTATTGTGTTGCAGTTTTACAGGGATGTCACCACACCATAGGCCCATCAAGACGGCCCATCCCAGCGCCGCAAACAGAAAAGCAGATGACGAGATCAAAGGATGGTAATGACGTAACCACACACTGCAGACCTAACACTTGCTAGGACAGGCGTGAACATTTACTGTACTTTAAAGTCCCATTACCCACTACATACTGTAAATATATTAAAAGCATGTAAATTATTCATTTTGATTGAGTTGCACTTCGAAGGCTAAATCAAAACCTAAAAAAACTGCTGATATATTCAACTGAATACAAGCACATATGCTGAAAACAGCTATGGCTAATCAACAGGTTTAACTGTGATTAAATCAGGAAGATTTCCCCACATTATAATTAACACAGGATGGGATTCAAAGAAATAAAAAAGGAGAATGAAATAGGCTTTCATGTCAAAATATAGATTTACGCATCAGCATTGCAATAAACAAGAATAATTGTCAGTACTACATCTGGTTTGAAGAAATGTTGACAAGATAATTGCAAGTCAAGAAAAAGATGAGTTGCAGAGGAGTTGAGCAGATCATACACACTTTAGCAACTCTAACAATATATTATACAAGAGTTTGTTACACCCTCTTTTAGAACTCATACAAAATCTTGCTGACTTAAATCGCCATGGCTACTAAACTCTTGATTCTGTACAATTTTCCCACTGGATCCCATTCTTAGCTGGTATTTAGGGGGAGAGGGTACCTGGGCCTTTTCCATTGCAGCTGCACAGGGCACGGTACAGCACAGTACAGCATCACACGCTAAAGATGACCAGGACGGTTTTTGTTTCCACACAGTAGAAGTAGTAGTCTACTACCTGGAAGTGGGCGAGTTGGCGCGGTCGAGACTGCCGCGATGTCACTGCCGTGCCACGTGGTGGTCAGTAAAGTAAAAAAAACAATGGAGTCAGCAGATGATTGTTGTTGTTTCCTCTGTGGCTTGTAGTCACCGAAAACAGAGCCAGATATTTTTAGATGACAACAGTTTCCTTTGACCAATCATTGGACAGCTGTCAGTTACGTTATGTTTTGTGTAGGTTCAGCACGGTTACAGCTAGCTCTGAAACGGGTGTGGAATCATACCCAGATCGTAACAGGTTTTCCCAAAGGAAACACAAATAAAGCGTGCCGAAAATGTGCAGTGGAAAAGGCCCAGACTGTGAATTGTCTGAACATTAGGAGCACAGGTGGACATAATAACATCAATGATGGCACCAATCTAACAGTTATTTCATTGCAGAAATTGCGTATTATAATGTTCTTGGTTACACAGTGACCCTACATTGGAATAAGAAGGTATAGAAAATGGATAGATGGGAAAATCTTGGCTAAACTTGAGTGGTTTGTGTTTTTTTATAGAAATAATACGTATTTTTTTAACTTAAAGAAATAGTTCACCCACAGAATGATTTAACTTGATTTTCCACTTACCCTCACAGTGAGCAAGACTCTGGACCACTTTTTTAATATGTCAAATGCAGCCGGATATCAGGACGACTTCTTGTTTCCCCCCAACTTTCATATAATGGAGTTCGCCAGGGTCCAAGCCAAAAAGATCCACAAAAGTCCACAAAAAATTGTCAATTTTCCTCCATACTGCTCGTCCCATGTAATCCAAGTGCCTTGAGTGGGTAGCGTCTAGAATTTACTCGAAACAACGTCATTTACTATATTTTTAGAGCCTAAAAAGGAGTTTTGTTTGCTTCCGCGAAGCGCGCACATGCGCGGTCACGAAACTACGGAAGCCTCGGTGTTCAGAGCCTACTCTGCTGATAATGCAAGCATAGAAGAGGGCCAGAGCTCTAGACAAACCGGGACAAACACAGTAGGGGTTGGATATTGATTTAAAAGAAAGAAAGAAAGAAGAAGAGAACGCCGGATCTCGTCTGCCGTGGCTTCCGTAGTTTCGTGAACGTGCATCGGCCTGCTTGCTAGACATGCAATATAGTATTGTTAAGGCTCTAAAAATAAATTAAATGACGTTGTTTCAAGTAAATTATGGTCGCTACCTACTCAGGACACTTGGATTACATTGGACGAGCAGTATGGAGGAATATTGACAAGTTTTTGTGGACTTTTATGGATCATTTTGGCTGGGACCCCGGCGAACTCCATTATATGAAAGTTGGGTGAAGAAGCTTCCTGATCTCCGGCTGCATTTGACATATTAAAAAAGTGGTCCAGAGTCTTGCTCACCATGAGGGTAAGTGGAAAATAAAGCTAAATCATTCTGTGGGTGAATTATTCCTTTAAATTTCACTCAAAATATGTCCAATCTTTCTTAAATAGGCATTTACATTCCAGATAGGCATTAGCTATCTTGACAAGAAAAATTACAAGGTTAATTTTTGCTGCTTATGGGTGTTGAAGAGCATTTATATCAGAACTGAGCTGCAACCTGTCAACCGGAGAGCTAAATTTAAGGGGCTAATTAGCATAATTAGCATGTTAGCTCTTGACATTTGTTTGCTTCTCTCCAACTGTTTATGGACATTGAAAGCATCTTAGTGCAGAGAAAATTCTCATGAGGCCTCTCTTACAGTGGGTAAGGAAAGTATTCAGAGCCCTTTAAACTTTTCACTCTGTTTCATTGCAGCCATTTGTTAAAATCAAATAAGTTCATTTTATTTTGTACACCCTTTGTACTCTTTTTCTTATAAAAATCTGTTGTCATTGTCCTGTTGTAGCTAAAGCTGCCATTCATCCAGTCAGCATACGACCTAAGTGAAACATCATCTCTGAGGGCTACATGCTCTTTGTTTTTGGAGGACAGCAAGGTAGCCCAGTTGCATTGTGAAATAAAATTAATTGAAAAATACTTTATTTATCCCAGAAGGGAAATTCAATAATTGTGTTTTGTGAATACCCAAACTTTCACTGAGTGAGTGAAAGGAGTGTGGTCAGAAACATACTTAGGCTAGCACAAATTATGTATGCTACCATGAAACGTAACTGTACGTTCAGACCAAAAGCGACAAAAGCAGCTTCCAAAGCGGCGAGATATTTTTGTCACTTTGGTCGCTCATCACGTGACTGATGTCAAAGTTAAATCGCACTGGTCATTTAAAGGAGGCGCACAGCGGACTTCTGGACAGCGTCCTTGCTGTTGCTCACCTCCCAGCTGCAGGACATTTTGTGTGGTCATTAAATACAGGGAAAAAAAATCACGGAGCATTAACATAACTTAAATAATTTTCTAATTAGTCACAAGCGGATTGAGTTGTTTTCTGCAGTATTTAGCAGAAAACAACTAACAAGTGGCGTTATGATTTATCCACCACAGGGTCATCAAACTTTTATAACTTTGAAATACATTAAAATATGGCTGAAACAAAAATGCAGTAATGACAATAAACTCAGAATACAACTTCAAACTTTGCAATAAAGAAAAGACTGAGTCAACACTGCAGCAGTTGTTTCTGTGATCTTTGTTTAGACTACAGCAGAAAGGAAGAATCTCCGCGCATCACCCAGCCCGTTTACCCCGGTAGAATCAATCCAGCCACAGTTTGTCGGCTAGTTTGGTGAAGCCGCTTCATTTAATGTAGAACAAGTTCACATTATTCTCCAAGCTGCCCAACACTGATATTTAAACTCGCTGCACACAATCTCAACACAAATTCACAAGCTGTGCGCAATATGAGCAGAGAGTGCATGTGCATCCTGGTCATTTTCTCACAGTTATGCAGAGCCGGTGCTTTTTAACACATGTTGATGCTGATTTCAGATATTTTTAGTTGATATGTTTTTCACAGAAATACATAAAACACTGTGCAGGAACAAAGTCCTGTATGACACGAAACAAAAGAGAAGCAGAAAACACCGCAACGCAGCCGAGATAAAGTGAGGAGAGCGCACGTGCGTGCATGCGTGTGTGTGTGTATTCTAAAGAAAAGTAGCCAGGAGCAGGAGGCGGAAACTTTTTGAAAGAACGGGGAAAGGGGTGAGGCGGTCAGTAAATGAAATTAATTCCTGTTCATAATTGTTATTATTTTATCATTAACATGATCTGCCATGATTATAAATATGCACATTTAACCCTTAAAATCATCTGGACTCATCATGGATGTGGATGACATCGCTGTGATGCTGCTGTACACCTGAAGAAGACGGCGTCGCCGGGTTCCTCTCTCCGGCTCAGGGTGCAGGAGGTTTCCTCGGCGGGTGCTGGAGCTGCAGCTGGACAGAGACGGTTCCAGCGGGACTTCAGGTTGAACGTCCATAAGGTTTTTTCTTTTCTTTTCTTTTTCACTTTGGTCCCGGTAGCCAAAAAGAAGTACATTACCAAGAATGGGCCTGAACACAGGTTATCAGCCTCTCAGCATCCATGACGGAACGAGTGTGTTGTTGACGGAACCAAAATCACAGGCGTTGTTCTTTGGGGCTGCTCGATTGAAGGACATCTCTACTCTGATTTGCTGCCGCCTGTTGCCGCTGAACCGCGTCATAGCTAATTAGCATAAAGTTAACGAAGTTCAGCTTCTTATCTGGTGCTTTAGCCAGCTTTAGACACTCTTGTCGCTCAGGATGCCTGACTCTCATTGAAAATGTATTAACTTCCAGCGTCCTTGCCACTTTTGTCGCCTTTGGTCTGAACATACAAAAGACCATCTCTTAGCCTGTAGACACTTACTTTTTTTTTTAATTACAGTGCACACACACCCACACATACACACGCACACCCACACACACACACTATGTACTTTGGTTTTCTCTAAAAATTTTAACCATTAATGCTATATGAAAAAAAGCTGTTATTTTGTTTGGTACATACAACTATATCTCAGGGAAAGTTAGAAAGCAAATGTTAGCTTCCCTCAGGGTAACAAGGATAACACTATACATGTAAGTAAGCAGCTCACATTTGATGTAGTTTCTATTTTCTGCTCCTGAATGAGCAAATGATAACATATATTTTTTGTCAATGAATGAAAAACTAAATTGAAAGGTCCATAATTCCATCATCAGCTCACAGATATGTTTATTTGGGGATTTGAACTTCTGCTGTGGGAAAACAGCCATTTCTCACAACACTAGGCTACTGATGATACATCGTCTTTGGGCTGCAGTGTCAGTGGCAAGTAGGGATTAGATTCAACCCTGTGGGTGGTCAGTAAGTCATCTACTGGTGAGAGTTGTGTAGTAAAAGCTAACATTGCCCCAACTACCGCATAATTTACCAGGCCAACCCCATTTATGACTCTTTCATTCGCAAGTCTGAGATCTCTGTCAAGTGCCTCCAACAAACCCATGAGGCAGTACATGTTGTAGGCCGGATGATGGGCATGTGTGTAATTACAGCATCCTCAGATTTGGCTGCATGCTATTGCTCAGATGCTGACATGGCATTTGCTTAGTGCCACAATTTCTGCCACGTCTTTAAACTTAAATCAGGTCCAGTCCTGCCATGGATGGACACAGTTTGGACTGTATTTTGAGGAAAAATCCAGTTTTGATACCACCATCAGTAAACTATAATATTGGCATTTAATTTTAGTCAGAAAGTTGAATACATTTTGTACGGTGTATTTATTTATATATTACTCTCACTGGCCACTTTATAAGTTACACCTGTTCATTTGCTTGTTAGCACATATCTAATTGGCCAATCACATGGCAGCAACTCAATGCATTTAGGCATGTGGATATGGTTGAGACAATTTACCAAAGTTCAAACCAAGCAACAGATTGAGGAGGAAAGTGACTTTGATCGTGGTTTGGTTGTTGTTGGACCAGCTAGTCTGTGCATTTCAGAACCCGCTGATCTACTGGGATTTTCATAGACATCTAGGGCATACACAAACTGGTTTGACAGAGAAAATATCCAGTGAGCAGTAGTTGTCTGGGAGAAAATGCCTTGTTGATGTCAGAGGAGAATGGGCAGACTTGGAGGTGATAGAAAGGCAGTAACTCAAATAACCACTGGGTCCAACCAAGGTAGGTAGACTATGATCTCTGAGTGCATAGCTTTAAGCAGATGGGTTACAGTAGAAGAAGAACACACCAAGTGCTACTCCCGTCAGGGAAGAACAGGAAACTGAGGCGACCGTTCCCACAGACTTACTAAAACTGGACATTAGATGATTGGAAAACCTTTTCCTGGTCTGAATTTCCATTTCAGCTGCACATTTAGGGGCTGTTCACACGAGGACGATTGAGGGGTAAAAACGGCAAACTATTTAATCAGTAGTGCCTCTTGTTCACACGGCAACGGTGTTATTTTGGGTTGAAGACGCAAAAATCTGAAGACTCATTCCAAAGTGGAATTCCTGAGGACACAACGCTGTTGCACCCTCGTCTGCACGGTCCAAAACGCAGAAATGATGGTGGACCCACAGACCTGCTGACGCCGTGCTCACGTGGCATGCACGTGACGTCACACAATACAGGAAAAACAACCTGGGGCTACGGAAGCCCAGCGGATTTCCATGTTGCGAGCTTGTAATTGAGTGTCGTTTGGAGAAGTAATTCTACCTCCTCATCTGTCCACACAAAGTTCCTCCTCGCCGCCGCCATAGTTGTTTTGATTTTGAAGCAAACAGAGACAAACGATTGTACGCATGCGTGCGGACATGGTGGAGTTCTGTCACAGCACCACCTAAAGGCCCGGCGGGCATATCCAATCAAATTCCATACACGCTTGCCCTCGTATGCATGCAGATTTCTTCATGACGATGCTCGTGTGAATGCGGATAAAAAGATGAAGACGAGACGCTACTTTTGCGTCTGCTCTTCTGATCGTCTTCGTGTGAATGTAGCCTTAGATGGTAGGGTCAGAATTTGGTGGAAACAACATGAAAGCATTGATCCATCCTGCCTCGCATTAATGCTGGTGGTGTAATGTGTGGGTGCATTTTCTTGGCATTCACTGGGCTCCTTAGTACCAATTGAGCATGCTACATCCTGTGTATTGCTGCTGATCATATCCATATTTTTATGACCACAGTCAGTGTACACCACCAAAAGACGGAAAAGTTTATTTTACTGGAGAACTAGTCGACTGTAGTTAAGTAGATTCCTCCCCAAAAAGGTACAGTTTAACTGAAACTGAGGCAAGTAAGGGATAAGCCGTCGAATCTAGAATGGCAGGAGATAAGTCAGCTTGTACTGACCATATAAAATGGTATACTTATTTTGTGCATTTTGTCTTGAGGATAACTTTTCTGTCTCAACTCTTTTCTTGCTTGATTCCCTGCAGGTTCTAGTGCCTGAAAAGACCTGAGTTTCTCCTGATCGGGCCTGTGACAGTCATTGCCTGTGCTGTCCTTATACTCGCATCCTTATCCAGCTTTAGAATCTCTAGCTTGACTTCTATCTTCAGTTTCTTGTATTCCAGATCTAGTTTTGTATTTTCAATACTCAACGGCAGTTTCCTTTAATACAACATTTGGACATCCTGTGATCAAAGGAAATGTGCCTGTGAGCAAGGAGTATGTAGGTAGTGATAGTAAGGTGGAGTTCCTTCATTCTGTGTGTTCCTCCTGCAGCCTGCAGTAAAGAGTACTGGTGATAATTAGGCCTACTGGTATAACAAAGGTAGACTGCAGACACATGTAAAAAGCTTCCCCATTTCAATAAATACCTCTGGTATTTCTGTGTCGACAGACATAGTTTCATCATCAAATGTCCCATCGGGAAATATCTGTATGGTTTTTAATTTTTAATTTTTATTGACACAACACAAACTTGTGGCTACACATAGGAGTGTAAGAAAATATCGGTACATAGAAATATCACAATATTGTGTTACAATATTGTAATAGTGTTCTCCAGCACCTTTTTAACACCCGCCTGAGACAGAACAGAGTTCCTGTGCTGTGGAAAACATCCTGTCTTGTTCCTGTCCCTGAAAAACCACAACCAGTTGAACCAAATGACTACAGACCAGTTGCTCTGACATCTCACATCATGAAAATCCTGGAGAGACTCTTACTGGCTCACCTAAACAAGCAAATGAACACCTTTCAGGACCCATTGCAGTTCGCATATCATAATGGGCTTGGGGTTGAAGACGCCATCATCTTCCCGCTTCAGAGAGCCCACTCTCATCTGGACCACTCAGGCAGCACTTTGAGGGTCATGTTCTTTGATTTCTCAAGTGCCTTTAATACTATTCAGCCTGCTTTGCTATGTCAGAAGCTCCATAACTTCCAGGTGGATCCCTCCACAACCACCTGGATTTACGACTACCTAACAAACAGACCACAGTTTGTGAGACTGAAAGGTTGTGTGTCTGAGATGGTGGTCAGCAGCACTGGAGCACCACAAGGGACTGTACTCTCACCATTCCTCTTTACACTGTACACCTCAGACTTCCAGTACAACTCTGAGTACAGCTCATCTTAAATACCAGCAAGACGAAAGAGATGATTGTTGACAGGAGGAGCAAGAATAAGCAGCATTGTCCTGTCTACATCCTGGAAGAGGAGGTGGAGGTGGTGGAGAACTACAAATACTTTGGAGTTCAGCTGGACAACAGATTTGACTGGAAATGCAACACTGACTACATCTACAAGAAAGGTCAGAGCAGACTCTACTTCTTAAGGAAGCTGAGATCATTCAACGTCTGCACCAAGATGTTGCAGATCTTCTACAAGTCTGTTGTGGAAAGTGCAATCAGCTTTGCAGCATCTGCTGGGGGAAGCAGCATCAGAATCAGAGACTTGAAGAAACTAAACAAGCTGATCAAGAAAGCTGGTTCTGTGCTGGGGATAACTCTGGAGCCGCTGGAGATGATCGTTCAAAAAAGAATGCTGCACAAGCTGATGAAGATGATGGAAGATTCTTCCCACCCTCCCCACAACACGGTGAAGAATCAACAGAGTGTGTTCAGTGGGAGGCTGCGTCAGGTTCGCTGTAGGGCGGAGAGATACAGAAATTCATTCCTGCCAGCAGCCATCATCCTAAAGAACAAGACTGACTGACTTATTTTTGTTATATTATCATTTCATATAAATGTTATATTGTTTAGAAAAAAAATAATTAAAAAAGAGTGAGCTTTTTACAATGCTGAATTTCCCTTCTGGGATGAATAAAGTATTTTTCATTTTCATTCATTAAAAAGTGCTATCTCAATATTTTTTCTCACAAAATCTCCTGATATCTTGTTTCATTAGTTCAGCATGTAGAAAAGTCCCTGTTATTCTGGATGAACTTCATATCCCAGCATTCCTTTTAGAGTCACGTGACTACAGTGCAGCTGCTGCTGCTACAGACTGACTTGCTTTGAAACTGCTCATACAGTAACATGTCTGGTTTTAAGTTGTTGGATAAGTTATCAAGTTTTCAGAAACATAATTCGCCACATGTTGGCTGGTTGCATAGATCGCTATCTGTTGATATCGGAAATAAGGATTTTTTTTTTTTTTTTTGGTAGCAGTGTAACACATTTAGACTACAGCTCAACACAATCTATGCACAAATACATTTCTTCAAAGGCTTCTTACCACTAAAATACGGTCTTGTACTTTACTTTAACCAGCTGCCAGGTACATTTTTGGCTTTTCGGATAGCTCCTGTTGAGATGCAACATTGAAGAATGTGTCGGTCACGCACACACACAATAATAGTTACAAAGTATGATAATGCATGTCGATTATTGGGTTATTAAGAAACTGAGCAGGGCCAGTATTTGTGCAGTGCATATCATAAAGAGACAATTCAGCATGTTTTGATGAAACAAATTTATAATGCAAAAAGGAGACCATAAACACATTCGAATAGGGAAATAAACATTTAAAGGTATAGTCCGAAGTTCCCCCCGTAAAAAATAAACGTTAGACTTGAGCAAGTGAAATCCGTCTCAAACCCGCCTTTGGGCCTCTTCTCCCGTGCCGTGGCGCGTTTGAATGCAACTCTCTCTCCCCCTGCCTGTAATTCAGTCTTTTGCATGGTTTTGGTGTGTTAGGGACGTTTCTGGGTGGAGATTTCTGTTTATATCAGCAGCCAATGACAGAGCTAAGAGCATGACGCTGTGTGGAAATAAGCTCATGATTGGAGCAGACACCAGTCACTCCAACTCTCTAAGGAAAAAGAAAGAAAGAAAGGAAGAAAACACTGTGGATGCACCGAAGAAAAGGTAAGAGCTTCAGATAATGCACTTTGGAAAACCAGGTTAATAATAGTTTGGCTTGTAGCCGCCTCTGAGCTCTGAAGGAGAAGCTTGAAGTTGAATAGGCTAGCTAGAACGAGGCGGCCGTTAGCCTGAGAGGGAGGAGCGCTAAGTTTGAATACTGTTGTTTGCAAACAGAAACGCTGGACGGACAACTGACAATAGTATAAAATTTGTATAACTTACAAATTGAGCCTGCCATCAGTTGTTTGTCATGTAGTTTCCCTTGCTTTGTTAATCACAGCTGAGTTACCCTTTCAGGTGATGACGCTTTTAAATTTGTCATACAGCTTCATCATTATTCATTGCTTTGCTCCTGAGAAAATAACATCTTGGTCTCCTTTCCTATCATTTCCTTTTTCCCCCTGCTTTACGTTCCTCAGGCTCTCACACATAGTCAGGCTATGTGAGCTTCTCTTGCCTTGATATGCAGCTAAAATGTGTTAGTGGAATAATTTGAGGCATAATTGGGAGATGGTGTTAATTCAAGCGAGGCTTTCCAAAATTCAACCTGGCTTTCTTTAGCTATTTGTGAAAAAAATACCCTCATCTCCTTCACTTTATAGCCTACATTTTTGTACAGCATGTTGTTGCACTGACAAAAGGGCTTTACAAATGAGTTAATTTGCAGAAACAGACAAACACCATTGTGGAAAAATGGAGTTAACTGCTTTTGCAAATAAAATCTTCAAATACTAACAATGATTAGTTTTTCACAAGGAAGAAAATGTGTATGAGAGGAAATTTTTTTAAAAGGGAAGGTACAACTCTAAACTCTAAAATTGAGCATATTTCCTCTTATTCTTCCTTATACACGTATTTGTTTATAGTGTATTTTTGCAACTACATGAGGCTGGTCTCTTTTTGCAGTACGGTGCAAAAAGAGACAGTTTTTGATCCACGACCCCCTAGATAGTACACTTTGTGAGTGGTTAACTGCGTGATATGTGTGATATAGGAATGGATAATCCCAAAGCCTTCCTTTTAATTTCAGGCTTGAAAATCTTCATTAAAAAACAAACAAACAAAGAAACAAAAAAACAACAACAACAACAACTAAAAACTAATTATGTTAACAGTTGTGACAAAGCATCCATTTGCCCAAAGTAAGCTTTTCTCTCGATGGTAATGCTGAATTTTGATTAAAGTGTATATTTGATAATTAACATGCTACTTTCATACCTTGTCAGCCCAAATTAAAACATAAAAATTCTGAATTTAATTGATAAAATGACCTCATTTCTTAAATGATCTGGTGACCCTCTGAATTATCCTGAACCCCAGTTTGAGAACCCTCTGCCAGCGTCGTTCAGCTGTGTATGCTATGTTGCCTTCAAGTGCACCACGTAAGCCCATCTGAAATTGACCGTAAACGTAGTGTGTGCACCTAAAAATGCTTTTCCTTAGTCCAAACTTTTAATTGTACGTCTTTATGATGTCTTATTATAAATCATTTTGTTTCAACATCTAAATAAGTGACAGTATTGCACCAACGTTTGAGTTTAACGTGTATGTCTGAGCAGTTTCTGAACGCTGCATAAGAGACTGGGAGAGGGCGCGTGAGAGAAGGGTGGGTGTGACGTCATGGCACAGTGCCCCCGTCCATGTTTAGCGGAGAAGTTTGTGTAGCTTCGACAAACTTCAGACACCATACTGTTGATGCGGGTAACAGGGAGGACTGAAACGGAGACCGCTGCTTAATTTCTGTTCTCTTTACCTGTCGTGCCAAGTTTCTTATCATTTAATGTTTTATTTAAGGTGCCTTTTTTTTTATTATTATAAAATGTACATCGTTTAAAAAAACACGGACCAGAGCGAGCGGTTCTGGATTTACGCCCCACTCATGATCATCAAACCATCGCGTCGTTTAACGGGCCAATTGTCGCTACTCCTGTCCGGGTTTGGGTCTTTTTCTTCCCTCGCAGTTGAATAAACAGCTCCGTTAGTCTTTCGACTGTCTCGCATCCTCCTCCGGGTGGTCTCGTATGAACCGTGGCGAGGCAACGACGAGGGGTCGGGGGCTCCACCATCGGAGCCGGGCTTCATGATGAAGATGCCCAGAGGGGGACGTCTGTTCCTGGCGACGTGCCTCTGCTCGCTCTTCGTTCTCGTTCTTTACTTTCAGAGCATCACCAAACCAGGTAAAACCTCCAAACACATTATAAACGTTTACTTAACTACATTAACCCTTTTGTCATATACTTGGAGTAAGGTGTTTATCTTAGATACGCCAAAAAATGATGCCAAAGCTTAACATGTTTTTAGAAAATGTACTATATTTAACATTCCCGCTCGTTTAAAGTGCGGGTTGTGTTAATTGGTGATTAAATGCCATTCAGTTTAAGCAAATCAAAGTTTATACTGGAAGGAGACACAATGTACGTTACATAATCCTTTACATTTCATGTGGTCAGGTAGGAATTCAAGTAATATGCTGAAATATGCGCTTGTCATGATAATGTCATGCTTATAAATTCTGTTGTTTTGATCCTGGATGGGTTTTAAATTATTGCTGAAAGATCACCTTAACGAACACCTGTGTTCTTGTGTGTTGACATGCATGTGTGCAACAGATGGTATGATGAAATGTGAATGAAATGATGTATGAATAAGCCCACTGTGAAGAGTGGAATGTTTTCAAAGCCTCCTTCTGATAGACCCCCCCCCCTCCTTTATTCCTCTGCTGTACCCCCAGCTCCTTTTCTTACCTCCCCCCCACTTTAACCTTAAAAGACAGATTGACCCCATCAGGGCTGAAGAGTTTCAGGGTGAAGAGTCAGAGAAAAGGGGGGGGGGGGGGGGGTAGCAGCCTGATGATTGATTTGTGCTGAGTCTACTTTTTGAGGCAGAATGGCTCATGATTTAACATCGAAGAGCTGTTTTCATTGCAGTTAGTCCAGAGGAGAGAGGATGATGAGAGGAGAGCAGACGGGTGTCCCAACTTTTTTTAGGGCTAAGTTGGATCAGTTGATGTGATTTTTTCCTGTCAAGATATCAAGATTGGTAAAGCGTAGTGTAACTTTAGTGAGATACACACAAGGTCCATCTATAAATAATCCAATGAAACAAAAATTGTTCTGCAAATCTGAACTGTTACTACGGCACACTCCATTCTGGAAAGGCCGTGTACCAGCTTTTATAGCTTGTCAGAGGCTGACACACAAACTACATGTTGCCTAACCTACAAGTAGCACACTTCAGCACCCTCATTGACCTCCCTCCACCCACTTGCTGTATGCCCGAACTGCCTGGCGTGTTTAGGCTTGTCAGCTCTGGAGCACCAGCAGTAGCTAAGAAAGCCTCATATAAAGCTGGTTGGAGCCACATCAGAGAGGACTCATTCTTAGGATGTCAACAAAGCACAGGGACTTTGGTAATGATTGCATCTTTCTCTAAATAGTCTCAAAGTTGATTTCCCATTTGCATTTTTTATATGTGGATATCAGATAATACAGGATAGAAGAAACCAAATATAAAAACACTATATTGCAGTATTGATGTCATTCTGTAATTTATTTAATAGAGATTTTCTGATGAGTAGCATTTGATTAATCCAGGTATATCTTAGCCTGACCATACTAGAGATGCATCGATCGAGTTTTTTCCAATCCAATCTGATACCAATACCTGGGCAGAGCATATTGGCCAGTACTGATCTGATACTACTGTTGAATGAATGAACTCTATATCTTGCCATGTGAGTGAAGGCATCAGGCTGACGTAAACATTTAACCTTGTAAAAAAAAAAAAAAGTAACAAATTAACACAGATATAAAGGTACTTGATATTATTTGTTAACAAATAAGTTGTACTTTTATGATATTAAAGGGATATTGTGTAAGTTCTCCTGTTATCTCTTCACATAAATTGATTATTTAGTTCAAAAGTGTTTTTCCATTAATCATTAATCACTCCCATCAACAAACTGAAGTGCTCCTGTAAGCTCTGAATTTGCCGTTCGAATCATTCATATATACATCGAATGGGTCGGCTCGGTGGTGGCCACCATGTCGTGTCGCCATGTTTTTACGTTCAGTGGAAGCGTGACAGTAGGAAACCACAGAAACTCACCGAGACACCGGAATTTTTTAGCTCAGTTGGAGGTAATGCCTTTGAAAAGTCACCGTGGTGCAGTGAGAAGAAACCAAGCGTTATACTGATGCTGCGTTCACGTGCAGTCGGGCAGACGGCCGTCAGTAACAAACCAGATATAATTTTAATCACAGAAGCCGAGAGAAAGACGATAAAACATGCGTCAGGGAAAACAATACGACATCGCCATGACAACATATCAGATGTGGTCTGAAGTCACTGTAACTGACAGACCACGTCTTTTAATAGAGGCTTGTTTATGCTGTTACATGCAGCGGCTGTCGTCCGTCTGCCCAGTTTCACGGGAATGCAGCATGAAAAGTACGAGGGAGCGGCTCGCGATATACAATTGTTACACAGTGTCCCTTTAATAAAAACAGAAATAACTGAATCGGCCAAATTCATCCAATATCCGATCCAGCTAATTTGTGGGTATCGGAGCCGACGTCCGATCCGGGTGTCTGGTATTGGATTGGTGCATCTCCAGACCATAGAGTCAGGTTGGCGTGCCAGGCTGGGTGTGTCTGAACATTGCCGTTGTGGTTACTGAGGTCTGGCACACCTGGATTAATAAATTTGTCCAGTAATGAAAGTCAGGAAACAAAGGAGCTGGTTTAAGTTCTGGAAGTAGTGGAGTTGTGCATAGAGCCCATTGGGTTTATGTCAGGGATGCTCGTGGCTTCTGAACTGCCAGCATAGCTTGGAGGTGTTCAATTTTATTCTACAATGTGTGCCCTTATTAGAATCTGCGTCTAAACCTGATACATTTGTCTTCGCCCACTTGTTTGTCAACAACTGGAAAGTCAGTTTTCTGAATAAATTCTGTGAAATTACGGATTATTGGTGCTCTGTGACTTTGGCCCAAGAACACTACTGATCTCCATTTTAAAGGGACTTGAGGCAAGATTAAGAAACGAAACTCGCGACTGCCGCGACTGGCGCTTCAGGTAACTGCAGCCACGAGCCAAGCTGTCACGGGAGCGTGCACAAACTGAAGCTATAATGTTGTTTACTCACCTTTTTCTTTGTAGTTACACTTTTTAGTGTCTTTCAGTTGATCTGGATTGTTTGCTGATGGCAGAAGAATCCATAACTATCGCTTACAGTGTTTGAATTTACTGCAACCGTCTTCTTCCTGTATTAAAACTGCGGATGTAGCATCATTTGACATCACGTCCGCAGGGCAGCGCGGGAAATTCAGACACCGAATTGCAGCGCATTTTGCAGCACACAGCCTGTTAAAGGCAACGGAGAGAAACGTGGGTGGAAACGTTATTTTTGCTATTTAGCGCTTCATCACCCATTAGTATAAAAAAAAATTGACATGCATGTTTGTTTGTTTTTTTAAATTCCTGCCTCTAGTCCCTTTAAACCTGCCACTATTTCTAATAGGTAATTCACACATAGATGACAGAGGTGGCTCAGCACTGCATCGGTGTGTCCTTACACACATCAAGCCTGCACTCCAGAAACAACTTAGTGATATGAAATGCTGACATAGCAGTTCTGTGACGACACAGCTTGCTTGGTCAGTGGTGGATCAACCTTATTCCCCTCCATGCATCCCCCTGTACTTTCACTCAACACTTGATGTGCAAAAGCCTGGGCTTGAAATCCATATGTGAAAAGTCCGAGTACAGTTGTTTTTCATCGACCAATGGAAATCCAGAAAGAGTAGGGCGTGCATTATAAACACTGCAAAGAATATACAGATCCTTACCTAAACTGTTGTAACCTAGCAACAGAAAGTGCTTATATTATAATAAGCACTCTTCAAAGAATTAGGCCATGATGCTTCCATCTACTTCCCATTTTAATAGAGTAACAAAGATAAAAGATAAACATTTATGGAGCTCTTCTCCAGTCTTGTCGACCACTTAGGGCCACACAGTACAAACCACGACACCCATTCATGTCAGTGCTTTCTATTTCATATCACAAAAAAAAATTCTGTTCAGTATCTCCTTTTCAGATTTGCATCATTTCATCATTTTTCACCACTGTATCAGCATCTACTGGTGCCTGACTGGAGACCTCGCTGAACCAACCTTTTAACATACTTTAGGACAGAAGTTGGGAATTTTTGTCATCGAAAAACAAGCAGATCAGAACATGCTCGTGTTCTGATTTTTTCTCCTAGATTAAAATTTGGTGTACATTTAGGTGGAAACTTCAGTCATGTCATTACAAGTAAAGTGAAACCACTCTGATGGAGACTTCTTTCTGCAAACAGCCCACATTTGTCAGCAGCAGCTGAGAGACTGCTTCCAGTAATGTTGGGTGATTTTTGAGGAAGGAGTAGGTAAACCGGTACTGACAGTAATTAGCTTTATTTTGTGGTTAGTGTTACATCATTGCACTGCTGTGGCAACTCATCTTGCCTCTTGAATGGTTGCAACAACCATGTTCCTTCACCACTTTTACACTACGACGCTGATCTTGCCTCTGGTCTGTGTTCTGGTCATTGCATTGTTCTCCTGATGCCTTGGCTGCAACCTCAGACAGGAAGTGTGCAGGCAGGTAATGGCTTCAAGACCAAACACTGAAGAAAGCATTTCAGTTCTCCACTTTTAAAACACAAATTCTGCATTTCCTTATTAAAAACACCCTTTTGTTTTCAGATTCTTTCTGGCATATGCTAATTAATTCTACTTAACCATATGAAAGATATCACGCATACCCTCGCCACACACTAACACACACATGCACACTCACCCTACAGTGCTACATCTGCTAATTAAGGCTACTGTTAAATACAGGACAGGAAGTGCAGTGCATATTATTGTTTTGCTTCCTTTGTTTGATTTCCTGTAGCAACACCCTGGGGTTGGCACACAGGAAAGAAATATGATTCCTGTCCAGCAAATGATTATAAACTCATTACATTAGTTATGTCAGATATTTCTCCAGTGCCAGTTAATTTATTTAGGAATGTAAGTGTGAGTTTAAGTCATATTGGCAACCACAAAATGGTATGTGATACCCTTAGTCCTGCCTTTTACTGCAGTCTAAGGGTAAATTATTAGGTACAAAGACCTTTTTATCTTATTGAATACCATGACTTGCAATCGCTTCATGGCTGCAGTGTGGTAACATAGAGCAGACATGCATTGTTGGGGAAAAATGCACATTTACCTCTGACAGGCTGTAATAAGGGTGACAACTGCATCATAAAAACAACTGTTAAAGATTTATACAGGGAGTGCAGAATTATTAGGCAAATGAGTATTTTGACCACATCATCCTCTTTATGCATGTTGTCTTACTCCAAGCTGTATAGGCCAAAAGCCTACTACCAATTAAGCATATCAGGTGATGTGCATCTCTGTAATGACAAGGGGTGTGGTCTAATGACATCAACACCCTATATCAGGTGTATTAGGCAAACATAATTATTAGGCAACTTAGCAATAAACAAATACCATTTCAATTATTTATTTTCACCAGGGAAACCAATATAACAGCTCAACATTCACAAATATACATTTCTGACATTTGAATAACAAAACAAAAACAAATCAGTGACAATATAGCCACCTTTCTTTGCAAGGACACTCAAAAGGCATTGCGTGCAGCAGCAACCACAGCCTCCCAGACACTGTTCAGAGAGGTGTACTGTTTTCCCTCCTTGTAAATCTCACATTTGATGAGGGACCACAGGTTCTCTATGGGGTTCAGATCAGGTGAACAAGGAGGCCATGTCATTAGTTTTTCTTTTAGACCCTTTCTTGCCAGCCATGTTGTGGAGTACTTGGAGGCGTGTGATGGAGCATTGTCCTGCATGAAAATCATGTTTTTCTTGAAGGATGCAGACTTCTTCCTGTGAAGAAGGTGTCTTCCAGAAACTGGCATTAGGACTGGGAGTTGAGCTTGACTCCATCCTCAACCTGAAAAGGCCCCACAAGCTCATCTTTGATGATACCAGCCCATACCAGTACCCCACCTCCACCTTGCTGGCGTCTGAGTCAGACTGGAGCTCTCTGCCCTTTACCAATCCAGCCACGGGCCCATCCATCCGGCCCATCAAGACTCACTCTCATTTCATCAGTCCATAAAACCTTAGAAAAATCAGTTTTGAGATGTTTCTTGGTCCAGTCTTGACGTTTCAGCTTGTGTGTCTTGTTCAGTGGTGGTTGTTTTTTAGCCTTTCTGACCTTGGCCATGTCTCTGAGTATTGTACACCTTATGCTTTTGGGCACTCCAGTGATGTTGCAGCTCTGAAATATAGCAAAACTGCTGGCAAGTGGCATCTTGGCAGCTGAGCTGCACGCTTGACTTTTCTCAGTTCAAGGGCAGTTATTTTGCGCCTTGGTTTTTCCACACGTTTCTTGCGACCCTGTTGACTATTTTGAATGAAACGCTTGATTGTTGGAAGATCACGCTTCAGAAGCTTGGCAATTTTAAGAGTGCTGCATCCCTCTGCAAGATATCTCACTATTTTTGACTTTTCAGAGGCTGTCAATTCACTCTTCTGACCCCATTTTATCAGGAAAGGAAGTTGCCTAATAATTTTGTTTGCCTAATACACCTGATATAGAGTGTTGATGTCATTAGACCACACCCTTTGTCATTACAGAGATGCACATCACCTGATATGCTTAATTGGTTGTAGACTTTGGGCCTATACAGCTTGGAGTAAGACAACATGCATAAAGAGGATGATGTGGTCAAAATACTCATTTGCCTAATAATTCTGCACTCCCTGTAGATATTGCCCCCCCCCCCCCCTATTTTTTTCTGGTCTTTGTTTTATCATCGACTTCAGGCAAGTCCTAAGAGATTACAACAGCAAAAGTCT
Source organism: Atherinomorus stipes (assembly GCA_023101725.1). NCBI lineage: Eukaryota > Metazoa > Chordata > Actinopteri > Atheriniformes > Atherinidae > Atherinomorus > Atherinomorus stipes. The sequence continues at coordinate 170,038 of JALJCO010010353.1, forward strand.
GTTTTAGTTTTAACCAGGCCTGACTGTTTAAGCAGTCGTAGCTTCAGCCGGACGAACTCATCACATAAATTTATTTTCTTCTTCGAGCAATAATCACATATCAATGTGTTGAGATCCGATCACTCACAAATGTTGAACATCAGTTCTTTGCGTTGATTGCTAAGTATTCTGAAGTTGCGCTGTCAAATTTAAAAGAGAAATGAGGAAGAGAAAAGCAGTGGTTGAAGGAAGGTGAAGTTCAGCCAATTAAATGGACCCTTTTCGTAATTCTTGCATACGTCACTCCCGCATCCTCGCAACTGCCGCAGAAGGTCAGAAAGCTTTGGAAGTCCATTGGAATAGAATAGAGACTGGTCTTTATAGGGTTAATTACAATGATACCAGACACTGACTCTGTGTTGCCTTTTTCTGAAGCCGATGTCTCTCGTCGTCCCCTTTATTTCCACAAAAGATTATATTCCACGTCTTTATGAGACGCCAACAGGAGGTTGCAGCGAAGGTGTCTAGTTTTAACACGGGTGACTGCACAAATCCAGGCTGATACCTGGTGTTTCTTTACAGGAAATCAGTAAATACTTATTCCCTGTCTAGAGTTCTCCTCTTGCCAATGTAAAGCAGTCAAAAATACAAAAAGTGTTCAGAATCACTGTAATTAATCCCATAAAGACCAGTTTCTATTCTATTCCAGTGGACTTCAGCTTTCTGACTGTCATGGGTAGTTGCGAGCATGCGCGAGTGACGTATGTATAAATCATGAAAATCGTCCACTGCTTTGCTCAGTTTCCTGCAGGTATCTCTGCTCTTAATACAGCATTTTCTTCAGGACACTGGATCTTGATTTAATTTCTTTTTGAATTTCTTATCCATTTTCATTAGCAGTTGTCATCCTCAGTGGTCATTAAGTCCTTTTGCGACACAGGTGCTTTCATCCGTGTGTGGCACGACCGGCCAGACCTTGATTGTCCCCCAAGCTTTGTGAAGTGTGTCACTAAATTCAGCTACAATTTAAAAAAAAGTATGAACACAAAACCCATTTAGAAAGACACTTTATACATTTGTGCAAAATAAAACTTTGTTTTACCAATTTCAGAAGCTGTTGTGTGAAAATGAAGACTTGATTGAAGAAGTGTCTTCATCCCTTAATAGCTACTTTTGTCAAAATCTCTTCTCAACGTTTGTCTAAAGACGTTATTGACATACTGCTGATATTTCTAAAGCTCTAGTTGCATCATAACTGTAGTTTCTTTTTCCTCTCAGACTTGCTCTTTTATGTGCGTGCATCGACTCAGCAGAGCTGCAGCAAAGCATTCTTTGAATGTATGAATGAGTTACTATGAAGGGTATCAGCTCTGTAGTATAATTGTGTACAGTTCTAAGTACACTTGTACCAGCTGTAATATTGACACTTCCTGAGCACTGTCAGTTTGACACAGGAAATTCATAAGCATTAGTAGAGTAACTGCAAAACCCTAAGATATAAATGCAAAAAAGTTAAAACAATTTGAAAACAAGAGACAAAATATTGCTGAGTTGGCATTCCCGCAGTGGTTGAAATTGCAGCACCGGGACATGGATATTTGAGGTTTGCTCTTGTTAAAATAATCATTTCTGCACCAGCGTTTCCTCTGTTCACAGCGCTGCTGGCACTACATTCACCAAAGCCAACCTTTCCACTTCATTTGATAGGCAGCTGTACATGATGTTACATATGGGAGGGTGGGAACACTCTCTCTGCCTTTCCCAGCTGTGGCAAACGATGGTAAATGATCTAATTAACAAGCTGCATCACCTGCGGGCACCTGGAAAACATCAACTCTTCGTCTTCACGCTTCCTTCCACTGGAGCGCTCAGTCAGAACTACCAGCTCAACTTTAATTTAAAAAGACAAGCGAGCTGTCAAAAAGAAAAAAAGTTGCTTTGGTAGATTTTCCTCAGCTTTACACTGAAAAAGACAAAAATCAACGCACAATTCATACATACTTTACACCAAATATGTGATGTATAAACACTGAACATAAATGTGTATCAAGAAACTTGTTTACATCGCCTGTAACCAATGTAGAGAGATGGGCAGACTGCTACTTGTCTGGAACTGATATCAAAGCAGTTATTGTGAAATAATGCCTTTAAGGTTTCCCACATGACCCACAGCCCTGCAGAAAGTGCTGATTGCCACATGCTACAGCTGCTGGCTGTTTGTTCTTCCTCACTCTGTGTATCAAAAGTATGTTGATATATCAAACATGATCTGTCTTGCTATCCATTTGGAATTCTGGCATCCGGCCCTTTTTAAACCATTTAATTTTGAGACACACTTTGAGAAATAAAATACTTTTACGTGGGTGGATCTCTTTGCAAAGACAAGATCTAGATGCTTCTGCTTTAAATTTCCAATATTTATTCAAATCCTTAATGCAGCCCTTAATTTTCTGCTTTAAGTGATAACCAATGATGCACCAACATAATCTGTTATGTAATTTTGCATAGCATACACTGACACATTACATTATTTACTTTTAGCTTCAATAATGGTGACTTCTACTCCTGAATATGCAAAAAAATTAAACTCGATTCAAAACAGTTTAGAGGAAATCTTATCAAATATGAACATGTTCTTGATATAATCAAATAATGCCCTGCCCCCTTGTGAAAGAAAGAAATGGCCTACCACAAAAGCATGACTGCTCTGCACAAACATCTAAAAAGAAAACATCCTGAGGCTCTCCACCTTCAGAACAAGACAGAAGTGAATGTATAAGGGTGAGTTAATGCCAATGGTTGGTTGGTTTCAGTGCCTGGGTATCGTTTAGTGATGTCATTTTGAAAACAATGTTACACAAGACTCCATCTAGACTTTGAATTGCTGATGCTGGCGTGACAAAGCTGCCATGATTGTGAAATGTAGGCAGTTTGTTGACTCATAAGGTTCATTAAATTTCATATTTATTAGGGATGCACAATATTGGAATTTTGGCTGATATCCGATATGCTGATATTTTAAAACTCATGTGGCCAATAACCAATATCGATACCGATATTAAAGCTGAAAAAAAATAAGCAGTCATTGCAAAACAGTTTTGATATTCGTTTCCAACACAAATATCATGATATTTTCATATGTCAATATCAAATCGATATTTACAAACATGGTATCAATCTATTTTACTTACAAAATCTTGCGAGATTTCATTGTTAAAAAAATCTCACGGTATTTCGTGAATTCTCGTGAGATTTTCATAACAGAACAATAAACTATCGCAAGATTTAGTTAGTAAAATAGATCAATACCGAGTTTCTAAATGTCAATACAGTATCAGCGTATGAAGATATCGCAAAATTTTTGTGAATTCTGGCAAGGTTTTGTAACAGAATGATGAAATATTGCGAGATTTTGTTAAAAAAAATAGATTGATACCGCATTTTAAATGTCAATATGATATCAGCATATGAAAATATATTTCAGTGTATTGAGATTTTTTTCCCACCCCTAGTCTTTAGAAGTTTTAAAGTTTCTGAAAAATAAGTTTTTGAAGAAGAAGAAGTTTGTTTTGTTTTGTTTTTTAACTTTAGAAAAAGCAAGCTGATCGGTTAAATATCAGTGTAGTGGCCGATGTCCGATACTCAGTTTTAAGGCCAATATAGGCCGATACCGATAGGGGGCCGATTATATTGTGCATCCCTAATATTTATCTAAAATTATGGCCTTCAACAATGATAAAAATGAGATTGTCAGGATAGAATAATTATTGCACTGCATTCCATAATGCAACAGTGCTTCCTTGTTTGTTTAGATAAACCCAACGCATCTTTCCTAGTGACATTTCTAAAACCTAAAACTTGCTGCATCCAGTTGTGCAAGAGTTTATTTTAACATAACATTAACATAAGTGAACGAGTGGTTATGGTTATTTATTGGTTGTTGTGAGTGGAGATGCTGGGTTATAATATTGAGTGAGGGACTGTGCCAGGTCTTCGCACAATCAAGATGATAAAAAAAAAAAAAAAAAAGGGGCATGCTGCAGTTTTTCAAGATCCCTGGTTTGAAAAAAAAAAAAAAAATCAAGGATTGTAAATTGCTGAAGTGACAGGGGGCGCCGAATGGCTGACAGCTGCAGTCTGAAGGAAAGAGATTACCTTCAGCAACATAAAGCATGCTGTGTTTTCTAGCTAGTGATCCCTTTGTGACTGATAATTGTGGTATTCTTCAAAAACTACTCCCCAGTGATACTGTCCTTGCAGATAGGGGTTTTAATAATGAGGAATCAATCAGCACGATGTGCACCACTACACACTCAAAAATAGAGGTACCAATTTGTACTTAAAAGGGTACAAAGCTTGTCTCTGGGGGGTTCCTTTTTGAAAGACATTTCTGTACCCTTCCGTCCTGGTCCATTTTTGTACCTTATCAAGCTGTACTAGTTAAAGTACAATAAAACCAATTAAAAATGATGAACAAAAGTCAATGAAATAGAGATTATGACAACAATCAAAGATGCTAATAATAAATGAATAATTATTATATAAATATTAGGCCAAACACATCTAATTATACTTATAATCATTACTATGATAACTATGATTATTTTAAAAATCATGATATAATAACTATTCTACTGTTTAGAAGTATTGCTAATTATAGTTACTGTACAAGATACACACATTTTTCAATGCTGCAGGTACCTTGTTTAGGAGAAACAGGATACAATGAATACAATGTTTGGCATGAGTTTAGTTTCGCACAAAAGACATACGACCTTAAGAACCATTAAGAGGACCGAAAAGGCAGCAGCTTATCAGTTCGGGTAGACCGTGAGACTCAGCCCCGGGGCTATTTTGATACCAGGTCTCGGTACCCATCCCTAGTTTCTTTTAAATCAGAAAAATAAAACTTTATTTCTAGACCCACTCATGGGAGTTGTGTTATAAAATGTACATGGACATTTTGCTGAATGTCATGTCAAACATGGGGTGACAGGGGGATGGGATGTACCAAGGAAGAATGTGGTGATTGCACATTGGTCATAGCCATCCCAAACAATGATTATACTTTACAGCAGAGGTGCCCAAGTCCAGTCCTCGAGAGCTACTCTCTTGCAACTTTTAGAACATACCCTCCCCAACACACCTGAATCAAATGGCCAGTTCCCTCACGCACATTCAGCTCTGCAGAGGCCTGATAATGAGCCATTTATAATTTGATTCAGGCGTGTTGGAGAAGGGATGCAACCAAAATGTGCTGGATAGTAGCTCTTGAGGACTGGACTTGGGGACCTCTGCTTTACACAAATATTCTGCAATTTAAAGGCAAAACTTTTGGCAGGTTTCCTTCATTGACTCTTAAATTTAGCTCAAATTTGCTCAAACTGTGTAAAGATTATCAGGATGTTAATAGAGCACAATATTAAAGTAAACATGTCAAAGAAATGAGGTTTGGATTGTGAAGAAGTTGTGGCTGAAGTTAAAGAATGCTGTGGAAACCAGAAAAGCTGTTTGCAGTCTTCTGGTTAAATGTTACAAATAAAAACCGTGATATTTTTGTTTCTTACTTTGGATAGTTGCAGTTGGGACAGGAAATATTGCAAAAGAGTAAGGAAGTTACATGGTGCAAAGACCCAGCGTTTGCACTTTAACGTCTCAGTCATAAGGTTGCCACATTCACTTAAAACTTAGAGTCAACAATGCATTTCTTTTTAGTCAAAATATAAAAAGTTCTCTTTTCTAAAGAAACAAAAAACCTTTACTGTAAATGTCACCGGAAGATCGTCGGCTTTTTGCTATTAGTAATTTCTTCTGAGGAAACTTGTGTTTACTAAGCTGTGCAGAGTGCAGAAACTCAAAACAACCATAAATGCTCTTCAATTATCTTGTATTTATATAATTGTTCATAATAACTCTAACTGGTTAGGGCCTCACAAATTGCATGGAGCCTCTCTTCCTGCATGTCTAACCTGAGCCAACTGGTAATCCATCAAACCAAAACCTTGTAATGTTCAAAAGAATTCGAAAGGGTGCTGGAGATGGGTTTCAGGTCACCCTGAACCTTGACGTCATTTCTTTTTGAGGTGCAGCTCTTTCATGTAGAAAAATGAGCCGGCTGATATTTCGAGTCAGTAACAGAAATGTTAGTCTTGCACTTTTGCGTCATCGGAATCTGATAAGCAGTGTCTCAAATTAACTTTTTGACTCACCGGCCAAGCATATTTTTTACAGGCCAAAATATTAAGCCATTTTTTAGGCACAGTATTATTTTGGATGCAAACTGAAAAAACAACAAGAACAAAAAGAAAACAAAAACCATTTGTATTTGGTACACTGGTCATTTATGAATTTATTTATTTGAAACTTCCTGGTCAGACTCCTTGTTCTCTACTTAGTGCTTTCACACCAAGTCCATGAAGCCTGGCCTCCTGGCCCTGACAGTCCTGCAGCATTACAGCCTGGTGGGAGGCTCATTACCCCCTGATCTCTGGAGAACACAGTTGGAAAATAAGGAGATCTGACAGTGTCTCCCAGTCGTTTTTTAACTTGTTTAAATGGTTTGAAAACCCCTTTCACAACTTTTTGCTGCTTAAATGGAGGGGGAAAGCATTTGCAGATGGAAATATGCTTTAAAAAAACAAAATGATATCAAAATGATAATTAAAAAGAATGAAAAGTTTATACTAAATGAATAGTTTGCACACATCTGTTTCAGGCTGTAGTGTAAGTGCAACAGAAATCCATTGGAGGTCTCTTAACAAATAAGGACAATAACAGTGTAAAGCAGGTGGACTGTAAAATGATGCTTCTGCTTAGAGCATCTGAACAGAATCAGAATCCTACCCAAGTTGTTCTAGGAACCATTTTAATACTTGTACTTATATACTGAGCTTCAATAAAGGCTGCATATCAACGTCATTTATCAAGTTGGAGCAACATGACGTCGGTTCTGAGCAGATGAGTGTGAAACTCCATCATGTTTTTATCACGTTTTTCTCTGTTGGGACATCATTTCCTTCACCTGCTCTATCCTGATAAAACTTTGTTTTGACTTTGATGCTTGCCTCATGAACGCGCTTACAGACAGGTCTAATTCTCGTGCTTGTTCTCGCAACAAACAAAAGTTGGGGATAAAAAGAGGTTAAAATATGCTCATTAAATTTTTGTCCCACCCAACTATAGCTAAAAATTCATTTGAAGATCATTTAAGAAGGATTGTGTATAGACTAGGTTATGACACCTTTAATGAACCTTAACCAGAACACAGCAGTTTTCTTCCAGCTCATGGAAACTTCCATTACATGGCCTTCATAAAGACAGGCCATGTTTTTAAGTGCAATTACACCACTCACAAAAAGTTAGGGGTATTTGGCTTTTTTGTATGATGTCAGAATGAACCTGAAATGCACTATAACCTTTCCAGATGAACTGAATTTGACTTTCTCTAAACATCTGAAGTAAGGACAGACCGTTGCATCAGCCAGCCGATATTTGCGTCTATTGCCGGTATCGTCATCAGCTGATACGTCGGGTGTGTTGTTCAGTACCCCACACGTCATAATATATACAATTCTATTCTATACAATTCTAATGATTCTGTTTGATATTTACTTACAAGTGCACTGTTTCTATTTTATATATTTATTTGAAGTGCTTTCCTCATTTTTTTTTATATTAAAAGAGTTGTAAAATTACTTTTCATTGTATCCTTCATTATATTAGTTTGGTAGTTAAATGCAGTATCGGCCCCAAATATTGGCAGATTGTATCGGCCATTGGTTGAGTCTGATGAGAAAATATCAGTATCAACCCTAAAAAATCTGTATCAGTTAATCCCTAATCTGAAGGCACATGTTCAACTGTTCAATGTTGAGTATTTATTGCATAACATGCTATTCTCTAACAAGATGCTCAACCACCAAAAATTCCCAAAATTGTCTAAACCATGAATGGACCACTAGATGTTCTGGTTCAATGACAACTTGTGTCTAAACAGTCTTCTTTGTCTTGCTGTTCACATTTAGACATTTATAGACCAAAATGACTCCAAGCACATGACAAGTTATTCAGAGATTGTCATTTTTATGTTGCTTTTCTTTCAGTTAATTGTTTGAGATGAAGGAATTACCACAGCGTAGTTCCAGTTTAATGTACAACATTCATGATATAACACCAGAAAGGCATGAACTTTCTGCATTTTTCTTAAATTGTACCCAAAAGTTTATCCCTAACTTTTCATGAGTAGTGTAAGTTGAATTACAAATTATATAAACTGACGGCACACAAATGTCTGCACATTGAGTCACAGACGGAAAGAGAAGCTTTTTTTTCTTTAACAGAGAAAGAAGATAAGACGGTTACAAAAGAAGTTTAGATGCATCTGCCCACAGAGTGAAAACATACATATTTACCTCCTGCTACAAAGTGCTGTGTGTTTACAGGATTAATGGGGCCTTGTTTATGTGTGAGTAAAACATCGGCATGGCCTCACACGCCTGACAGATAGTTAAAACAGACATGCTCACGTTCCACATGAACCTGTCTGTGTCTGCAGTAAAACTGGAGCCTCTTCTGCTCCACTTTAACAGCTTCTGTTGTCACTTCCTGGGTCTGAGGAAGTGGTGGTTTTCTGGTGCTTGTGAAAGAACACACCAAACAGAAAAAGATGTGGTTTAGAGATATCAGAGGAGTAACCCCTGCGTGTATTTTCCAATAACAGAGAAAATGCTGTGATCATGTGAGGGGTGCTGAAAACTTTGACACTGTATATAAGACAAGCATGGCAGCAACTTTTGGTAGTTAACACGAACCACAAAGTTTAGTTTAGCTTTCACTACTGGACAAAATCCAACATGGTGGTCAGGATGGTCTCTTTTATTTATTTTTTTTCAATGTTCCTGTTGGAAATATGAAATCTTAAAATAATTGAGCTTGTTCATTTTGTAGATGTTAGATTACATCACAGACCTCAAATTTTGTGAAACTGCAGGAATTCTGGCTGAAAAAGATTAGTACAGAAGAAATGTTGCATATTCACATGCGCGTACATAGATTATCAGGTTAGATTCTTTCATTTTTTCATCAGTCAGTTTTTATCCAAAAGTCATGTTAAACTGATGTTAGAGAGCAGTGAGCGCCCACAGATAACATGAATTAAGCCGCTTTCAGACTTTAATTGTGGAACATGAGCGGTAAAGTCCATCCGCTCTTTAAACGGACTCGTCTTTTCAAACATGGCGCCTCCTTGCAGACTTATCACATCCCGGGTGCTTTCAGACATCAGGAAATGTTGTGGAAAAGTCAGCACAGCCCCACTGCCCTTTCAACTCTGTGTGGAACATCTCTTGTGCGCTCGGCCAAAACGATATGCTGCAACATTTCCGCTCTTATGACATGGAGACCAGCCGGTACATGTCCACTACATCTCCGAGATAACGCATGTCTACGCATGTCTGAATGCAGGCGTTATAAAGGACAGAGTCCGCAGTATTACCGCTCTCCAGTGCAAGTCTGAAGGGGCTTTATTTGTCCAGCTGCTCGGTAATTACGGATACAGGTGGAAACTAAAACATCCTCCCATCACATCAAATAATGCAACAAAACAAAGTAAGGAAATATTCTGTATTAATTATGATTACCCAATTAGTTGAACCTGGTTTTGGACATGTAGTCAACAGTGCACACTGAGCAGAGATAACTTCTGATTGAAAAAAGAAAACTAAGCTAAATTAATGAATTTACAGATTGTTTTATCCAAATTATTTATTCAAAATTCATGATCAAACTCAATTTGTGGAAGAAGTTACAGCTCTAATCAGATGGCTAAATAATCTTTCAAGGTTATTTCCATCTAGGAAAAGCCATACTGGTTCTTCGTCTTGTTTTCTGCCTTCGTCTTCGTTTACTCTCAGAAGTTTTCCCCAAAGCAGCTTTCAGAACATCTGCTGCTTCCTGATGAAACAACACACTTCCTCCTGATTCCTTTCATGGAAATATTTGACTATTCTGCTTTCTGGAAACACTAGTGGCACAAATGGATATAAATTATTCTTTCTCAGGATTTAGTACACCAATACATTCTGTTGCATAGATCTTGTTTATTCAACTCTTAATTCAGTTATTAAGGGCAAATACATGTTGATTATTTGATATGTTAAATGTAGTATTCCCTTTACCCTTCACAAAAGTGACCATGGTACTTTTAAGATATTCATGGCTGTGAAATTTCCTCTAAACGATGTTGCTGACTGTACCTTTTGTATGTCAACACCTCTGAACATCAACAGAACTGAGACATTTAAATACTTCCTGTTTGTCGTGTGCATGTTACAACAAAGTAACCCATTAATATGAGAAAAGCCTCTGCAAGTCTGCTGACCTACTTTCTTGCTTCCTGAAGAAACGTCCTGAGTCTGCAAAAGAACTATCTGGTGTAGATTTAAACTAAAGGCCCGTATACAGAGATCTGATAGATGTCGGATTGACCTTAGTGAGTGAAACCCTGATCTTTGTGGCCGATGTTACATCCTTCATGTGTTCATGTGTCAGAAATGCTTTCGTTCTCTAAATGATCTAGAATATTACTGAATATTACTTTATACTGTATATGCTATATACTGTATATATATATATATACATATATGTACCCCAAACTTCTCAACTATATTTGTGTTCACCTTGGACTTGGATTTTATAGAGTAAAACTTTCAAAATTATCCACAAAGATCTGGATATGTGCCTTTGTGTGTGCTCAGATGATGTGGCAAAGATTTCCCAGAGGAAGTTGAGGATTTTATAATTCATGTGAACTCACGCAGAGAGAAATAACAGGGACAGGCTGTATCGCCACAGTCTGCTGAGAGTTTCACTCTTAATATTAGATCCTCTTATGCTGCATGTGTACTACACATTTACTGAGTCACTGAAGTTGTTCTCCTTTTTGTGATTTATGCTTCTTCAAAGTGACAGGAAGCAGTTATGATTTACATCTCGAGCTTAAGCTTGAACAAGTACACTCAGGGCTAGCCTAATGTTTTTCATAACCCTAAAGTTCTAAGATGACACAGGGATTTATTGAATGTGGATGCCATCTCAGAGCAGTGAAACATATATTTCATGTGATTGATGATAACCCAGAAGGCACACAGTCTCTAAGCTCTGACTGGATTCCACGCTAATGCAGCTCCAGCTTTTGTCTAGCACTTTGGTGCTGATATTCTTTCCATATGAAGGTATGGAGTCTTTTTTCATCATTCCATAGGGCTCTTTTCAAGTGGTTTCCCTTATGCTAATCTACATAAACCCCTTTCCTACCTCCTTTCCTCCATTGTCTCACTACAGCTTTGTGCAAAAAGTAAATCAGCCTCTGCATTGTTTAGCTGCACGCGTAAAACAATCACTATTCTTGCTTGTATCGTTAGCTGCAGAGGCAAACTGCTATCAGGCTTGTATGGGAGCAGGAAGGGAGGAGGGATGGCAGCGGTGTGATGGAAGGAAGAGATAAATGTATTTATTAAGGCTGGAAGCAAGGACAGGAGACATGAAACACAGCAAATTAACATGTGCCTATTTATTATTTGGTTGTGTAACAGGGAAATTGAAAGTAGGTGTTCACCACATCTGTTTTGTTTTGTACTTTGTTCTTTTTAATTTCCTGTAAACACATCTTCCTGAAGAAGAACATTTTATATCTTAAAGGAGAAGTTAAGAGAATAAGGTCAACAAAAGAGTGAAAAGGAGTGTAACTTGCAGAGGCATCAAAGGGAACGTTTGGAGGGAACACGCTGTTCCTATGGAATCTATAAATGGATAGAGGGAGGATTTTCCTCTTCATGACTAAATCAGAGCAGTGAAGCAGTGGAAACTTGGCTCTGAGTGAAATTACATCTAACTGGACATCTTTACAGTGTAACTTAAATCTTTGTGCAAATACATGACACAAAGTTTAAAAGCGGCTTCTTATTTGTGATTTACAGTAATATGGTTAGTCTTAACTCAGCACCAACCGTGTCAACAAAGCACCCAGGGTGATAATTCATAGGAAAATACGCTCTTGTTCTCATAAAACGCACAGCATGCACAGATTTATTGTGGTGTTAAAACGTATCTTATAAATTCTGTGGAAAAAGTGTGAAATGAGTTGGAGCTAAAGCTCATGAGGTGATACAGAAACACAGTATTGTTCTTTTGCAAGGTCTTTGTTAAATAATCTGGTTAATAGTTTCTCTGTCTAACTGTAGAACCTGCTTTGAAGACGGGAAGCAGGCCAGGAAAAAGCCGGAGAAGTCCACTGCAGACCCTCTACAAAGGAGACCAGGTGAGAGCAAGAGCACACACAGCTGCAGAATTCATGACGAGTTATTTTTAGGGGTGTGAATTGGCCACAATCTGGAAATATGATACACACTACGATGCATAGGTGGTGATGCGATATATTGCAATACTATAAACAACACGATTTGTTGCTAATGTTTCTTTACTATAGTTTAATGGCAAGAAAGTTGACTGCATATTCAACAATAACAGCTAATTCATGCTTGTTTTCACCTTTATGAAAAAACAGATTTACATTTCACAACAGAATAAAAACCTTGTTCTGATTGTGCAAGATAGATAAATTACCTTATTGGTAAAGATCTAAAAAAAATATATAATAAAATGCTGTCCCTGGTAAACATACCACCACTTTGGTGCAGAAAACTTGCACAGTAAGTATCCGGCCAATAACGGAAAAATTATTACGTCATTCCGGTGAGTGTGATATCACGATGACTCACCCTAATAACTTATGTGATAAGGGAAAGAAAGCTGCTGCTTCACAAGGGAGACCCCAGGCTGCTTCCAAACTACTTTCCCTTCTTATTTTAGACACTAGCTACCCCCTACGGTTGGAAATTTTAAGATTGGCTGTGCAGAAGTTGAAAATCCCAGTTTTAAAGGAATAGTACACCCACAGAATGATGTGCCTTCATTTTCTACTCACCGTCATGCTGAGCAAGACTTTTTTGATATCTGAAATGCAGCCGGAGATCGGGAGGCTTTTCATTTTCCCCCCCAACTTTCATATAATGGAGTTCACCGGCGCTCAACACAAAAAGCTCCATAAAAGTCCACAAAAAACTTTGCAATATTCCTCCATGCTGCTCGTCCAATGTAATCCAAGTGTCCTGAGTGGGTAGTGTCCATAATCATTTAGTATATTTTTAAAGCCTAAACAGTAGAACATCGCCCTTCCTATTTACGCATTCGTGTGAGTTCACAGCACTACGGTAGCGGCGGCAGACAAGATCGCGTGTTCTCTTTGTCTTACTTTCTTTGTTTTAAATCAATAGCCAACCCCTCTTGTGTTTGTCCTGGTTTATCTGCAGCTCTGGCGCTCTTAGCACAATGTAAACAGCGAATTTCTTCTTCTACGCTTGCATTATCGGCAGAGAAGTTGCTGAACGCCGCGGCTTCCGTGATGTCAGTGTAAGATGTTCTACTGTTTAGGCTATAAAAATATACTAAATGATGTTGTTTCGAGTGAATTCTGTACGCTACCCACTCAGGACACTTGGATTACATTGGACGAGCAGTATGGAGGAATATTGACAAGTTTTTGTGGACTTTTATGGACCTTTTATGTTGAGCGCCGGTGAACTCCATTATATGAAAGTTGGGGGAAAATGAAAACCTCTCTGAACTCCGGCTGCATTTGAGATGTTAAAAAAGTGCTCCAGTCTTGCTCAGCATGAGGGTGAGTAGAAAATGAAGGCACATCACTCAGTGGGTGTACTATTCCTTTAAAGGGACTAGAGGCAGGAATTTAAAAAAAAACAAATATGCATGTCCATTTTTTTTAATACTAATGGGTGATGAAGCGCTAAATACCAAAAAGAACGTCTCCACCCACGTTTCTCTCCGTTGCCTTGAACAGGCTGTGTGCTGCAAAATGCGCTGCAATTCGGTGGCCAAATTTCCCGCGCTGCCCTGCGGACATGACGTCAAACGACGCTACATCCGCAGTTTTGATACAGGAAGAAGCCGGTCGCTGTAAATTCAAACATTGTAAGCGATAGTTATGGATTCTTCTGCCATCAGCAAACAATTAAGACCACTAAAAATTGTAACTACGAAGAAAAAGCGTAGTAAACAACATTATAGCTTCAGTTTGTGCATGCTCCCGTGACAGCTTGGCTCGTGGCTGCAGTTACCTGAAGCGGCAGTCGCAAGTTTCATTTCTTAATCTTGCCTCAAGTCCCTTTAAGCTTGAAAAGTCTTTTTTTTTTTGTTAACAGTTTTGATGTCATGGTTAGGTATGTACTGTATGTGTTATCGGTTTTCAGTTGTCGGTATCAGCCATTAGGAGTTGAAATTCATCAGTTATTGGTATCGGTTTTTAAAAAAAAAGCTATTGTGCATCCCTAGCATATAGATTTGTTTAAGTTATGAAAGTGCTTGTAGGATTTCTCAAGTGATGAAATGTAAACAATGTTGGCATGTATATGAGTTTGTTTATGGAAAATATTGGTACTTTGAATTTTAATATTGATACTATATCACAAAACAAAGTATGACAATATATCAGTGTATCGATATATTGTTGCACCTCTAGTTATTTTAGTCTTTAGTTAGAAATGTTCAGAAAAAAGGCATTTTCTTCCTGGGTCAAGAGTTGCCACCCCAAAATGTATGCTGTAATTATGGAAATACAGCCAGCAGCCGTCCAACTTGAGGACAGAAAAGTGAACTTACACTAAATGTCTCAAGATCAGTATTAAACATTCCCTGCTACATTCATATAATTTGAAAATAAACTGATTGAATTTAGTTTGATAGACTGTGATAATGCAAGTCTTCTCAGCTAACTCTGCAAAGAAAGCAAACCTGTTTTGAATTTCTTAAAATGCAAATATTGCCTATAATATTTTGCCTTAGGTTTGTGTCTGAGCAGCCTGATCAGTCACCTTCTGATACTTTCTGTCGAGCTGGATTTGGATATGATTTCTAAAACATTAACAACTACCTCAGACTGCAGCTAGAGCTATTTTCAACTGTCATGAAAGATGAAGTGTAAACAGAAATGTCACAGAGGCAAAAACAAGTTCAAGTTAAATCTTGAGCCTTGAAGCTGAGGCAGCTTGTCTGCAGCACTTGTTTAAAAGGTTTCTGTATAAAAGGCACATTTGTATGTTTTTCCTTTTTGGTCCCTCTTTCATTCGTCCTGCATCTTCCTCATCACAAGCAGCTGGAGCTGTCGGCAGCTCAGAGGTCCCTTCAAGGCCGCAGGGAGCTGTTGGAGCAGGCATGTCTGAGCCACACGAGGAAGCGCCGGGTGCTTTCGCCTGAGGACCTGAAACACCTCATTGTGGATGATAAACACAGCCTCATTTACTGCTACGTACCCAAGGTTGGTTACCAGGAGCTTCATCGGTGGAGCTGAAATTCTAGATGAGAGGTTTTAAGGTGGGGGTAGGTGGAGGTGGCTCCCAAGGTGGGAGATCAAATGCACATATGCAAATATACCATATGAGTTACACTTTCAGAGAATTTCACTGCGCCAGACTATGACCAAAGAAACATAGATCGTAAATGCCACAAAGAAACTTGTCAAATTTTCCTTCAGCATCAAAGCAATGTGAGTTTGAGTGTATGGAAAAGTTAAGCTTCAAACAGATTCTTTGGTTAATTGTGTTTATATTTAAAGGCTAAAGAATAGGCCTGTGTAAGGCCATGTACAAACTTTGGCTTTTAATGTCAGGCAGCTCTGCATGTGTGCTTCAAATTCAGCATCTAAATGAGTATTCACTACAGCAGGAACACAGTCGCCCTGAAAAGAAACTCCCGACTAAAGCTGGGATTTATTATTATGCCATAAAACTGCCTTCTTATCAGATCCAGCCTGGTGCTGGCCCAGGACCTCTGGGGCTGCGAGGCTTATTAGGACTGGAAGATCAATTTAATCTTTTGGACTTTTACTTTTTCATGACTATTAAAATACTGTGTAATGTTGCTGTTGCCTGCCTTGTGTTGTAAATGCAACAAACACTTCCATAAGAGCAACATGTTTCCCCCTTTAGTGAAAGGAAAGAAACTCTTCTGTTCAGGAACATATGAACTAATAGAAGGTGGTAGAAAATGTTGCTTTTTGAGAAAGGGTTAAGTAGAGGTGCTCGAGTCTTATATGGCTAAATTATTTTAATAATGATAATGTTTTGTTTTTATAAGGCATGTTCAATATAGGTTTTTTTACTGATATCCAATGTCCAATATTGTCCAACTCTCAAATTCTGATATCCAATATAAACTGATACCGATATAAGCAGACAACTGCAGGTTTTATCGCTCATATTTTGAGAAATACAACTATACTCTGCTCTGGGAGCAAAGATCCCAAAATATCCCTAACTCAACAGGGAAGTTCATTTTGGAAATTTGGCCTCCATATATCAGATGCTAGCAGGTATTAGCCAAGATGTGGCTAATTATAATGTTTCTGACAACTTGGTAACTTAGCAAGCAACTTAAAACCAAACATATTATAAGCGGCTTCAAAGCAAGTCAGTCTGTAGCAGCAGCAGCTGCACCGTAGTCACATGACTCTGAAAGGAATGCTGGGATATGAAGTTCTCCCAGGATAACAAGGATTTTTATACATGCTGGACCGGTGCTAATGGTGCAGGATCTTCCGAGATCTCGTGTTCCGTTACAAAATCTCACGGGATTTTGTTAGTATAGATATAGGCCCAAAAATGAGATACCAATATTTTCTGCCAATATTATCACATTATCATGCCAATATCGGCCGATGACATTGGTAGGCGGATAATAAAATCCCTAGATTTATCTCTGTTTTTTTAAATGTTTGGAGCCAAAACTGAAAACAAATTAGTTAAAGTTAAATTGTACAGTGAAAATTTTAGCTATAGCAAGAAAAAATAAAATCAAAGATGAATGCTCCCCCCTCTGAGACATTAAGGGTGCATTCAGAAAGCATAGTCGGCAAGTCTCAGTCCGTTTGAGACTTGGTTCAGCTGGGGGCGGGGGTGGTCTTCTGGACCGAGATCGTGTTCACGTTGCACCATAGCCAAACGGGCCAAACCTTTGGAATAATGTTCCCAATCTCAGGTGGCACTGCATTCAGAGTCACTGTAGGCGAGGACAAGACGTACAACGGACAAGAAGAACGGCCCTAAAGAACTCCCCCGTCTTGTTTATGTTTAATGTTAAACGACATGGTGTAAAAAGAAATACCTTTGTTAAAGTTCTGTAAAGACATAACCTTATATGAATGTATAATGTCAGATAAATGTGATTTTTACTTCACATTCAGTGATGTAAGCGATATAATTATGTAATCCTTAGCTTTAACGCAGCATTATACAATTTTTCTGTAGGTAAGTAAGCGTGTCTGTTCTGTCACAATGTTTCACGACTGTGTTTCCTCATTATGACTTCCAGGTAGCCTGCACCAACTGGAAGCGTGTCCTCATGGTCCTCACCAGTGACGGCCGTTACACTGACCCTCTGGCCATCCCTGCCAACGAGGCCCACGTCGCAGGTAACCTCCGCACGCTCTCAGAGTTCTCAGTCACGGAGATAAACCAGCGCCTTCGCAGCTACCTCAAGTTCATCTTCGTGCGGGAGCCCTTTGAACGGCTTGTGTCAGCATACCGGAACAAGTTCACACGTAGCTACAACACTGCTTTCCACAAGCGCTACGGAACCAAGATCATCCGCCGCCACCGGCCCAACCCCAAGCCCGAAGCCCTGGAGAAAGGGAACGATGTGTCTTTCCGCGAGTTTGTCCAGTATCTGGTGGACCCCCGGACACAACGGGAAGAACCTTTCAATGAGCACTGGGAGCGGGTGCACACTCTGTGCCACCCCTGTCTGATCCACTACGATGTTGTGGGAAAGTACGAGACCCTGAAGCCAGATGCCCACGCTGTGCTCAGGTTAGCTGGGGTTGAGGGGGCGGTTAAATTTCCAACATCTAGCAAAAGCACCAGAACCGATGGCAACATGGCGGCACACTTCTTTAAGCACATCAGTCCTTTCTATCAGAAGAAACTGTTCAACCTGTATCGCATGGACTTCCTGCTCTTCAACTACTCCACACCGGAGTATCTCAGGACTCGATGACCCGCAGGGACAAGAGGACCGATGTCATCTCTCATTTCAGACTGCTCAGCAGAGGTAATTTTGCACTTTTTGGTTTCCATGGAAATGACTCCTGGTGGGATCTACGACATGAGCAGACTTGTCACCGTGATCCCAAATATGACAAAAGTTTGTGGAATGTGACTACATTTTTTTTCTATCTTGCCGAACATGTCAGTGGCTGGAATTTGGAGATTAATCCAAAATTCTGCCTGAGAAGACAACAAAGAGCATGCTCTCAAATCTGCTAAACATCAACAGCGTGGATCTGCTTGTTTTGGGAGAACATAAAGCATAAACTGTTTACAGATCCTATCTGTATTTATTTCCATTTCTAAGACAATGCTTTGTCAGACAGAGTAAACCTGGCTTTGACTTTAACTGCTGGTGAAATGTGCCTCGCCAGCCCTCGTGCTGTGCCCACTACAGTGAAAATCCTATCATTGCATTTCTCCTCTGAGAAATAATGAGCCGTAAATGAAAGCCAGACTTCAGAGGAGCAGGTCCTCCTCTTGCAGGTGAATGTGCTGACTGTGAAACTGAGCACAGCAGATTGTTTCAGAGCACCTATGCAAGGCCTTTATTTATGTCTGTCAGCACAGAAAATATTTATTGTTATACAAAGTGAGGTTGTCGGCTCATCAGGTGAAAATAATTTATATCAGAGTAAGCGTGGACATTAAACTGCATGGAACATTTCTTCCTGTCTTGTTTTTTATTTATAATAAGTAAAAAGAAATCCTCTAAACTCATCCGCATGTTGGAAAAAGTACTCGCAGAACTCATCCGGTTATCTAAAATGAATATCTGAGTCATTAACTCGCAGCCTCTCCTTCATTTCAGTGAAAAATTGTTGGCATCCCGAGTCTATCACTGTCTGCATTTAGCTCTGGGCAGGTAGGCTGAACAAACAACCACATAGCTGTGGTCGTAGCTCGGTCCAGCCCAGCGCTGCCCTGATCAGAGCTGCCCTTGTTGGTGTGAGTGTCGGCACGTGAAGGGTTAATCCACCTACAGTCATCTGCACTGCAGGGCCTTGTTCAGCAAATGTGTCGGAATTTATGGAGAGAAAATTCAGGGCTTATTATAGGAAAAGGTTTATTAATGGCCTTTACTGTCTTCTGCCTAAAGGGAAAATCCCCCATTTTTACTCATCTGTTCCAGGTCTGGGTGGAATTTTACTGCATCTGTGGAGAACTTCAAGCCGTTTTTTTTTTTGTGCAAACCTACAAACATATTTGTGTACCCGAATCTTCAGTTTGTCTGTGATCGAGTTGCATTGGGAGAAAAAATGTCGCTGGAACTTGATAATAACGAGGAATGTGCAAACCAATCAGCTGAGTTTTTATATTTTTCTGTTCAAACTGCTGCACTTCACGATCACAAGGCCCGTTTAGCTGAGTTCAGCATCTCTGGAGCAACAGTACTGCCAATATCTAGTAAATATTTGTGTTTTCAGTAAACCAGTGTGTCTTTAAATAGGAAGAGGACACCGTAATTAACATCAAGTTAAAATTAAACTCTCGAGGACAGTATGGTTTGCAAGCCTCATTTACCGCATAGCTAAGTAAATAGCAAATAATGGTAAAACCTTTAAAAAAGCAAAAGAATTTAATCTTAAAAACCAGCAAAGAGGTTTGATTAATTTAACATAAAGAAATGAATCAACTAAAATAATAAAAGCTAGAAATAAAACAGGATAAATAAAGATATTTCCATGCCTGAAAGAGAAATAAATTGAAAGTTTCAGATTATCCTGTAGGTTGTTTCCAGGTTGTTGGTGCATAGTAAGCAAAAACATGATTTGTTGAGTTAAGAACAGCAACTATCTGCTGTACAATTTAGTCATTTAAGTGTATTTTTATAAGGACTTCATTAAAGGACACTCATGTAATGTTTAGGCCAGAACACACCAGCATCATAACTCTGAAGTTTCACCACTAACACGAATAGGAAACTGTCTTAATCTGACCATACAAATTGTGAGTTTTGGTCAAATTCCTAACTCTAACTACATTATGATCAGTTTTTGATTTTTAGTTTGATCAATGATGATTCATCTTAAAAGCAGCAGAACAACAGACATCGCTGGAACACCACCATATTTAAAAAGATGTGTTTTTTTCTGACTACTTCAAGCCTAAACTTACGAGGGCTGGGTATTAAGAACCTCTCAGTTCAATTCGGTTTTGATTGTTTGGGTTGCGATTCAATATTGATTTAAATGCTTTAAAGTCAACTCAGTCAGAAGTAGAAATACACAGATAATCAGAGTTTCTGTTGTCAGTTTTTTATATTTATTTTCCTGCTTATGTGAACATATGTGGTATGTCACCTCACATTTTTGAGCAATAAAACATCTGAAAATGAAAAATGGTTGCCATTTTGTTCTTGTATTATTTAATGCGACCTCCGTCCACACAACATAAATAACACACACAGCGCTAATGGTATGAGGCCTTTTAAACATATTGCCGTTAGTTAAAGGAAGTCATTCAAAACGTTTTGTGCTCTCAGACCTGGTGGCTTTTGCTGTTCATCAGCATGTCCGTCATCTCAGGACAGACATGCCATTTTTAAACAACCTGTGCTGTTGCTTGTATTGTTTTTTTTTTTAATTATTTTTAATGGTTTGGATTTGTTTTCTATAAAAACCCTCTGTTACATTTCAAAACTACATCTCTGTCATTGTTTCAGAACTTTAGATAAAAATAAATGTATTTTCTGCCATACATTTGCTTTGTTGGAACTGTTATGTATTCAACAGAAAACAATGTTTACTTATGCTTGTTTTTTAACACTCTAATCAACAAAGTTTTCAAATATGAAGTCAGAGGTTTGTTTTTTGTTGTTCATATCTGAAAGTTTTTTTTTTTTTTTTTTTCTCAGTTTAGCTACCCTGATCAGGTGATTGCTGCTTATATATCGGTTCCATTTTAGAAAGGACGGCCTCCTGCTCATCTGATCTTACAGGACATTTAATATTTACAGTGATGAGTTCAACTCCTCTTTTGAAATTCTTTTTTATATTTTTATAAAGTCTACTGCACAACACAGTTAATTGGAATATCATCATATTTTTGCACTTTTAATTTACTTTTTGCACAAAATATGAAGTCATAAAGTTTATACAGTTCACACCAAACATGAGCCTCTAACTGGAAACCATTTCTTCTTAATATGATGTAAACTTTCATTTAACATTAGTTTCTTTTTTTTTTTTTTTGTTTTTGTTTTTGTTTTTTGGCTGCAGGCGACTAAAGCAATTGCCTATTTTTTTAGAAATTGTGTCAAAATGGAGTAGCTTGTGTTTCTGTTCTTGTTTCTCCATACCTCTGAGGTGATGAAAGATGCAAAGTTGATTTTTTTCAAAAGATAACAGAGTTTTTTTTTGTTTATTGTTTATATTCCAAGATTGTATATTTTACTATAACTATATTATTAATTTTTGTTTATTGTTTAATATAAATGGAGATGTCCAAATGACAAAAAAGTGTTCTAGGGAATCCAAGGCCACCTGATGGCCTCAGACAATTATATTGTATTAATATTATATTATATTATATTATATTATATTATATTATATTATATTATATTATATTATATTATATTAATATTATATTATATTATATTATATTATATTATATTATATTATATTATATTATATTATATTATATTAATATTATATTATATTATATTATATTATATTATATTATATTATATTATATTATATTACATATACACACACATATATATATATATGTATACATATAATAGATTTATTATATAATAGTGGAGTGCTTAAAAAAATAAAAGATAATGACATACAGGTAACAGGTGAATAGACAAGCATCTCACTATCAAAGTCACAAGCACACTTTATTAATCAGAAGTGTGAAATTGCGTCAATAAAACCAAATACTTGGTTAATAAAATGACATTAAACATATTACATGTAGCAACCGTGCTAACTAACGTGTAGATAGTTACAACAGAGTTTGTGTGCAGCCTGTCAGAGACAGATTGATTTCACACACTGGAGGTGAAATTTGATTTTCCTCCCTCACATTTTTCTGACTTGCTGCAGACACCTGGAAAGGTAAAGCCTCTCCCACCCTAGAGAAACCACATCAGCATCTTTCCCACTGTATGTAAACAGTTAAACAGCCCCTCTGTTTACTTAAAAGTAATCTGATGATGGTGATCAACTGATGATGAATCAGCTCCTTCGAAGGATGTCTGATCTTTAAGGGGAATCATGTAAACACTGTCCTTAGTGACCTACTTTGTAGAAGCAATGGGAAACTAAGAAACAGGATTTGGCCAAAATCACAGACTGAACAGTAAAAGTCTGATCCCTGTTCCTCACCTTGACCCTACCCCTCCATATTGCAGTCAAAACCCAAGCATCAAAACAAAGTATTATTCATTAAGAGCTATTTTTGTCCATAATAAGCAGGAGCATCAGCTTTTTAACTGGTTTCTTCTGGTTTAAATTTTAGGCTTTGGTTCAGGCAGAGCAGATGTTTCTTGTACCTGACTCAGAGACCAGCATCCCCTCCATCTTTAGGAACATTTCCATATTAAGGACATGGAAAAACATGATGAATAATAAGAAAACTTGCAAAAAGTTGCATCGCTGTGCATCTCAGCACAGCAGAGGCTTGGAGAAAGGCTGTTTATTCCCCGTAGAGCATTACTGTATGTTACCCACTTCTTCAGCAGCACTGCTTCCATTTTGTCCGAAACTTCTTGTGTGTTAAAAAAGCTTCTTCTAATGAACACAGGTGTTGAGGTGAACGGAAGGTCTGCTGAGTTGGCTCTGTATGTTTGCCCAATTTATTATTCTAATTAAGAATTACTTATTCATAAATTGCAGAACAGCAGCGCAGCTTGTGTGTAAATCAATCAAAATGTGGGAATAAGCGCAGCACTGTTTTGTGGTCACTATGCAGCAAAATGCTGCTTGAGTTTAATCTCTTTTTTCCTGATAGCCACTTTCGGACTGAACTTTCTTCCAGTCTCTTTGTTTGTTCCAAAAATTTCAGCGCTACTTTTTACTTAAATACAGTTTGGATCTGGATCAACTGTGAACATGAACTTCTTTTGTCATTTTCCATTTCTTTAAAGGAATAAATCTGAAAGATTTAAAAAGTTCATGCTCTGCAGCCATGATAGTTTTAATACAACACAGTGCATGTAAAACATAATTTAATCTTTATTTTTCTCCAGATTTTTTTTTCTTATATTCATGATTTTAAATGTGCAATATGTGTGTGTTAGTATGCAGTATGCTGACAGCTGTTTCATAGGTGACCTGCCTCTTATTCACATCTTAAACATTTGTCTGTTTGCAGTCATGGATTACTGGGTGCTTGTTTATTATTCTTCCTGGTGTAACAACCCCCACCCCCCCCACGCACACCCCCACCCCCATCTCACTTTCTTTCAAGAGGATTCTTCAGTCTGCTGACACAGCTGTGGAGGAACTTTTTGCATTGAGACGTGTGGCTTTGTTGGTCATTGTAAAGTAGTGAATGCAGTCTGTGCTACAAAACTGTGAAAGTGGTACCTGAAGTGATCATTGAATGAGGTTTCAATAAACATAAACTCCAGATTGCAGCATTTTTCGGTCTGATTGTGGTTATTTCACACTTTAGCTCCTTTTGAGCAGTATTGGAAAGCAATGTGCATTTAAACAGTTCATATTTTTAATTTACTGAAATGATGTTCTTCTGCAGAATGTTTTGTGGAGCATAACAGTGTGTAGGGGGTGCAAATCATAAGTTTAATTTGATTTTGTCGATATTGCAATTTCTGCCCCAGTAAATTCAGTTTGACTCTGGAGAACAAAACAAACCTTTACTCTAGAGCCCCACCAATACAGATTTTTTAGAGGCCGGTGTTGATCATAGTATTTGAGAGAAAGAAATAATGATAACTGATATAACTTGCCCAAGAGAAAAGCCAAGTGTGCAGCTGCCAAGATACCATTTGCCAGCAGTTTTGCCATATTTCAGAGCTGCAACATCACTGGAGTGCCCAAAAGCACAAGGTGTACAATACTCAGAGACATGGCCAAGGTAAGAAAGGCTGAAAAACAACCACCACTGAACAAGACACACAAGCTGAAACATCAAGACTGGGCCAAGAAACATCTCAAGACTGATTTTTCTAAGGTTTTATGGACTGATGAAATGAGAGTGAGTCTTGATGGGCCAGATGGATGGGCCCGTGGCTGAATCAGTAAAGGACAGAGAGCTCCAGTCTGACTCAGACGCCAGCAAGGTGGAGGTGGGGTACTGGTATGGGCTGGTATCATCAAAGATGAGCTTGTGGGGCCTTTTCAGGTTGAGGATGGAGTCAAGCTCAACTCCCAGTCCTAATGCCAGTTTCTGGAAGACACCTTCTCCAAGCAGTGGTACAGGAAGAAGTCCACATCCTTCAAGAAAAACATGATTTTCATGCAGGACAATGCTCCATCACACGCATCCAGGTACTCCAAAAAGGAAAAGGGTTTAAAAAAAAAAAAAAAAAAAATGGGCTCTCTTTTTTAACAGAATTGAACCCCAAAAAGAACCTGGGGTCTCTAAAAAAAAGGAAGATAAAGAGGGAGGGAAAACAGTCTCACTGAAAGAGAGTGGGTGGGGGGGTGGGGGTTGATGGGGGAGGAAGGAAGAAGAGAAAAGAAAAAAAAAGAAGGATGATGGATGGAGGTGTGGGGGGCTGTAGGGAAAAGGGGGCGATTTGTTTTTGTTTTGTTTTTGAATGTCAGAAATGTATATTTGTGAATGTTGAGCTGTTATATTGGTTTCCCTGGTGAAAATAAATAATTGAAATGGGTATATATTTGTTTATTGTTAAGTTGCCTAATAATTCTGTTTGCCTAATACACCTGATAAAGGGTGTTGATATCATTAGACCACACCCTTTGTGATTACAGAGATGCACATCACCTGATATGCTTAATTGGTAGTAGGCTTTCGGCCTATACAGCTTGGAGTAAGACAACATGCATAAAGAGGATGATGTGGTCAAAATACTCATTTTCCTAATAATTCTGCACTCCCTGAAAAGTCAGCTATCAGTGAAATAAGTTAATATTGAACAGTATTGAAATACCGTAAGTTAATGGTAATAATATCAAAACTGAATGACAACCATGAAATTGATTTTGAATTGTGGTTTAACAGAAATATTAAAAACAAACAAGCAGAAAATAAAACAAATAAACAAGCATGATGGGGCTCCTGAACCATTAAGTGTTTGGACCTGTTGATGATGACAGATTTACTGATTTACAGTCGTCCTCAAAATTATTCATACCTTCTGATTGCAGATGGAAAAAAATCAGCCATCAGTGAAATAAGTTGAAACTGACAAAAGGAATAATTCTAAAAATTCTATGAAAATCATAACATTGATTTTTAATTGTGGTTTATCAGAAATATTAAAAACAAACACACACACACACACACAGAAAAAAAACAAGTAAACAAGCACAATGGGGCTTCACAGCTATAATTTTGTTGAGCAACACTTTGAGGCTGCAATCATTGCAATCAGGTGTTTTCTGTGATGCTCAAAAAGACTTCTGCACCTGTTTACAGGTATATTGGTCCACTGTTCATGGGAAAGATGCTCTAATGTGTCTAGGACAGTTTTTTTTTTTAAGTAATAATGAATAAATAAGAATCACTAAATTATGAATTAGTGAAATAAAACATTGCATTTGAAGTGCAGCTAAAAAGAGTAATTCTTTAAAAAAAAAAAAGAGAAAGAAATCAAACTGTCCCAGACAAATAAGATCACCTTGCTCATGAACAGTCGGCCAACGTCTATAGGTGCAGAAGTGTGACTGATGTTACAGAAAACCCTTGAATTGCATTGACGTGTCGCTCAACAACATTTTCGTTCAGGAGCCCCATCATACTTGTGGACTTGTATTATTTTTTGTTTGTTTTGAACATTTCTGTTAAACCACAGTTCAAATCAATGTCATGCTTTTCATTAAAATGTTCATGTGTTATTACTTTTTTCAGTTTCAACTTGTTTCACTGACAGCTGATTATTTTCCTTCTTTAATGGGAGGGGATGAATAATTTCAAGGATAATTGTTCCAGCAACGCACACTTTGAGTTACAGCCTGGGACATGTTGTAGTATTTTCTGACAAAGTGAAACTAAGAGTGAAAATAGACGGGAAATGTTCATCATTTTAGCTTTCCTCTCTGCATTCACACCATCTTCAGAAAGTCATTTCTGTGTCACGAGATGAGCCAAATCAATGGAGAAAAATTGATATAGGTGTATCCGATTATCCTTTTCTTCTTTTCAACAAAATTTTCAACTTCTGCTACAGAAATTAAAAATTTGCAGATGATTAATAAGCTCTCTGCAGCTTCCATTAAGAACAAAAACAATTTTAATTGAATCATTTTAAACATTTTATTTATTATCATTTTAATGATTGTTTGGGATCTTTTGCAGAAGGTCAGCTGACTCATTAATCTGCACAAGCATGACTGAGGTTTCCATTTACCTTACGATTCTGCAGATGTCTTTACAAATGAGACATCCAGCACATAAAATGATTTTTTACTAAACCCTTTCCCATACGGACCAGCGCAGGTCCTGTCTTCCATTTGGTTTTGTGGGGTGAAAAACCATCTCCAGAACAGCTTTGTTTATCATACTCGTATTTGCACAGCTGGAATCACTCTCATTGTCACTCGGGGATTATCCAAGTCTGGCATCAGCAGGTCCCACTCCCAACTTTCTGCTGCAAAGTTTTCATCTTCAGCTGGCAGCTGAGCTGGAACGCCACCGTTTTCCTGAGGTTTTTCAGCCGCCATCCTCTGAGTCATCCTTTTTGGATTCGGCTCCTCATTTCATTTCTCCATCCATCAAACCCTCTCTCCCAGAACCTCTGCAGCAGAGGGGGGTGCCGGCAAAGTTAGAGGGATCCGAGTCACATTAACCCAGAGAATAGAAAACATTTCTTCAGGCGTGATATAAACTCAGTCTTTGTAGTCACACTGAGGAAAACATTAACCAGGCGGTGAGTCAGGTCCCCTCACTCCCACTGCTCACTGACTTGTTGCAGAAAACTTCACTATCATTATTTATTGTTAGTTGCAAATGAGCCAATAAAAACAGTTGATTGCATATGAGTTGTGTAATCTGTGTTGCGTTACACTGAGGCGTGGACACGTCTCACAGCAGCCACAACGCTGCATGTGAGCAAATTCTGTTCAGTTTAAATCACTAAACTACACACGAATAAAAGTCAAATCCAGAGAGCACCATCATTAAGCCAGCATTTGTCTTCTTGCCTTTTTATTGTTTATTTTAATGTTCTTTCTTACTGTTTTATTATTTTCATTATAAAATTACCATTTTATAATTTTGTCTTCATCACGATTTTATCTTTTATTGTTTATTCACCTGTACAGCATTTGATTTTACCTCAAAGCGCTTAATAAATAAAGCTTCGATTGACTGATAGAATAAATGCAGCTTTCTGTGTCGACTGTTTGTCTATGTGAGGACAGTGTCTGCAGCCTCCAACAGAAAGCTGTTATCTCACTTCAGGAGTGTCCAGGTAAGTTATGTCTCGCCTCTCTTAGTAGTTTTTATCTCATACTTACTCTCCCCCTGGCAAGTGGCAGTGCCCACCAAAAATTCTGGCTTTCACCTGGCAGGAGGCAACAGGTCAGCAGTCCTGATACAGAATTTAATTATTAGTATTAGCAGAGGTACACAAAGGTGGTCAGCGGGATATTTAAGATTAAAATAAAGAAAGACCCAGGAGTTTTCCTCCTGGGTCTGCCTTATAGACTCGCATCTCACTGTATTACATCATAAGCTCCTTGACAAACTTCTTCTCATTGCTCGAAAGTGCATATTAAAAAATTGGATTAAAACTCTCCCTCCTGGTGTCACCCTTTGGTACAGGGAAATCTTCAATATCCTCCCTCATGAAAGGTTACAAGGGTGAGGACCAACTGTTTTTAAATGTTTGGACACCGTTCTTGAATTATATACCTGCAGATCTTAAAAATCTGCTCATGATGGGCAGACAGTTTTCTGAATGGAGGGCCTCCCCCTACAACCCTCAAATTATGGGACGCAGAGTTTAATGGGATGCAGATAACTGGTGTGTATTGTTCCGTTTTGATTTTTGATGCTGTTGTTTTATTTTGGGCTTTTTGTTTCTTATTTTCCATTTATATAAATCTGTAACAAAAGTATTTGCTGTCTGACGGTTTGGGATGGTGGTTGTTTCTGTATGTCTAAATACAATAAAATGTGTTTAAAAAAATAATAATAGCAGAGGTATTTAGTTGGAAAGTAAGATATTTCATGATGCGAAAGGTGTTTTATGAGCAAATTCTGTGTATGTTTTTTAGTTTTACTTTTGTGTTTCAGCTCTCTTTATTCATCATCATTTGTATGAAACACTTTAAATTGTTGGTTGTCAGGAATGGTGTCTGGATCTGACAACCTATTTATTTTAAGATTCCTTTATTTTATTTTATTGTCTGTAAAAAGTACTGTATGATAAAATATGGACCTGTTCATGATGACAGATTCACTGATTTACAGCAATCCTCAAAATTATTCATACCCTCAAACTGAAGAAGGACAAACATCAGCGGTCGGTGAACTAAGTTGGAATTGACCAAAATATAATAGCTAAATAAAAATTCTATGAAAATCATGACATTGATTTTTAATTGTGGTTTGAAAGAAATATTAAAAGCAAACACAAAAATTAAAACAAGCAAACAAGCATGATGAGGCTCAAACTAAAATTTTGCTGAGTAACATTTTGAGGCAATCAGTGCAATCAGGTGTTTTCTGTAATGTTCAAAAAGACTTCTACACCTGTTTACAGGTATGTTGGGCCCGCTGTTCATGGGAAAGGTGCTTTAAAGGTGCCATGACATCAAATTTCACTTTTCTGGGGTTTTGGGGGTATAATATGATCTGTTGTGCACTGATGAGGCCATGTGAATGTCCAGAGTGAGAATCAAAGTTCCTGTTTATGGTCTGTCAGCTTTGTCTCTCTGCTCAGAAACAGTTGAATCAGACAGCAGGCTATCATTCTACGTAGTTCTATCATTCTACGTAATTTAATTGCTCCAATAAGAGCACACTATCAAGTAAACAGCGCCCCCCCTCCCCTCCCCCCCTCTCTCTCCTAACGGCCTATGCACCGTCCGCTCCCCCCCTCCCCTCCCTGTCTGATTCAGCTTCCTGTAAGGAGCTAGTAGTAACTTCTGTGCAGTCAGGTCTGGATTTTCAAGCAAATGGATTTAAAAGAAAACTTCTGCAGCAACACTGAGGGAGGGGGCCACAACCTTGTCATTACCTGTAAGTTTATTTATTTTCTAAATGCTGTCTTGTCTGATAAACGTAGCTCACTGTCTGGATTGTTGCTAGCAGTTAGCCTTTAGCAAACTCCGATCGCAGCTTGACCTAGATTCTCCAAATAAGGTCATAGCGAAATAAGGTGTAGCCAATCAAAATGAAGTCAACGTGGTCTCCGGGTAAAGCTCCATATCATCACCGGACCCAACTGTATTACTGAGGAAGTGAGGTCTGGCGTTTCAAAACAATACTGCGCTGTAAAAAATGCCGTTTTTTTCTTTGGAGTATTTACATATGCAGTAATGCCAACAACATAAACTAGTTTTTAACTGCTATGTCATCACTCCTTTAATGTTTGGTTGGTTTTTTAAAAGTGATTATTTCCAACCACAATTAAAAACAATATTTCATTTAACCAAATCATAATTTTGTAAATTTTTATTTATTATTAGTTTCTTGTTATTTGAATTACTATTGTGAATTTAGCCTTTTCTTTAACTGAAGGGTATAAATGATTTTGAGGACGACTGTATAAGGAGTTGTTAAAGAAAATAAGTCATTCCCAGCTCCAGTCCCAGGCTGGACTTATGAGCTGATACACATTGATGGGAAGGATGTGGTAGGAGAACTGAGCATTTAGAGATGTGAGCACTTCAGAGACTTTGCTGCCTTCAGGACAAACGGACAAACTTTTCATTGTTTTAACTGGCCTGAGTCCACCATCTTCTGCTCTTAGCAAACGACTGTGATCCTCTTGGTATTTTGAACAATTTCCTTTTTCTTTTTTGTTTTCTTGGCAATTGGTGAAGTTAACTACCTTTTCGTGTCTGTATAAAACTGCCAAACTAGCCAACTTCAGCACTGCTTTCTGCCTCCTGGTTATGCATATATCTTAGTGATGATGTTTTCTAAGTTATGTGCTAACAAGATGACTATTGATATACTGTTAAAACTACATTGTGTTAATTAGAACGTTATGATGATGCTTACTGGTAGATCATAACACTCTTATTGGCCCCATGATGAGCGTGTTTAGACGGTTATTAAATCCTTGACTCTCAAAATGATTTAGTATCACAAATACTTGTTTATTGTTATTAATACCGATGATGATGGGTGTAAGTTGTAGTCAGGCCATGAATACGCAAGGCAGGATTTATGCAGAAACATGTTGTCATAGGAGAGTCCGAAACGGTCGCCTCTACGTTACGTAGATTTGGGAGTGAAAAACTAAACTTGGTTTGAGCCAGCAGGTGGTGTTCTGAGCCATTTTTAACCCACAAAAATGTATTTTTTATAATCTAAAAGTAATTACAATGGTAACAAAAATATGAGTGGTTTTAGTTGTCATTTAATGCCTTACACGTCCCTCAAAAAAAAAAAAAAAAAAAAAATAGGATGCACTACTCCTTTGAAATTTTAAGTTACTGAAAAAAAGTTATCTTCTTTGGAGTCCGCTGAAATGACATAAGCAGTTTTAAGTTTGCTTTTTAATTTAAATGTATGATGCACACACACACACACACACACACACATGTAGGTGTACAAGTTTTATGGAAACCCTCTTTTTCTTCTTCTTCTTCCTCTCTTTGATAAATATATACTGGTTATGCAGAATTTAAAATAATTTTTATGTACGTTTAGAAAATGGTAAAACATAATGGAACACAAATATTAAAAGAAAATAAAGTTGTCCTTCAAAGAGGGGAGGTGGTGGGTGGTTTAAAGAAATGATATTCATTCATTTTCCATTTTACCACTTTTCCAAATTCTATCAATAAATTCTACCATAGATTCAGGCTAAAATGGGCTTTATGCACAACTCCACTACTTCCCAACTTAAGCCAGTTCCTTTGTCTCCTGTCTTTCATTATTGGATGATTTGATTAACCCAGGTGTGCAATATCTCATTCCTTTGTGACATTCCCAGTGCTACAATATACCGGAGCGCTTCACACAGACTGAACTGGAAATGTTCTTACTGACTGACTGGAAACCGGATGTTTTAAAGAAGGTGGCGCGCATAAACCCCATTATGAGCTGAAAACTGCTTGACCAGAGTGCACCAGTATGCAGTGTCTATTTTTTTAACCGTATAAAGTGATGTATCACCATTACTGGCAAAAGTCTTTGCTACTGAATATAAGTTGATCCAAGATAACCAGCATACGTGTATCCTGGCTTGATCCATTATTGTATGTTAGTTGTGTGCAATACGCCCCTGGAAATAAATAATCCCACCACTAAGAACAAATGATAAATAGGCTGAAGTGCCGTATGGCTGAATTTCACAGCACCAAAGTGAATAAACACAACTTTACACACTTTTTCATTACAATTGTTCATAGCAACAAAAACCACTTGAACAACGAAGCGCACGTTTCACCACACATCATCTCTGCAGACATGTAACACAGAGTGGAAGCTCAGGTGACAGTAAACACAGCAAGAAAAACAGAAAAGCATTTTAAAAGCCCTAAATTCTTATTGTGGCAGTGACAACATTTAAGTACAGTACAGGTTTTACCAAAAGAAAGCAAAAAGACTGGAACATTTAAATGAAACCTTCTTTAAAACCACTGACATGGCTGTGAGATGTAAGCTGCAACAGTTTACATTAATCTTGATTTCAAGGCAACTTTAGACAATTAAACAAATGTGCAAGACTGCAATCAGATATTTCACAATCACACTCTTTGTTCTAATATCGGGGCTGACTGATGAAACACTTTTTCCTTCTTAAAAGATTTTCTGGAAAAACTACTTTTTTGTGGTTCTTTGGCAAGCTGTGGCTTCCTTTATCAGATCAAAAAAAAAAAAAAATGTTTCCTCAAAGAGAGACAAAAAACCTCAAACATTTATTGTTTTCTCCAAAACTTGATATTACCTGACGTTTCAGGTTTCATCAGCCGGCCCTGCTGACTAAAAATAAGACACGTGTGCTGGTACAACACAACCTTGTGGTCTAACTCCACATTCTAACAGTTCAACAGACAGTTCTCTTACAGTAAGCTTGAGTGAAATGAACCAGGATTCAAGTAGTGCATGTGTAGTTCATCACCTCGCAACAGTGTCACGATGAACATTTGAAGCAAAGTACTGCTAACACTACTGTACAACACTTCATCTTCAGCCATTGGTTGACACCTTAGTGTGTCGGGTTTTCTTGTAAAAATTAGTGTAACTACCTGTGGCGAGTGATTCAATGAGAGTATTATATGCAAAAATTCACTGTTTTTTTTTATATATATATTGGAAATTCAGATACATATTAGAATTAAAAAGTTTAAACAACTCACCTTAAAAATACACAGTTTTTACAGCTTTTATTCATGCACGGTTTAACCATTTGAACATAGATGTTAGGGTTTTTTTTATACTCTGACTTTAATCCTTACACCAGAACTGGAATTAAAGGTAAGATAAGCGTGTGGTGGGAGGTCAAACTCTGCAGAAACAATTCACCAGTCCAATTTGTGCAAATGATAACTGGAAACTGGCTTTGCTTTTCTCTGAATAAAATGTGTGCATGTATATGCACCCACTGTGGTTAAGATGAGGTTCACTGGTTCTTAAAACTTCAAGATGTACAGTAAGGGTTAATTACCCCCCACTTAAAGGCAGCGGTGAGAAGCTACTGAAGATCGTCTGCAGTTGCAACTCCAACACAGAAACATGAGCTGAGCGCTGGAACAAGTAGTTCTCCTCATCAGTTGCGTGCTGAGTGGCACCACAAACGATTCACAAAGAAATAAAAACTGTGAATAACATGCTGAGGTTGCTGAACAAGCCACGTTTTCAGGCTTCACAGTGTTTTGGACTGGGAGGTGAAATATCGGATGAGAATTTGGAATTTAAAACCATAAAACACACTTCACCTAGACGTAAACATCTCTCCTAACAAGGACGAAAATGACAAACAGCCAGATTGAACTCTAAACGTAGCTCAACTTTGACAGGTACATTTGATTGAAAAGGAGAATACAGGACCCCACACTGTCACGTATAAACAGACCCATTTGGTGCCCTGGGCGAGATTTTAGCTGGCAACCCCTTTTATTGCCGTCAATTTCACAATCAGTCTTCATACACTTCCAGAGAAGCTGCATGTGTGTATTCAAGATTTCCTCTCTTTCAAGTAGAAAACGACACATTAAATAAAACTGAAGGAACAAGTGACGCAACATAAAATATTTAAATGAGGTAAAAATGGAGAATGTTCTTGTTGCACGTTAAATTATAATACTGAACATGAAAAGCGAAATCTGAATTTAAACTGGCGGAGACACAACACACACTAACTACAGCACAGAGTATTATAAGGAGGAAGCAGCGAGTTTCGAATTTATCACCGTTTACTGTGATTCCAGCAGAGGAAGCCGTCTACATGCTGACTGTAATAAACTCCACCTCAGCAAACACACTTTACAGTCAGGGGTTTTGGATGACTTTTGGCAGAGGCTTGAACAATTTCAAGGGTGACATTTGGTGAACTGAATTGGGCCTGGCTACTGTGGCAAAGCCACCAGCCTCCACCACCGGGCCAGCACCAGGCGCTGGGCCAGATCCAGGCTACCGGCCTCCACCATCAGGTCAGCTACAGGCTACGAGCCACCAACAACCAAATCCAAGTCGACATTGCAGACCTCACCCAGATGGCTTTTGGGACACAGCATTTACAGGCCAGTACCCAGAAGAGTTACCAGAGCTAGATACAGTACTTCTTAGCTTACTGGGGTTAAATAATCCATAATGCAACTAATCATTAATACTAATTTCTTTTCTCCTACTTTAATCTCAGATTCATGCTAACTGGCATTTAAGGATCAACTCCACATTGCATGTTTCAACCCAAAGGATTAGTGCACAGTGTACTGATGTTTTGTTCAACTAGTTGTGGTCAGTACCGTCTTTCAGTTGTTAGTTTCTTGCAGAGTTAGAGCCTCCTGATGGACAGTTATAGTTCTTTCATGGAAGAATCAACAAGATCTTTTGGGAAACATGAAAAACTCAAAATGCCTGTATGTGGAATATGAAGGTCCATGGGGGTGAAAGCTGATGGTTTCCTGGCACTGCTACAGCTCAGCGAACTCTCAGATGTGCACTACTTTCCCATTAATCTGATGCCATGTAAACAGCACACAGCTGCTTTTCCTGCATGGTAATCTTACTCATGAGTTGTAGTGATGCCTTGCGGCCGTTGCCCTGCAGCAGCACAGAACTCATAGGATTCCTGCAGCTTATTCTCAACACATCAACCAGGAAAAACTTTTTTTCTCGTGTGGCGTCCAAGACAAACGGTGTATTTGGTTGGAAATTTGAAGAAAAGTGAAGTGTGAAGTTGTCATTTCCGCTTTTCTGCAGATGTGAAAGATTGGACAGGGTTGAACGGATGGTGATCAGCAGGGTGAGGTGGTGAACTACAAAGTAGCACATGGCTTAAACAGACATGGACACCACCCCACACAAAACCTTGCCCCACTGTGAACAAAGCTTAAATAAACTAACTGAGCCAAAACTTTTTTTTTTCTTGCTACCTTGAGAACAAGAAGAAAGAACTAACAAGCTTTTATCTGCTGGGAAAGGAGTCGCTAGTTTGGCTATGAAATGCTTCTCTGTTAATCTTACCTCTTCAATAAAGCTTAAATTCTCATTCACCCTTCCTTTTACCTTGTATTAATATGCCTCTTGTGGTATTTTAAATGTATTTTTGTAAATCCGTTTATGGTTTTACTTCTGATTTTAGTGGTATGAATTCTTTGATAGCCATTACTGATTTTTGTAAAGCACCTGATACATTTGTGTGTATCAGGTGATGTAAATAAAGTAGACCTGACAATCAGTGAGTTTGTCAGGCTAATGACGCGTGTACTGAAGTTTTTAGCTGTCACTTGTCTATGTACTGATCCAGGTTACCAGCTTCTAGCATCAGTAGCCACATTTACATGGAGACATTTTCCCCTTTTGGATTGAAATCATTCTGAAATAAGATTTCAAGGCAGCTGTTCACACGGGAACTACAGTAATTCATTCTGATCTTGTGTGTACATGTGGCAACATCTAAGCAGAATGGTTCTGTCTGACATGGGCAGAATGATGCTATGTCACGTTATTCACTAAAGACAGGGTCTAAAAACTGATCATGGTTCTTGAGATTTCTGCAGAACTTTTTAATCAAGGAGCAGCTTGATACTCATGCACTCCTGCTACAAAAGACGAAGAGAAAAAGCCGCAGACAGTTTGAATTACATACAAACTTTCTGTTGCTGTCCAGGGAATTTCGTTGTTCACCGCCATCTGTCGAAGTGAGGAAATGCCACTTGTTGCTCGTTTACGGCAAGTCGATGCATGCGCTGTAAGAACGCAACCTCACAACTTTCCAGTTCAGCGTTTACATGAAACCATGATCGATTTGGGAAAAGGGATATTCTACCCGTGAAACCAAATAAAACTTATTTCGGTTCGGCACTTTTCATTCCTAATGAGGCGTTTACCCGGATCATTTTTTTATTCATTCCGAAAGCAACTGGTGTATTTGGCTCCATGGAAATGCAGCTATTATCATACTTCCAAACAAGAGGGATCATAAGCGTTTCATGCTTTTAGTTTATTTTACTTTTATAGAACCAGTAATGATCAATTTCTCAGTTCCAGCACTGAGGAGGTGACAGGGTGGAGACAGTTGGGACGGGACCATTCATATGTGGAAAGAAGAGTACTTCTTTCTCTTTATCTTTCTAAAATATTAAGATAATGGTTCTCCAACAAACCACGAGTTAAAAAAAAAAAAAGCTGGTCATACTAAATAATTAAGTCTCAAGTGTATTAGTTTGGTAAAAGCCAGTTCAAAGTTTGGTTTTAGTTATAGTGTAAGTGGATAAAGTATATTCTACTGTATATATAATAATGTAGAAAATGATTTTTATGAGATATTTACTGTAACTAGATGTGCTTGAAAACTACTTCTGTACCAGTTGTGATAAATAAGTCTGGATGAATTCACGCGTGTTCGATATTCCAGCTGGTGTATGATGCACAGTGTGTCAACCTTCATGTCCTCCAGCATTAATGCATAGTGCAGCTCAGTTGAGCTTCGGCTGCTTTCATAAGTTTGTTTTGTTTCTTTTTTCTATCAAGTTCAAACAACTGTCCATAAACAGACTGTTCATGGCAAAGACTGTTTATCTAAAAAAATAATGTTAAAAAATGATGTGGACTACTAACACAGCTGATATGCTGTGATAATGTCCTCCTGCAACAGTAAGTTGCTCCACATTCCTCTGACAAGCTAACGTTAGTTAAAGCAGGAAGACTGAGCGGGGATTTATTAAAGGACAAAACCTCGTATGGTGTCAACTGTACTGTCTCCACAAGTGTGAAGTTGTAACAAAGGCAGATTTCTTGGTATGAACTCAGTAAAGATTAAATTAAAATTAAAAAAAAAAAAGCTACTGTCCAATCAGGCATTAAAAAATAATAGTGCGATAAGACAGGAATTCATAGGCTTAGACTCTGAAGCAGGGAGACACCACGGAAACAGAGAGCCAGGAAACCGGTGCCAAGCAGGTCCCCCAGAGCCGTCAGGTAGGGGATGGAGAAGTTGTCTGGGTCCAGACTTCTTCGCCACATCAAACGGACGATGAGGTCAGCAACATAAAGGAGGATAGCCACCTGAGGGAGCGGAGGAGAAAGCAGAGCTTCAAAACACACTTCAGCGAGTAGATGTGCAAAAGTCCACATAACTTAACAGGGTTCCCACTCTTCTTGAAATTATTTCCCAGGACATTCAAGACTATTTCAGCTGTTACAGTAGGAGTCAAGTTATCCAACAACATACACTAATAAATTCCACCCCCAAGCTTTGGAAAAGTGTTATTTTCTACAATTGTACCATATGTTTTGTACATTTAACCAGATTGCTTTAGTGTTTATTCCTCTCCCCTTTTCTCTCTTTTTTTTTGTGACCAATTTTTTATTGTTTTTCACATTTTATATCTAGGAGGAGGAACAAATGCATCAGCCACAATTATGCAAGTTTTGTAGAGTGTTTACAAGTTTGTATCATCAATAATAAATAAAATAAAACACCCTTCTCATATGGTACCTCTCTCCCCACCCATGTCTACACTCCTCATCCCCCATCCTCATTTCCACCCTCCCCACCCGGTGATGTCGAGGCATTAAAATAATAACAATAATAATAATAATGATATTAAGAAAGAAAAAAGAAAAGGGAACCATCAAAAGTGGGCAAAAGTGCACCCCTTTTCTCTCTTGTACTTTCTCCACAAAATATTTTCATATGTTCAACGAATCACCGAAACAATTTCCTTTAGTTAATATGTTTGTTTACTTAAAGTTTATTCTGACACCTGCAAAAATAAATAAATAATAAAAAAACTATAAATATAGAAGTCAAATCCTATCCTGCAGTGCAAAAAGTCAATAAGAAACTATAATACATTAAAAAAACATAAAAAAATATTAGTCTTTGTAGCTACAGTAGTACAGACATGTACAGTCGTCCTATAATTATTTATTTATACCCTCCAATTAAGAAAGGAAAAAATCAGCTGCCAGTGAAAAAAGTTTAAATTGACAAAAGTGATAATTAAAAATTCTATGAAAATCATGACATTGATTTTGAATCGTGGTTCGGAAGAAATGTTAAAAACAAACTAAGTAAAACAAGTAAACAAACATGATGGGGCTCCGAAGCTAAAATTTTGTTGAGCAACCCTTAGAGGCAATCACTGCAATCAGGTGTTTTGTCTAATGTTCAAAAAGATTTCTACACCTGTTAATGGGTATGTTGGTCCACTGTTCATGGAAAATGTGCTCTGGAACTGGTCTTTGTTTGTTTTGTTTGTTTGTTTAGAATTATTATTTGCACCCACAATTCAAAAGCAATATCTTATTTCTTTAAAATTATAATTTTTAAATTTTGTACAATTATTAGTTGCTTTAGTTTCTTATTATTTGAATCACGATTGTGAAATTGGCCTTTTAAGGGAATTTTGAGGAAGACTGTATGTAAAATGTTTATTCCCTTTACGCTCACCCACAAGGCAGAGAAGCAGAGGGAGGAAAAACAATTTTCCATGTGTTTTTCATGACTGGAAAATTGGTCAATCATTTTCCAGGTTTTCCAGGACGCGTGGGAACGGTGTTTAATAATACTTTCACTGAAGTGCCACAAGAGTGGCTTTACTGACTGGGAGCGATACGCAAGTGTAGTGTTTCCCCTACACACAGTAGGCCTTGCATGGCGCTGAATTTATAGCGCCACACCAACAAAATGCAGACAAACCATTTTATGGGGACAATGTGAATGGCAGCAGCAGCAGTAGTAACTCTGCTGTCGGATATCTGCCTTGCATGTGAAGGCAGCATCCAGAGAGTGGTGCAGACAAGGTAAAGTAAAGGCAAGGTAAAGAGATCATCTGACAAGCTTTTTACATGAGGAGTGGAGCCCAGAGAGAGGAAAGGTAGCTGCTTAAAGCTGCTTTAAGTTTTACAAGTTCAAATAGACATTCCAGTAAATATACTGATGCTAACGCTATTGTACAGGCTGATGAAGTTGACACTGGTTTTTCAAACATTCCAAAAGTCAAATACAGGCATTTATAAGTTAAATATGTTCCCATCGCTACTATTGAAACTAATTTGGTGTTAAATATTAGTTTTTTTATGTGTCTAATTTCCAACACGAAGGTAAGATGGCTGACTGTCCTGAACGGCGGAGCTCTCGACCAATTGCAACACGTTTTATGCCCATTTCATGATGCACCCCGGAAGAGACACTGATTCTGAAGGGTCACAGAATTGTTTTTAACACCGGCACCGGCACTCACATGGATGTTATTTGTAAACATTGATGGATAATCGGACTACGATCGACAGGATAAAATGGACCAGTCTGTTATGGAGCTGTATGCGCTCGACCCAGAGTCTGATATGGAGTTTGAAGTACTACAGAGACCCTGACAAGTAAGTAAATTGGCAAACAAATCATGGGCTAATACTTAGCATTGAGCTAAGAGACGGTTTTTCACTCACTGGTGTTGCTGTCTGTCCGTAAAGCGCTTTTATGGTGGAACTGCGTCAGGGTTCCGAAGGAATCCCCGAGAAAAAACACTTTACTGTCCAAGATTCATGAAGTTGTCAGGAGTGAAGTTCACACACAAAGTTGAGTTTTTTTCTGCTCCTGATGATAAAATCCAACCACTTCTGGCAAGTTGATTCGTCCAGTACAACAAATAAACGTCCACCTCGAACGCATCCACATTTTTCCCAACTTGCCATCCTCTAGAGGTTAAAAAAAAAAAAGATTTTCTCCTGAACTCTGGAGCAAACGTCTTTTAGCTGATGGCTGCTTGTCTCTGAGGAAATCTTACTGCAGGCTGTTAGTTTCTTCCTCAGAGAGTGTGGATAGGTTAGGATTCTCTAAGAGTTTCTGTTGAACAAAGAGGGCGTCTTGCTACGATGCTACGCATGCCTATTTGACGCTTCGTGATTGGTGCCACCTCGTTGCGTATACCGATATAAGTCAGTTATGTTAAGGAAGCTAGAGCTTGGCTTGAATATTCATATATATTTCTCAAATATGCACAAATGAAGAAAAAAACGACCTAAATGAAGTTTTTATGAGGAAATAACACAGTAACATGCTGAAAAACTCTTTACAGTCCATTTTTCATGATAGCCTACACTGCTTAAAAGAGCCCTATCATCCATGGACAGCGCATTGATGATAAATAACTAGCTGCTAGTGAAATAGTGTTACTGGTCATGACCTAAGGTATATGCACTGTGTGTAGCAGTAGCACATAAAAATGAATTCTGCATTGCAGCAGGCCAGCAAACTGTGTATTTTCAGTGAAGCTGAAAGAACAAACAAGTGCGTGGTTTGAATAAATAGAAAGGACTAAAGGAAATTCCCCTAAAGAGATCTGGCAAATGTGAGAGCTGTAAAATATGGCTGAGTAGTGGTTCTGAAAGATATCAGCTGAAAACATCTCACACAAAATCAAAGCCTCTAAATCTTGTCTTTTTTCCTTCAGTTTGTCACAAGGTTAACTAAAGTGATGAAATGCCGTTTTTCTCACCATTCAGGCCAGTGAGCTCAGCAGCATCCTGACAGTCTTTCATAGCTGTATTTTCTGGATTTATTTGATCCTCAAAAGACTTTTTTTTTTTTTTTAATATTCACTCAAAGGGCATCTAACAGTTTTTAACAATGGTTATATAATCAGTCACAGCACTTTTAAAGGGCTGAGATGTTTTATTTGAGGAGATCAGAGAGGTGCAGTGGTAACTTCTGCTTCTGACCTGGAACAAATCTTTATCTCAAAGAGCTGCTGAAACACCAACACTGGGCACTGGTCATTTCACAGTTAGGTTACAGGTGGTAGTGTCCATTTTTAACAGACTAAACAAAGTCTGCTAATGTCCCTTCAGGTAGCTGGTTTTCACAGCTTGGATCAGAATGAGTGTGAGGAACTTCAGGGTCAACTGAGGGCCAGTGAGTTTATGAGAAACCTTTAAGTGTGAACCGCTGTGACAGGAAAAGCAGTGATTTATTTTTCCTCTGACTCGGATATGAAAACGTCTCACACAACATGCAGCTGAATATTTTTTTTACCTGCAGCAGCGCAGCACACAGGTAGCAGATAGTGAAGGCGACAGAGATAGGAGCCTCCTCTCCCTGCAGGAGAGAGATGGCGTAGAGGAAGACGAGGTGACCGGGGATGACCAGCATCAGCAGCACCCGAGCCGACTTAGAGTTCACCCCTGAGAAACACAGAGCTGTCATTCACCTCTTTATTCTAGCAGCATCAATACTTCGGGTTTATAATTTTCTTTGTTGCTAACTCAGTCCTTTCCAGCTTCTATGCAATGCTTCATCATCACCACCTCCAACATGAGCAAAGCAAACCATGAATACATGGTTGATTTCATCAATTCATCACTGTAGATATTAAATATAAAATTATTAGGTAAAGTATATCAACTCAATAGCTACATAAATAGCTAATCAGACAATCATATGGCAGCAACTCAGTACATTTATGCATCAGCATATAGGCAACTGCTGCTCACTGGATTATTCTCTTTTAAAAGTAAGTTGCCAGGAAAAAAAGAAAGAAACTACATTTCAGTTTTTCTATTATTGATTCTGCTTGAAAATCCAATTTATGGCCTTAGGGAAACCAAATTAGATTTTATGTAAATATTTGGCAAAAAGTGTAAAGCTGCATTCAGTAACGACTTTAGATGAGGAGAAAAAAAGCAGCACAGGTCAGAGTTACATGTTAGCTAAGGTAAAGTTAGTCATCTCTGCCAGTCTCCACACGTTACATCAATTCATCACAATTGTAAAATCTTTTTCTCTTAAACCATCAGGCACAGTTGTTGAACCTTTCATCTCGTTTCTCCTTCAGTGAGGTGAATTACAGTCGTCCTCAAATTATTCATACCTTCAGATTAAAGAAAAGGCTACAGTAAATTGACAAAGGTAATTCAAAAACAAGAACCTAAAGAAACTAATAATAAATAAAAATTTACAAAAGTATAATTTAGGGAAACAAATTGTGTTTGAATTGTAGTTGAAAATAATAATAATAATAATAATAATAAAACAAATGACCCCAGACACATTAGAGCCCCTTTCCCATGAACAGTGGACCAACATACCTGTCAACAGGTGTAGACGTCTGTTTGAACATTAGAGAAAACACTTAATTACAGTCAATGTTAAGGTCATGATTTTCATGGAATTTTTATTTATTATAACTTTAGTCAATTTCAACTTATTTCATTGACAGCTGCTTTTTTTTCCTTCTTTAATTGGAGGGTATGAATAATTTTGAGGACTGTATATACTGATGAGCATTTGTTGATAAAAGCAAACCTAAAGGCAGCTCCGTTTCCAAACTTGCTATAAAGAATGTAAAGAAATAAAAAAAAAAAAACAACAAAAAAAAACATGATTCCAAGTCGTGACTTCGTGCACTGAACGCAGCATTAGTCTACCTGAAGAGAAGAAGGTGATGCAGGGATTGGGCCAGTGCTGCTTCATCTTGTACGGCAGCACCCCTGGGATGCTCCAAAAGTGCAGATAGGTTGAAATCCTGCTCGCCTGGATGGCCACCAAGTTACCACCCACTCCTGCACACGGAGAGAACACAGAGGACCATGTGTCCACAAAGGTGACGTTGATATTTTATGGTGTTAATCAGCTGAAAACTTGAAGTTCTGACCCACAACAACAGTAACTGTTAGCTTAAACTCAATATAAAATCTAACACACACTTGGCTCTGCTATGATCCAGAGCTCAGCCTCTATCAGGTGGTTCAGACCACAGTACGGCTAAATCCAGGATCTGTGGAGATGCAACAGCTGGAAAATCAGGAGTTTAAAAGTAGAAACTAAAGCTTTACTCAATACCTCAAAGTATTAAAAACTGCAACATGTGTGAATGGAAACGAGCTCAATGGGCTGCCGCCGTGAGACTCTGGGTCTGCAAAGATCATTACGTGTCAAACTGATGTCTGCGTTCTTAATGCGCCACAGATGGGCAAAACAATAAAGATAAGACTCCATTATTTTACTCTGGCTTTAGTGGGGATTTTCTGTTTTTTCTTGGGGGGTGTGGGGGGAGGGTCTTCTGCAAAGCTGCATTTTAAAAGGTAGTTTCCATTTTGGGGGTTTAGTTGTGTCAAACACCTTTCCGAGTATTTACTCCTCAAAATAAGAACACCCGACAGATGTTTTTCTGAGATGGAAAATCTTTGGGGAACTTTGAGTAAAACATTATACGGGTTTTATATGCAAGCCATGAGGAAAGATGAGAAATTCAAACCAGATTGGCAAACTTAGACTTCAGCAGGGCTGCGCAGAGAGACGAAGGACTGAGGAACAACGGGAAGAAGGGTGGAAACTAAAGGAGAAACGGTGACAGAGAGGATGATTATTTAAGGCCATGTCAGCTGTGCCAGCACACTGGGTGTGCACCAATAGTGGTTTACAACAACTTCTCTCCTATACTCAGCGGACCTCTGAATGCATCACCTCACAGGCAAACCACTTCATCTGAATGCTGCTGATGTCTTTTTTATTTCTTTTTGCAGTTTTTTCTCTGGGTCTGAAAGCATTTTATTAACTAAAAGTCCCCAAATTTGACTTTTGTTCTCTGATTTCTGCTGCTGATCAGGAATTCCTCATGCAGACGACCGCTGAGCAGAAGTCCATGAAGTTATAATTAACAGATTTTTTGGAGGATAATGGCAAAAAGTTGTTTACCATCTTTC
Source organism: Atherinomorus stipes (assembly GCA_023101725.1). Classification (NCBI taxonomy): domain Eukaryota; kingdom Metazoa; phylum Chordata; class Actinopteri; order Atheriniformes; family Atherinidae; genus Atherinomorus; species Atherinomorus stipes. Next base: position 213,846 of record JALJCO010010353.1, read on the forward strand.
TTGTTCCCTCTGATTCCAATTTTCTGTTAATTTTTAACCCTCATTTCCCTCTGAAAGTGCATCAGAGTGAAGTGATCTCTCTTCTCTTACTGGAAGTTTTCATGCACTTAAATGACTCTAGAGAAATTAAAGCAACACTACATAAGTTCTGACCTCAAAACTTGGTCAGAAACTTGCCATTTAATTTTCACCAGATGTCGGCAACAACCCAAGTAATACGGTACAAAGAAATCCTAACATAAATGTCCATATAGATATATGTATATAAGGGATGCAACAGTACTTGTGTTCGTTTGAAACCGAATCATATGGGAGAGTATCGAACTGTGTTCACCTGGAAAAGTTATAGTGCTTTTTTTTTTTTTTATTTTTTACAAAGAGCCAAATATCCTTTTGCATGCTAGATTTTTTTGCTCATAGAGATGGTAAAAAATAACCATGTACATAACTTTAATCACAGTTTCATTTTACACTGCTTAGAGCCACTTACTTGCATTTAGATTTTAGAGATAGCTCCATTATTTAAAGCTGGGGACAAACTACACAACTGTTGACGTGATTTTACCCCGATTTCCAGTTGTGCCTAGCTGCCTCTACTTGCAAGCAGTCGGCATGACAACTGGCGCAGTAATCTGTTAGTGTGTGATGGGGTTTGGACTCAAATTGGCAAATGTGTGAGGTGAACAGACTGCGCCAACTTTTTTCAAGGTGAATCTGGTCTTTGCGGCACGCCGACTCGACACGTCATGATCAGTCAATGAGAAAAAGGATCTGGGACACTGGGAATTGCGCCTTAAGTCGTCGAAAGTAACAGGAAATAGCTGAGTGAGTATTTCAAAACATAAATGTGCAACAACCACGTGAGAGATTAGACGAAGTTGGACAACAGATACGGAGGAAAGACTGATGGAGCTGTGGCAGGAGCATGAAAGCTTGGATGCAGTGCAGACTGCAACCGCACAGACAAGGAGAAGAGTTGGGCAGCAATTGCCGAGGCTCTGAATGTACCAGGTGGGTGAATATTAGCGTATATTGCTACTAATTCAACAGCTGATGAACAGCATTTCCTGAAAATATTTACTTCACTCATATACAACTCCTTATGCAGCTTAAAAAGCCCACACTCCAGCCACTGACACCTCCATGACTTGATCCACATCTGTTTCTTTTTCTTTTTGGTAGGTCCATTCGAGCAAATAGCTGCACAGATAACAGCAGCAGAGAGCAGTCTGCCGCCCACGCTTGTTTGTTTATACTGTTAATCCTGCGAGAGTTTGATGCGGTCAGTTGGTCTCAGTCAGTCACGTCGTTGGTGATCCCTAATCTGGCCCAGTCGTTAAATGTGTGATAACCAGTCTTTAGTTCCCATCAAAGAAATTAGTAGATGCTGACTGCTTTCTTTTATGCCATCATGACAAGAAGCAGATAAATGACAGATATACAGCTTCCTTTTTTCCCTGCAGTGAGAGCAGACGGGTCAACAGGCAACGAAACACACTGCAATTTTAGGAAATTGTGCAATTACAACTGACACATGAACAAGTTATACCTGCTTTAAACTGAAAAACTTCCTCCTGGTCTGCACATACTTGTTTAAATCAGATGCTGGCTTGTGTTTTATCAAACCCATCAAGAACATGAGTTGTAGAAGAAACTGTTGGTTTTTACTGGTTTTGCCTCAACCAGACGACTCGGCAAGAAACTAAAACTACTAGCGTTGAATTATGAAAAGCACCTTCTCATTTAGACAAATTTAAGATGGAGCACTGGAAACAGGGTTATAATCGCTATTACGTGTCATCCTCGGGCATACTGAGGCAACTTGTCATGGATGACAGAAGTTATGACCACATAATGCCTCAAAACCCTGATCGAGCACACAGATCACAGTCCTGTGATGCAGCGCTTTTCAATTACCTTTTGGGAGGCATATTTAAAACACGTAAACCCCAACAGATTCCAGCTGTCTGAAGGGAATCAATGAAAGGAGTCATTAAATCAATGAGAAAGAAATGTTTATTCTGATCAGGAAGTTCAACTTTTAGTCGTTTAAAATGCTGCTTAGATTCAGTTATGCTGTTGCTGCGGCAAAACCCCCCAAAATAAACCATATGCTGGCAAACACACTGCTGTACAAACAGAGCAGGGTCTACAAAGATGAGATCTGAAGGTTCAGCTTACCATTGATGACAGGCGTAAAGACAGCCATCCCCTCAAAGTTGGGATCACTCACTGTCTTGTCCAGTATAAGGCCTCCAAAACTAGAAGATTTCACAAAGAATCAGATTTAGCTTTTCTAACTTTGTCTTTGAATCTTTTGGGGGAAGGGACATCTTCTACAACAGATCTTTATGTTTTTCACCTTGGTTGTCTGTCCTTCCTTTCTAAAGGCTATTTCATACATTAGTGAATCTATCTGTTTGAATCGCTTTTAGCTCCGGCAGGGTGAAGAACTCTGGGTATTTTTCAACCCAGTTTAAGTGTCCTGCATCTCAGTTGTTCTAATCATTAGACATCAAAATGATCAAACAGATGTGATGAATGTGCTGTATTGTCGTTATCATGAAACACATGTAAAGACAGTCACACAAATGTATTAAAAGTCATCAACTAGGCCAGTATGACAACAATATCAATAACTGAATATGAAAAATAATAAAATGCAAGCTAAATTAAAAACAAAAGGATCCCTTGTTTTGTTTAGTCTGTATTCTCTCTTTAATTGGGGCCCTTTAATCTTTGTGTGTCTCACTATCCTACCAGTTTAGTTGTCCTTTATTCCTCTGTTCAGGCTTGTCATCTGGTTCTCTGGATCTGTCAATCCACCATGTGTCTGAAGAAAAATACCTGGTAGCTATTCACTGTTTTGTCCAGTATAAGGCCTCCAAATATCCTGATGTCCTCTCCCCAACATCAACTACTGGTGTGTCATGGTTAAGAAATTTCCACTGCAGTGTTGCAGGGTGTCTCAACAGCATGTCTCACCACAATAAAAAAAAAAAAAAAAAAGATAACGCAAGTGATCTTTTCATCATCATTATCCTGATTTTAGTGCAGCTAAATAAGCTTCTTGTCAAGTATATGCAGTATAAGTAGCGTCAAGCCAGATGGTTATTAATTTTGTGTTTTTTATGTCTATTCACTTAAACAGAAATTAGGGGTTGGGAGTCGTGTAGAATTGGGAGGGGAGTGTATGTGTGTGTGTGCATGTGTTTTGTGTTATATACTTGGATGTGTGAAATTTCAGTTGTGTGAATGCTGTTAAGTCAGCATAGGTACCTGTTAGGCATGTATTCTTTCTGTTTTAGGGGTCAAGTAAGTGTCCTTCTTGTTTTATTTTCAGTTGTGGGTGTTTTGTTTGTTATGCTGGCCTCGACTCTCCCTGATGTTACACTGCCTTTTTCTGGATTTCTGACCGGCTGTATATTAAAATTGCTAGCATACATACTCCTCATTTGTCTCCACTTTTTTATCATCCGGAGCTGTGTTACTCTCTTTATCCCTTAGACCTGCTCTAGGGATGTACACTGGTAATAAACAAACTGCTGTACAGCCCTGCTTCAGCCGTTATTTTTGACTGTTCTAGTTATTCTTTTTAAAGTGGAGTTAATAATAATAACCACATCAGAGAAGAATTAAAGTGTATTACCTGCTAATAGACATGGCTACAATAACAGGCTGCCACCCTGACCGAAGGACCTCTCTGATCTGAGGACTCTGTCGGGCTACCACCACCCAGATGGGGATCAGAGCCAAGAAGACCAGGCACACCAGGGGGGACAGGTACCAAATATCTGTGGAGGAACAAGAGTGAAGTGATTTAACAATCTGAATAATAAATAAACTAACACATTATCTTGTTTGTCTCTGTTGATGGTCAGCTATACTTCCAGATAGGGGAGGATACACAACTAAAAACACTTCACACTTACTGTGTATACAGAGTAACACGCGTGTGTACACATAACAGCTACACAATGTAGCAGCCAACCAGCAGCACTGGGTTCATCGTCTTCAGCATGTGTTTTAATCAGGCTCTAGCACCTGAGCCATGATCACATATAAAGCCATATAACCACAGCTTTAATGACTACTGGGATGCTTTTCAACACAGCATTTTCCATGAACAGTTTTCCAACCAGATTTTCTATCCATGAATATTAACGTCACTTTAAAAGAATGCTATAAATCAGGTTCAGTTTCATCCTCTGCATGCATCGACTATGTAAACGCTACATAAACATTTCAACATGAGCAAACGGAGGGTCCCTTTACAGCTCGTAGGATGCAACAGATAAAACACAACTCACTTATAAAAAGCATCTAAGAAAACTAAACTAGAACAGGCACAGTTTCTGGTGCTAAACTAAGACACAAACGCACACAGCATGCACACCATCATGGTGATGATCCGTATGATTATTAAACCTGATTTTTGCTGCCATCCTGTGGAAAGATCTGAAGTAAGCAGGTCCTAATAAACATTACATCAGGGCTTCTCAGTTCAGTCCTACAAGGGCTGCAGTCCTGCAGGTTTTCAATGTATCAGGTGTGTTGAAGCAGGGATACACTGCAGCCCCTATAGGACTGAACTGAGTAGCCCTGCATTTCTTGGTCCCAGAATCCTCACATATACATATACAGTATATCAAATTTCTAACCAATCATCTCATTTCTGTGAGCTACCTCACTGATTTGTTGTTACCACTTCTCACACATTCACTCCCAAAAAGGTCAAATGAGAGGAAAAATAGTAAAGGGGGGGAATAAATCATCAATCCAAAAGCATCAGTTAGTGCGTCCTCACCTATATATTCATACAGTGTGCTGCTGACACCAGCCAGCAGGGACAGGGTGATTAAATCCCCCAGACTGGCAGCGATGGGGGTGGCCACATTGTCGGGGTTGATCCCCACTTTTCTGGAGCCAATGATCACTCCAATCATTACCAGACCTGCAGCAGGGAGGGGAGGAGGGACAATTTTTACAACACCGACCAACTGCAGAGTGTGAAAACTTGATAGGGAAAAGAAAGGAAGACAGCTTTTAAAAATGAAGCGAGCAGACGAGTATGTTGGTGATTGGTGTAAAATCTTTCATCCGTTTCAAAAGCCCATGTACACAAACATCATAAATTAGGCAAACTATTACAACAGAGCTCCCCAACAATAGGATGGTACCAGGCTACAAAGCATTTGACAGGGGATCTGTAACCTGTCTGTGAATCCTTCACAAGAACTGGGAGAGGAGATAATGTTCCAAACGATAGTGAGCTAACAGACTTTAATAATGACTCTAAACATTTTGGATCAAAGTTAAAGGCTGAATACTAAACTATGAGAGCAGTGAAGGTTTTGCTTCGACCTTCAATTAAATACCTTTGGGTTAGTGGGGTTTTCTAAAGCTAGTGCAACTAAAACTAAACTGCAGGACACACGACAGGTGGTGATTCTTCTCATATCATCATACCTTGCATTTGTTCTCAGATACAAAGAAAAAAAACAAACTCCCTGCACAATTTTCCCACACTGCATGTGAGTCTAAAGTTGCAAGTGCTTTCATCCTGTTTTTATTCCTCAAATTGACAGTGATAACTCAATCACATATCAAACTGTCCAATTAAAGGGCAGGTGGTTTTGTAGCCCTCCATTCTGCCGGAGGTCCTAAAAATGGTGCAGAATTTAAAACAGACGATGGTGCCAACACTTCTGTGATACATGTGGGTTATATGGATGTCGGCATTAGTTGATTTCACAACCACTTGCGCTATTAAACGCTACGGCAATCATAAAAATCCATTAACATTATCTCTTTCCACAACAGATTATGTCTGAGCCGCATCAGCAGATGAGCGCAAGTTGTGTAAGGCATGAACAAAAAACTACACAACATTCATGTGTTGCTGCTTAAGTTGCCTTGTTTTTGCTCCGTTCGAGTTGCAGAAGAGGTGTGTGTGTTAAAGTGAAAGATTACGGCCGAGGAAGAGCTATTCCCTCCCTGGATTTTTTGGCCTCTAGAAAAAAAGGAAGACCAATGTGTGATGTGGAGGACGGCTCGTCTGCCTGTAAAAGCAGCCATGAAAATGTTGCAGTGATAAAAGTGTTGCAGTGAAAAGAGCGGATGGAGTTGTAATGCCCATGTTTTACCAGTGCACCGTGCATACAACAGGATTGTAAATTGCTGCACTACTAGAGCATCAAGGATTTGGAGAGATGCACATAATCTGACCTTACCTAAGGACAGAGCAGCTACAAAGGCAGTGGTGATGCTGCTGGCACACAGGACAGCTGCCTGATCCAGTTCAACACCTCCCCTAGAAAATGCCCCTAAACAGACAGCTGCCACTGCTGCCAGGAATCCCACCACTGTGGCCTGCACCTGCAGAAAGAGACAAAATTCACACATTCAAAACACCAAGGACTTACGACATTCAGAAGGCTCACATCAATGAAGTGAGCAACAATTTTCTTCCGCAAGCTTCAAAACCCTGTGTTCAAAAAAACAAAAAAAAATCCTTCTTGAAACACTGTTTCTCTGATTGGAAAATCCTTTAACCTGTTTTTCTGATTTGAGGAGTAAGAACACAAGGTTGTCATGTTGAGCTGTATGAAAAAATGTGAAAAATAAAGACAAATTCCTAAACACACACATAAACATCACTACAGCAAATGATTGAATCATGTTTCTGCATCTGCATCATTTCACAATGTAAATTCAGTGTTTACAGATTGTTTGCTACCTGTATGAGTGCCAGATTGCTGCACACCATGGTCCACTGTTTATCAGGATCGTCCATTTGGCCTGTGTTTGCCTGAAAACATGAAGATGAAACAGCTTTTTTTATTGTATTGTGGTGCAAAGTGAGGCATCACTTCATACAGTGCCAATTAAACTTTTACCAGGATCTTCGTAGATAAGAAACAGATGATACAATATTTGAATTAAGACAGACACATAGAGTAAATTAAAATTACTCAACCCCTTGTTGCACAGGAAGTCAAAACATAATACAATAGCTAGATAAAAAATAAATATAACAGATGTTTTAGAGCAGTGGTTCACAACATCAGGTCCTCAAAGAGATGATTTGAGGCGTATCAGCTTAAGTTTGTTACCATTTTGGTTTGGGTACATCATGGTTTTATCAAAGGAAAGGAATCAGCCAGAATGCATCATTTGTGGCGAACAGCCAGCAAATGAAAGCATAAAACCAAGCATGTTTCAGCAAAGGGGGCTTTTTGGTTGCATGATAGGGGTCCTCAGGGATAACAGGTTAGAACCACTGTTTTAGATGACTTTGCATGTTCATAGGAGCAGAAGACAAAGGCATTTCTGGTTAGTACACCTGAGCTTATTCATAAAATGTCTGCTGTGGGAAAAAATATCAAGACATGTTTGTTAGCACAATACCAGAATGGTCCAATTGATTAAAGGATTATTTCACAAGTTAAAGGTCAAATGTACGTTTGCTACTCTGCCTGTATGTGTTATAGCGTCAACTAGACAAGGCGGGAGGATAAAAACTCTGCAGTGACAGGAAAAGAGGAGCAGAAAGACCTGCAGGTCTGCAGGAGCATAAACCTAATATGCAGCTGAGGATGAATAACTTTGCTTCCAACTATAAATCAACACTTACAGTAAATGAGACCTGAAGAGTCTTCTGACTTGTATGTGCTCTTGCAGAAACTATGGCAGGAGGTCACAATGTTTACTAGACCCCAAACCAGCATTGCTGCGCATTACACAACTTTTGCACCCATGACTGGTTTACAGGTTTTTCTTGAAGGCTACAAACATTTCTCCAACCACAGCCCATGTTTTTTTTATTTATTTTTTTAATTTTAAACAGTCTATCATCTGCCCTTAAATACATTATGCACCTTTTAATGAACACTGAAAGCAATAGATGGAAATGATCAAATCTGCAGAAGATAAAATAAATCTTTTTTTAATCATTTACTTACACAGTGTTGTTCTTACTTTCCATTTATAATCCTTTCTTTTTTTAACAGTGGGGGTACCAAATGACATTTAAAGGGACACTGTGTAATCGGGAGCAGCTCCCTCGTACTTTTCATGCTGCATTCGCGTGAAACCGGGCAGACCGACGACAGCCGATGCATGTAAAGTTATCACCAGCCTCTATGTGAAGATGTGGTCCGTCAGTTACAGTGACATCAGTCCACATCTGATTTGTTGTCATGGCGATGTCGTATTGTTTTCCCTGACCCACGTTTTACCGTCTTTCGCTCGGCTTCATTGATTAAAATGACATCTGGTTTGTTACCAACGGCCGTCTGCCCGACTGCACGTGAACGCAGCATCAGTGAGACGCTGGTCTCTCCCCACTGAAGCGCGGTGACTTTTCAAAGGCATTACCTCGAACTGAGCTGAAAACTCCGGTGTGTCCGGTGAGTTTCTGTGTTTTCCTGCTGTCACGCTTCTCCTGAACGCAAAAACATGGCGATACGACATGGCAGCTTTCACCGAGCCGCCCCGCTCGATGTGTAAATGAATGATACGAACGGCAAATTTAGAACTTAGAGGAGCACTTCAGTTTGTTGATGGGAGTGATTACTGATTAATGAAAAAACACTTTTGAACCAAATAATCAGTTTTTGTGAATAAAACACAGGAGAACTTACACAATATCCCTTTAAATTTTCATTTAAAACTATAACTTGCTTGACTGTTGATCAGCTGGACAACGTTGTTGTGATGTCATAACATTTTAAACAACAAGGACAGTCTGCAAAGAAAAGGGATGGCCAAAAATGAGAAAAAGAAAACGAGACAGGAGGGATGTTAGAGCAGAAAAAAAATACTGTAAAAACTACAAACACACACAAGTAAAGTAATTATGTTAGAACATAGAACTGCAGAACATTGCACTGAATGGCGCTAACACATACTGCACTATCGTATCCATCAGGACTGCTACTCGGTTTACTCTGCCATATGCATTACTGCACTATTGTTACAGGACTGGGTCTTATTCTTATTGTTATATTTTTTATATTCTTATCTTTTTCTTTTTCTTATTCTTTGTGTTTTTATCTTATAGTTTATTGTATTTTATTGAATGCACTGTGGGTCGAGAGAGATGTAATTTCATCTGTGCCGTATGTCACATGCGGCCCACTTGACAATAAATTGAAGTTGAGTTGAGTTGACAGAGCTGGGACAAAAGTATAAATAAACTATTCAACAGTGTTTTACATACAGTAAACGGTTGCCTGCTTGTATGGGCAACTAAACTCTGTATTTGGCAAGTAGAAATTTATGCGGTTTTATGACAACTGAATACAAACACAAGGTATTCAATTACTTTCCCTGAATGACAACTTTTGGTTTTTTTAGCCAGCTACTAGCTGTCTGTGCTACTTTTGGTAAAGTCTGTTTATGAATCTGACTTAGTTTACAACTTGTGAACCAGGGTCTGTGGGTTGTATACAATTGCTGCAACATGCAGCGAGAGCCAAAGGCTCAATTTAGCTTAAAATGTTCTTCTAACCACAAACGCTTGATCAAGTTAGTGGGGGTAAAATGTTCTGGAAACAAAGGATAAAGAAACATTTTAGATGAAAGTTCCCCTGATCCACTATAACCAAAACAATAATGTCTGTTCTTTGTTTGAGAATCCCAAAAAAGCTGAGTTGGAATTCAATATCAGTACAACAATGATTGTTAAGTTTATGCTGTGATAGTGTAGCAGTACAGAGACTCAAAAATTCTTTTAGCCCTTTCAGCACTTAAATCTAAATTTATGATTACAAAAAAACAATATAAATATGACAAAGTAATTACAAAGACTAGATTATAATTAAAAAAATAAAAAAACAAAAAAAACATGAAACTAGTTCAAAAGAAATACATGAAATTACTTATAGCACAGAGGCAAGACACCCAGCTCAAGTCAGGACCAGCTCTGCTTCAGGATTTTTGCATTAAAAACAATACATGCTTTTATGCGAGTCTCCATAGGGTTTCAGTAAAACCAGAAAAAGTTGCTAGGTTTGTTGCAGGTCACCTTTTAGAAGAAAAAGAGTTGCTAGAAGGGTCTGAAAACCGAAAACTTGCTAAATATGAGTGGACAACAGCGTCTACAATAATGGAGGGTTTACATCCAATATTAGCACGGATCCACCTTATTACATCATGTTTCGGCTTTCCTTATGCACATTTATTTGTAACTATGTATGGTGGTAAATTTAATCATGACAGTAAGATGAAACAGTATTAATAAGAGGAAGCTCAATTATGATGCAGATTAAAACTTAATTTAAAAAGTAAACATTTCACTTTTGTCTCCTCACATCATAGGTAAACAGAAGTTCTTACAGCAGTGGAGAGGCGAGCAGCCAGAGTCATCTCCAGGTTTCCTTTGAGTCCAACCAGCGCAGGAACCAGGATGAAAACCTCTGTAATCACCTTGAACACTTCCCAGTGCTGGAACAGACATGCAGGGAAATGAAATATTAAAGAGACTGTTGCAACACAAAGACAGGAGTCATTTCAGATAATGACCGACTTGTTCACATCCTAAAAGAACATCAGTGTCACCTCCATCTCCTTACATGCACCCTCTGAACTTTGATGCAGTTAAATAAGGACATCACATATTCAAGACGAACCCAGTGGCCTACTTTCCACATCTCTGAGCATCATCATGCCACACAGGTTCAGTGGGTTCAGGAGTCCTGAGATTCACAGATTCTGCCATGTTTTCTGACTGCCGCCCCAGTTGGCAGGTCCAAGATGGCATGAATGCAAACACCAAAGAGCAGTGATGTGATTCACCGATGGGTGAGGGAAGCAGGGATTTACAGAGCAAATCAGAAATGTACCAACGATGTGAGGACTTATACAGACATCAATGACAGAATGACAGCAACAGACAAACCCACTAAATTACAAAATATACAGTATATTAAAGCCTACATACATTATTCATGTTTGACCTGTGAGAATGTGAACAAGCTCCATCAGAGTGTTCAAGTCAAGTTACTTCTTTATGGTCTTCTTCCAGATAAAAAAAAAAAAATAAAAAGAAAAAAAAAAACCAAAAAAAAAAAGGGGGGTGGGGGGGGGGGGAAGGAAAAAAGAGAAAAAAAAAGAAAAAAAAAAAAAAAAAAAAAAAAAAAAAAAAAAAAAAAAAGGGGGGGGGGGGGGAGGGAGGTGGGGAGGTTGGGTATTCTACTGAAATAAAAAACCCCCGAAAGAGAAAAAGGGGATGAAAATTTTAAGATGATAAAACCTGTCTTTGTGACATTTCTGATGTGTGAATAAAATTACTAGAAAAAAAACAATAAAAAAAAAAAAAATATAAGAAAAAAAATTTTTAAATAAAAACTTTTGAGAAAAGATCAAAATAATAAAAAAAAAGGGGTAAAAATAAGGGAAAAGAATAAAAAAAAACAAGACCAAGAAATAAAAAAAAAAAAAAAAGAAATAATAATTAAGATATATAAAAAATATGAGAAAAGAAAAAATTTAAAATTGAGCCATTTTTAAAAAGAAATAGAAATAATAAATAAGAAAAAAATAGTATAATAAAAAAAGGTATGTTAAAACATTATACTTTAAATTAATTAAAACTAAATAAAAAAAAATTTAAGATTAAAAGAGTGAAAGAAATAAATGAAAAATTTAAGGGCCTTTGAGAAGACACCATCTAGAAAAATTAAAATAAAGCTTATTAAAGAAACATAAATTAAAAGGATGGAAAGGGAAAAGGTTGGTTGAAAAAAAATTACACAGAAATTATTGGAAAACAATATAAAAATTTTAAAAATTCACTTATGTGCCTTTGCATTAACTTAAAATAATTAATCTATAAATGCAAATATGGCTGCCCAAAACCAAAGCTAAATCTGAAAGGTGTTCAGTCATTCGTTATCAGGTCTAAACTAAACTTCACTGAAATCTGACCTTCTATAATGAAATCTCACACCTATAAAGACAAAAGCTGCTGAAATTCCAGTTTCCCTTTCTAATCAGGGGCCGAGAGGGTAAACATTTAAATGAATTCATCACTGATACATTATTACAACATATAAGGCTGTTTATTACATGTACAAGATTATTACTTGAGTCATAGCAATTTCCTCTCCGTTAGATAGGCAAGTAAGCTTATCTAATTGAGATTAGCTCTATGAGAACCTCCATCTATGAGAATAGATGGAGAAGATGATAGCTTTATCACATGTACTGAAAAAAAGAAGGTTAGTAATTCTCTGAATAGATTTCTAGATCAATGATCCAGAGTACAGCTGACACCCTAGTCAAAGTAAGGATATAGGAAGACAGAACAGTTCATGGCAATGAATATGTTTTAACATTGCAAAGATTTATGATCCCATGTAGTGAGCAGGATTGTTTGCCATCTTGAACTGCAATGAGTATTTGAGAGACGGAAGTATAATTAGATAATTGACTTTAATGTAGAGATCAAATTCAAGAAATCATTCAACAATGGAAGGATTTTAAAATGAAAAATAGTATTTCTCAAGGAAGTGCAATTAGTGCAGTATTATACACTTTAGTTAAATAAACACTTAAGTCAGGGTGCCAAAGTCCTGTCCTCGAGAGCTACTGTCCCGCACAGTTTGGTTGCATCCCTTCTCTAACACACCTGAATCAAATGAATGGCTCGTTAAGGCCTCCGCAAAGTGAATGAAATGTGCATGAGGTAATTAGCCATTTAATTCAGGTGTGTTGGAGAGGATATGTTAAAAAATTGCAGGATCGCTCTCAAGGACCGGACTTGGGCACCCCTGACTTAAGCGCAGATCATGGAACTTAAAGAAAATGTGCAGTACCAAATGCCATGAGAAGAGTGGGAAAAAAATTCATACTGGTGGTGGGGGCAAAGTACCAACCAGCATTGAGCATTTGTTTCTAAAAGGTAAAGTAAGAGGCAAACTATGTGAAACCAATGGAGATGGTGTCAGAATATTATACCCAAGTTGCATGAACACATTAAAGCGAAGGGGTGAACAACTCTTATAATGTATGAAGCAGCAGAAATACATTCTTTCAAAAAGTAGGAAGGAAAACTAAAATTTCTGCACCTGCTTTAATTTTACTATTACAAAGGAAACACACCTGGGTCAGGTTAAAAGACATAGGAGAAATAAAAAAAAATTAAAAATATTACAAAAGCATTGTAAGTCCCAGTTTTTAGAGTTATGAGAAGATAATGAAAGAAAGATTGAGGACAAAGCAGAAGGGCTCCACAGTTTACAGCTTGGCTCCAGCTAGTGGTGGCACAGACATCTGAGTAGCAAATTATTTCATTTTAATTAAAGCAAATACATAAAAAGGAAATGACCATGGCATTTAATTGAAACAGTTTCCATATAAATATAAGTGTGTGTGTGTGAAGATTGTGTGCGTTTCCCAGATTAAAATATCATCCCTCCAAAAATCAGTCAAACCAGTTATCAGTTATGAGTGTATACTGCACAGTATTTTCATCTACAATTTTCTAACTGTGGAGCTCCCAGTGGTCGGTTTGGGGGACGCTCTGTGGGTACACTAGCCTGCACTGGGGGTACTGCAATACTTTCAGGGGGTTGCCTGAACATTGTAAAACAGATCAAATACATAATAAATTAGGCCTGTCAAAATTTACAGGCTCAGGGAGATTAATCTATAAAATTAACCTATTTATTCTCAAAACAACTATTACTGTACACATGCCATATTAAAAATCCCTATTTGGCATTTCTCATTGTGAGAACACCTATAAAACACCTACTTAAGAAGCTGATATATTCAAAGACTTATGGTCGATTCACATCAGGAGTGTGTGCACCGGAATCCAGTTGCACTGCGCTTTCATTTTAATCTCTGCAGTGCATCAACTCACACTGGGAACATGTCCGCATCTCTGCATGCGGACATGTATAAGAAAAAAATAAAGAAAAAGGAAAAAAAAAAAGACGTGTGATACATTCCTGGAGGGCCGCCATGACTGTCAATGCAGAGGAAGCTGTGTAGTTTACCTGCATGCTGGTAAGGACCAAGTCACAGAAGGACTCTGCTGTGAGCTTGGAGAGCAGCAGTAGTGTGTTTACAAAAAACAAGAAAAAATAAATTTAAAGGTGGGACGGATGGGATTTAGGAATGGCGGCCCACTGCTCCTAAATGAGCGTAGAAGAAACACTGCTGCACAATAGCTAGTCATTGCTGGATTGCAATAAGCTAACGTCAGACCAGACATGGTGGTGGTATGCACCAAGTCAAGAGCTGTTGGAAACCATACAGTCTGCAAACCTTCCAAGAATTTCATCACTGAACTTTGTCACAGTCAGCTAATAAAACAGCTGTTCAAGTGCACTGTGAAATGGAATATAAGTAGCAACCAGACACAGTTGGAAAAGGAAAAACAAAGGCAGTGGTAAAGTAAGAAGGAATGCATAAGTGCATGCTCACAGCTTCCTCAACTAGACCCTCACAATCTTTCACAGAATCACTGATCTATATGGCATCGCAGTGGCATGCTTCTCTCTGCCAGACCAGGAAATCCCTGTAGAAGCGTATGAAGAAGTCAAGGACCAAATTAAAACAAAGAATCAAAATACCAAGAAATTAGTCTGTGGAACTAACATCAATTTCTTAAAGACCCACAACATAACTTTTCAACCTTAAAAATCAGACTTGATTTGATGGCACACCAATATTCATTATGCGCATTTCTCGAGCCGTCACTATCCAACGGCAGCCTGAGGCTGAGAAATCTCACTATAGTAACTTTTCCATGCAGGACGCGGCCGTGACATTGCAGCCCACAATTGGTTGCGCACCACGTCACATACTAGCAAACAGATATGAACCAGACATGAACACAGCAGGTGTTTTGAACACGCATTATGCCGGATTCAGCAAAGAAACATTTCCGGAGGAAAAGAAAGAGAGGAAGCGACAGAACAAGAGTCAAGAAAAGACTGTCTTTTACTGGCTGGAGTGAATCAGTACAGGTACGACACAAGATGGATGCTAGTTTAGCCGTTGGGGGGTGAGAAAACTGAGAAAACTGCTAAAAGTTATGTTGTGTGTCTTTAAGGCATTAATGCACAAAACACAAATTTATTTCTCATTATACCAAAATAAAAATCCCGATTTGGCATCCCGGAGTGAGAGGCTAATTTTGTTACTTTTGTCACAACTTTTATCATAATCCACCTAAAACAACTTGCTCATCTTAATTTATGCACCATTTACAAGCCCTTGGATACCCTCGGGATTAGGAGTCGAGAAAATAAAGTAACTGCATGCAACATGGTGTAGAGTCGTACCTTCTGCATTCTATGCATGTGTGTGACTATTTATAAGCATTCCTCTCAGGTTCTGGACTTGAACATCTAGCCGATGGCTGTCATACATGAGGCTGTCTCGGGACATGGCCCACTTCTATGGAAAGCAGATTGAGTGTGATGTGCCAACACAGCTCTATTCTTGACCCCTCAAAAAGAACAACGTTAGGAATATTTATGCTTTTAATGTCAGTGCAGTTGCTGATACCAATGTCAACAGAAACGTGATCATCATCTTTCAAACACTTTTCACACTCAGGAATTTGCTCTTTTAGAGCTGCCGGACAGTAAAAATGATTCCTTTCTTCATCTCTGTAATGCAGAGCTTTCCTTCCAAGTCTCAGCATGACATCAAAGATATCCATACTGCTCCCCTTGATGATCTCTCCTCTCTTCCTGTGAACCACTTATCTGATTTTACTGTCCAAGGCTCTTCTCTCTCCCACAACTGAATCTGATTTAGGGAGCTCATAAGGGTGGATATTACACAATGCAACATCTAGACTTCAAAAACAGGGAAGTCGATGTGCTAAAACTAGTGTGACATACAGTAGCTACTTTTATGGCTTCAACCTTGTTCATTAGCATAAATATTTACGCGTATATTCATTCATCTGGTTTTCTGTCATTTTCCTTTATCTGTTTAAACCAATATTTTTCTAGTTTTTTAGTGCCTGATTCAATTTAATGAGTCATTGTGCAGAATCGCATAGGCTGTTGGATCCATTAAATTTGAGTCAGGCTGTGTTGACACAGGTAGAGATGCACCCATCCGATACCCGGGTCGGATATCGGCTCCGATACTCACAAATTAGCTGGATCGGATATCGGATAGGGCTGGGCGATAATTCGATAACGGTAAATATATCTATTGAAAATGCATGCCTGCTGCGATCGATAAAAGAGAGCCTCAATAGGAGGTTCGATAGAAAAAAAAGTCTCCCTTCGTTTTTCATTCCAGCCTATCATGTAGCTTAAAAATACAGTCATTACTCCCTCCAATCACAAACGCAGACCCAGGCACCCTCTGTCTCCGAGTCCCGCCCCCTCTCAAAACACAACACATAGCAGCGTTTGTGTGCAGTCCGAGCGAGGAAAGGTAACGGCTGAAAAATTAGCTTTGATTTTACAAGTTGAACAGACATTCCAATAAATATATTGATCACGGTTCTGATCACACTGTGGCTTTCAGGTGAGTCTGAGGTCTGTAGCAACTTCACGAGTTGCTACTATGTGCCACTATATAGAGGGAAATAGTATAAAAAGGAAAAAAAAATAAAAAAGGGGAAAAAGAAAAAAACGGGGGGGATTGAAAATTACGAGAGGATAGGAACACTGGAATAAAAAGAATAACCAAATAAAAAAGGAAAAAAAGGGGGAGAGGAGGGAAAAGAAAAAGAAAATAAAATAAAAATTAAAATAAATTTATATAATCATAATAAAAAAAAAAAGAAAGAAAAAGAAAAAAAAAAAATAAAAAGAGGGAGGGGTTAGTGGAAGAAAAGAGGGGGGGGGAGGGGAGGGAAGAAGGGGGGGGAGAAAAAAAATTAATTAAAAAATAATATAAATAAATTATATTATATTCTTTTCATTTATTTAATTTATTTATTTATTTTTTTTTTTTTATAAAATTAAAAGTAAGTGGGTTAAAAAAAAAAAATAAAAAATAAAAATAAAGAGAATATAATAATGAAATAAAATAAAAATAAAAAAAATATAATAATTATTTTAAAAACAACAAAGGGGAATAAGTGGGAGGGGGGAGGTGGGAAAAGGAGGTATTGGAGAACACAGAGAAGATAATGGTGGGGAGGGAGAGAAAAACTGGAGATATATAAAAAAAAAAAAATCTATAGTAGAGCTGTCACAAACGATTATTTTGATAATTGATTAGTCACCGATTATTTTGTCGATTAGTTGACTAATCAGATCATGCAAAAATTGTAGCAGTACCAGTCAAAATTTTGGACACTTTCTCATTTAATCTAATGGGAGAACATGTCCAAACTTTTGACTGGTAATGTGTGTGTTTATTTATGTCAATAAACTATTCAAGAAAAGATAACCGGACAGAAAGGCAGACAAGTCAGCGGAAGGTACAGTGGCAATTTTGAAAGCTTTTGAAGCTTTAACAAAGCTTTTTAACAATAAATAATTAGTCAATTATGAAATTAGTCATGACTATTTTGATAGTCAACCATTAGTCGATAAATCAACTGATCGTTGCAGTTCTATTCTATAGCATGGACCTGATGGTAGAGGAAACTATATGGTTGCATTTAAAGCTAGCATATGGGAACACTTTTTTTCAAAGTTCAACAAATGATGTTTTTTTCAAATATGACTAACATGAGAAACAACTTAACAGATTTTCAGCCAGGGAAGGACGACAGCACCCAGTTGCCAACAATCAGAAGACCGTTAATCAAGCAATATTGAAGCTATAACTTGAGAAAGGCAAAGCATGTGACAATATCTACTGCTAAGAATCCAAATTTAGTCTAAAAAATCCAAGGATTTTGCTTTGTGTTGCATACAGTACTTTGGAGCTAAGATACACCGTTTCCATTAACATGGTGATTAATAAAATGATTAATAGATTAGCAAAAACTTAAGATTATATGTATTAAAGTGTGACAAGAAGTGGAGTGGGATGGCACTAAAACTCAACAAGTATTCTAACTGTTGTATCTAAACATTTCATCCATTCATCCACGATTCTCTCAAAGAAAGTGTTTTTCATTGATTAGATTTCCATACTTGCATAAGATCCATTACGATTCCAGCAGAGACCATTCCAAGTCCTGATATCAGGTATGGCACTATAACCTGTGCCGCAATGAGCCAAGAGCTCTCCGGTAAGAAGCCATGTTCTGATCGAGTTAGCTTCCACGTCACACCACGCAGCTTCTTGCCCTGGTATCGAAGCTCCAGCTCCAGGCGGGTCACTACCATATTGAACAAGGGCTTGCTTCAGGCACCTCAGTGGTTATCTCATGATGAGTGCAACATCAGTCTCAATTGTAAAGGGGCAATAGGCTCCAGTATGTGTAAATAAATTTAAAAAGAGGTAAGCAGAGAGAGTGCTGAAGAGGAAGCAAATTAGCTCTGCTGTCTTTGGTCTAAAAAAAAGCCAAGGGCAAGAGTTTTAACAGCCACAAAGGCAATTAAAGGGTTTACAAGACAATGCTTAAAAAAATCAGCTCATAAGATAAGGGTAAAAGTAATCAGCTGTTGCTGTGTCTGCTAACGTCCTCAGACTTAAATTCCTTTCCTATTCCCTCCAGTTAATGCAGCCGTTTCCCAATCAAAGTCAAAGTTGGAGTCTTTGGATCTAACTTGAGGGCAATGAAGCAAGGCATCATTGGTCCTGTGGTGAGTCAGCAGTGATGAGGCATCTATTTGTCAGCACTAGAGCACAGCTACTGACACCATTTCTGATTCATAGGTCATGGTGTTTAACATACGCAGATGCTAAACATCTGCAATCACTGCCTAATCTTTGCTGAAAAAGGCAGGTGTGCCTACAAACTTTACCAAGATTCCAACATCCAAACATAAGTTTCAAGTAGGTCTAATCAAGCTTTAGCTGCTCTAACATCACTTTGGTTCAGCTAAAAATCCTTTCCAGTGAGTTACGTGTCCCTCTGATCCAGTCTGAAATCCACTTTAACTCCAGTTTAAAGGCACAGCTGTACCCTGCAGCTCGATGACTGACAGGCAGACGAATCAGAGGACGAGGAATAGTCCAAAAATGTCTTCAGAGTTAAGCAGGAAGTCCTTATGTCTTTTCTATTCCAGTGTATAGTCTTGTTTGGAAAGCTCACTGTGAGAGTGAAAAGGGAAAACAAAATGAGCTCCGTGAAGCCAATAAAAGATCCACTGACAAGATGCAGCAGCAGCCGGCTTCTGGCAGGCTTAAGTGCTCCTTCCCTCCTGTCAGCATCACGGCAGTCCCGCTCCCTCGGCTCAGCTCAGTCGTGACGTAGCAAGCAAAGAGACAGGCTTGTCTGCACTGTGCCAACGACCGGCTTACCGCCTCACACACGCCTCGCTATTTCTTGCTGCGTGTATGCCTCTCATCCTTCCTCTCTCCAAAGCCATGTGACATCCCTCTTTCTGCGTCAGATGGTCTCGTTGCTTTCCTCCCTCTCCCGTCTGCCCTTTTAAGTCGTGCTCTCTGAATTATGACTTTTTTTTTTTTTGCCCCAACAGTTATCTCAGGTGAACCTGCGATGTTTGAAAAGTGAAACTGTGATGACGCATCTACTTATTGTTACATTACAAAGCCCAAAAGTCACACACACTTTACAGCCCTAATTTCAAGAAATCAATGACAATCTTTCAAACACACCAACAAATACAATGTTTGAACAACAACAAAAGCAAATATTAACTGCAAATTAAAACCATTGTTTCACAGGTAACCAAGTTAGAGCTATAAAGCAAATTCATGTTTTTTAAAAGGTATGAGTCATAGCTTTGTTGTTTATGCATTAAAAATTTAACTTGCTAATGTCACAGATTACTCTCTTTGCATTAATGCATTAATCTGGAAAGCCATAATGCCTACCACATTTATTTGTTAAATGTAGCCTATATTTTTATAGGTTACATTTACAATTATCTGGCAACCCTCTGAAATTATCTTGGGACCCTGTTGGGATGTTTTGGATGTCTCAAATTAAATCTAAATTAAACCTAAAGGACATTTCTAAATCTACATTTAGAAGTTTAGTAGACACTTTTTTTTAAAACTACTTAGGAGGTCATTTCTACATCATACTTCAAGAAATTAAATCCCAGAAGTGCAGGATAAAGCTTGAAAGTTTTTGCAGGGGGTTAAGTAAATTATTTTGGACATTTGGAGATGGTTTGATTTTCATAATATAAAGTCATTCATCTCATCTTAGTTATTGATTCTGGTTAGTTACATGCACCGTTGCCCATCTGCAGGCTGAAACATAGTCCAGGATCTGCACTGTGGATGAGAAAGTGATTGTTCCAGCAGTTACCCTTGTTTGCTCTTGGCCCAACATTGTATCAGTGTCAGAACACTACAGCCTGTGTTTTTGTCCAGTAGGGAGAGAAAACAAGCAAGTCGACAAGAACAAATGCTTTTTATGAAGGCAATGATTTGCATCATGTTGATGTATGCAATGAAAGACATATTCTAGTGGAAATATGGTGCAATGCCATCACAAAAAAATAAATTAGGCTGCTTTTAAGTAACAATATCTGATGAGTTTGGCCATCTGAGAAAAACAAAAACGCTTCACTGATTTTACTTCATAAATTATATATATATATACATAGGACTTTGGAGTATTTTGTCCATTTAAGCATATACATACTGGAGTGATCAAACCTTAATCTACTGTATCTAGATTTGTTAGTCCAGCTTTGAGAGAAAATGGATGAAATGAAAAACACTTAATCTGATAGTAAAGCTGAGAGGAAATCATGATACTGGAGCAGAGGGCTTTTTTTAATCATTAAAAGCCATCAACAATCAACATTTAGAGGGAGGGCTTTGGTTTTTTTGCATGTTAACTCAGATTTGCACACTTAATACTGAATATTAATAACAATAATATTATTTTCACTTAATTATGATTGGGAAATTCAGCTCTTCTACATACTTTTAAAGGGACTAGAGGCAGGAATTTAAAAAACAAACAAACATGCATGTCAATTCGGTGTCACGAAATTTCCAGCGCTGTCCTGCGGATGTGACGTCAAATGATGCTACATCCGCAGTTTTGATACAGGAAGAAGACGGTCGTGGTAAATTCAAACACTGTAAGCGATAGTTATGGATTCTTCTGCCGTCAGCAAACGATCCAGATCAACTGAAAGACACTAAAAAGTGTAACTACGACGAAAAAGGTTAGTAAACAACATCATAGCTTCAGTTTGTGCACACTCCCGTGAAGGCTTGGCTCATGGCTGCAGTTACCTGAAGCACCAGTTGCGGCAGTCGCGAGTTTCGTTTCTTAGGCTGCGTTCACACCAAACGCGATTTGGGCGTCAAGGGCGTCAGGTTTACATGCAAAGTCAATGGCCGACGCGCGTTCGCGGCGAGTTTTGAGATTTTGAGCGTTTGACTCACGTTCTCGCAGACGCCGGAGTTGGAAAATCTGAACTTTGGCCTCTTGACGTGGGGCGTCAACCAATCAGAGCGAGTCATGACACAGACACTTTTTCTGATAGGAGAGGAAACACCCAGAAAAACCAGGGAAATCTCCTCTTTATCTGAAGACAGAGGAGGATAAACTGTGATCTGTGTCCGGTCCCTGTTTCTGAACGGTGGTTTGATGACCTGCTGTCCTGATGGGATGCAATGGGCTGATAATGCTGCCCCCCATCGGGACAGCGGGACGTTAAAGGGGAAACTCAGTAACTTTTTAACCTCAATAAATGCTTTTCGGAATCCCCGTGGGGCTAAACAAAGTGTTCACGGAGCGATTCAATGTCCCCCCCCCCTCCCACCGGTGCCTCTGGCCTGCGAGCAGCTCTATGCAACTTTGCCTGCGCCGACCCGAGCAGAACTTGCGACAACAGAAACCACTCTACGGTACTCAGGTCCCCTATCTACCGAGCTGCTTCCAGCTCTGATTTGAACCAGACTACCAGCGCTAATTCGAAGAAAACATTTCTTTAGCTTCACACCACCTAAACACCGGCTCCTGGCTCTCATAACCAACTCTTTGCTGGACCAGAGTGATTCACGTAGCTTGCACTGCCTGGGCGCCGGGTGAAGCATCACTGCTTCAGGCTCAATATTCACTTGTCACATCCGCAAAAAGTAAATAAAAGTTTGTATTCTTACCTGCTACTCGCCAACACCAGAGAAAAATCTAATCCACGGCATATTTACCCGCAAATCGCGGGTAAAACGTCCCGTTTCAGAAGATACAGGTCTTTGCTTTGAGCAGAGGGAGACGAGGTGCTGCTACCAACGCAGCAAAGTAGCATCAACAAGCTAGTAAACGCTTAGAAAAATATCCAGGGATCAAAATAGAGGAAAGACAGGTAGAGAAGCCGTCTGTGTGCTGTGGGGTGTAAGGGGAGTTGAACTTTACGACAGTGAAAGGACGCCACTAGGGAGAGCCCCGAGCTGAAGTTACTGAGTTCTGCTTTAAACTGGGCCGGATCAGGCTGCGTACACACCAAACGCAATTTGGGCGTCAAAATCGCGCCTGACACCCAAAGTTGGACGCTTGGTCACTAAAAAGTCAGACGCTTGATTTCCAGCATCTTGACGCCCTGACGCGCGGGCGAGAGACGTCCAGCCAAGCCGCGTTCGCTGCGCCTCTGGAGGAGCCTCTCCTTTCTCCTTTTCCTGTCACCAGTCTGTCTGCACAATGACAGATGCAGGAGAGAGAGCGGCTCAGCTTTATGTGATAAATAAAGCAGGGAACGTCGTCGTTGGACATCTCTGCTCTGTGTCTGGTTCACCAGATGATTCCAGGTGTTCTGAATGTGATGAGTTTCATCATTTACTTCAGGAGCTGCTGGCCAGCGGCACTTTTAGCCGTCTGATCCGGCCCAGTTTAACGTCCCTCTGTCCCGATGCGGGGCAGCATTATCAGCCCAGTACATCCCATCAGGACAGCAGACCATCAAACCACCGTTCAGAAACAGGGACCGGACACAGATTATCCTCCTCTGTCTTCAGATAGAGAGGAGATTCCCCTGGTTTTTCTGGGTGTTTCCTCTACGGTCAGAAAAAGTGTGTCTGTGTCATGACTCGCTCTGATTGGTCGACACCCCGCGTCAAGACGCCAAAGTTCAGATTTTCCAACTCCGGCGTCTGCCGCCCGCGATGCAGAAACGCGAGTCAAACGCTCAAAATCTCAAAACTCGCCGCGCGAATAATGCGCCGCACCGCACCCAAAGCTTGCAACGCGCCGCAGGGTTTTTGACACCACCCAAACGTGCGTCGGCCATTGACTTTACATGTAAACCTGACGTTCTTGATGCCCAAATTGCGCTTCGTGTGTACGCAGCCTTAATCTTGCCTCAAGTCCCTTTAAATAGCCCGGTTTTGTTTAAACTAACAAAATGCATATTTTGTTGTTCTCCATCCTTTTTCCATCTAACAATAGTTAAATCTTTACAGCATAATTCCTAATTGAGAAGACACAGCCTAAAACATGACCTGGTTCATTGATTACCAGTCTAGAAACATGAACATTCCCACAAGTAATTCACAAATGAAGTAAAGAATTTTTTTTTAAAAAATCCAGTCAAACTCTCACAAAATTACTGACGTATCTGTGAATCCCAAATACTTAAGTTTACAAAGGAAGCCTTATCTTGTCAAATTCAGGAAAATCAACATCAAACCACCTCTAAGCTGCACAAATAACATCCCTTTTCCCCTCTTCTATCTGTATCTAGTAGAATAACAATAATGAACATAGTCTTCGGCTATCCAATACTCTTCCTCTGACACCATTTGTCTAAAACATTCACAGCCTGATTTCTGGGAGGCTTTCCAACAATGGACAGATTTACATCTGAGTTCACAACTCCAGTTTACAGAAGACATAATGTCTAAAGATGGAAAGATGATCAAGTGTTTATCAGTCCACTGCAATCAAGCAGATATTTTTATGGAAGCATTACTGTGACACTTGTATATTAGAATGATTTAAACAAGGGAATAAACTACAGGGGTCAAAAATGAAAAAGCCAGTTAAGAAGCAGGACATACCAAACTGCTTAGAGTCCTGGCTTGTTTTTATCTGACTTCCAATCTGTCTCATGTCCTTTAATGTCCTCTGTGCTTTGGGACACAGCTCTCAGCCAAATTCATGACTAATTGCCCTCCATCAGCACAGGAGGTAACAGATACTCTAGACTGGAGGGTGGAAGAAATACTGATGAGCAACAGATGCAGAGAGGAGAGGAAGTCATTTGAGGATAAACATGGATTTATCAACAGATGACAGAGAGGGAAGACACTTGGACCAGCACATCAAAAAGCAGACAGCCGAGCAACAGAGGAAATATTCAAGGTAACATCCCGATTTTGACAACTCAATTTTAGGTATTTTAGTGGTTTAAATATAAAAAATGCCACCTTGCTCACTAACTTTAGGGAAAAAAAGTTATCAACCTGAATTAGTATCACTGAGTTTATCCTGATATTCTTGTTAGTCTGGTGTCAGCAGAAGCTCACCTGTACATCGTCCAGCACCATCCCGGCCATGACCATGCCCATCCCGGCCAGCAGGTAAGGGAAAAGCACTTGAAGACAGATAGCCATGGATGACTCCTCCTCCACTTTAGCAACAGACACTTTTGGCTTCTCCTGTGCCACCTTTTTAGAAGGCTGGAGAACTGGGGGTAATAGGAACTCATCTTGTCCCTCTAAGGTGCCTCCAAGGTGGGAACCAGGGCTTCCACCAGGACCCTTCCCCTGGGAGCGGGACTTCTTGTTCTTTTTCCTGTGGCGGGTCGGCTGCGGCCCCTTATCCTCACCGGGCATGATGTCAGAGGTGGATGTGGCAAGGAAAGCTATGCTGGCTTAATCTGAGAATACAGAATGCAGTGGGACATATCCTGGGTCAGCACACTCCCCACCACTTCCTGATGTACAAGGATTGCAACAAACCCTGTAAATTTAATTAGCTGTATGTCCATTTAAGCTGCTTAAATTAAATTATCTGTTACTGCTTTGAAAACCAATATTCATTCAACTTAAGACAATAATTACTTCTATGTCTTTTAAAAAGGTTAATGCAGAAAAAGTTTCACTTACATTGTTACTAGCTATACAGGTTTGTGCTAAACTTGTTAAAGGTGTGGGAAAAAGCGGTTGGCCAATAAACCATTAACATAATGTTGTAAGATTTTAAAAAGGCAAAAGAAACCTGATGTGAAAACTAAAGAGTCGAAGAGAGGAAATGATAAATATATTAATTTGTTGCTTTACTATTAAATATGAAAGCAAGCTTTAGTTTAGCAGCTTGCATTAGAATAAACAGAATATTGTGCAATAATAAATACAAGTTAAAAATTTTGTACAGATAAAAAGCTAATGAACAAAAATTATACTTCGGGCTATTTTATCAACAAATAGGTCATTGTTGTTTTTAGATACAAGCACCTATGTTTCGGCATTTTGGTTATATTAATACTAATGTTACTGTTACCTGCTTTAATACTTGTTTCAGTTAGAATACCATTTTCTTTCATATATTTTTTTTTATTTAGAATACACTGTTGGTTAGATAAATTGCATTTAAAATTGATTAAAAAAAAAAAAAAAAAAAAAAAAAAAAAAAAAAAAACGTATCTACAAACTGGAGGCTGTGAATCACTGGCCACAGCTGCGTTTATATTGTTTACATTATCGATCATAATTTTATGGGATTGGGATCAGTGTCTCCAGAACAACATCTAGTTTTGTAAACAAAAACTCCACAGTAAAAAATTAAGTTAGACCCAGAAATCAGACTATCGACCTACATTATCCGATGATTTTCCGTTTATAAGTGATTAAAGTAATTCAGTTAAAGATTACTCCATAAAACATACGCCAAAAATGAATGATAAAAAAATCCAAAAAGGAATAAAATAAATCATTACTTTCAATGTTAACGTTATTGATATGTTCGAGCATGTCATGCGTAGCTATATTTTGATTTATTCAACGTGAACCGAACTGAACACGCCACAGGAAAAAAACTGCTTAATAATGTGCTGCGAACGGTTAGAAAGCTAAGTTAAATCATTATTTGTACATACATTATCCCCCAGAAGTCCCGACAATCTTCCAAAACGTCCGAATTCATCTGCAAATGCCACGAGTTCAAAGTATACAAGCGTGAAAATCTTCTGTTGACATGCATTCCCTCAGCGGACGCTGCCATGAGTACATCCCATAATACAACTGGTCCCGTAACCACAGTGACACAACTAGGCGCTTTCTGATTGGGTCAGCTACGGAGTAAAATAGTATCCACAAGTGGCTCCGCCTCCCTGACAAGTGAGTGAACAGCTGCCCTCATGTAAGAAATAAATGGGACCTAGTGCTAGAAAAGATTCTGCTGTGTTTTATAAAATAAGAATAATAAGTTGCCAAAACTGCCGAAACTGAAGATATAAGGTTTTAGGGCACATGAATGTCAACATATTTTCATGTCGAAGTCCACGGTAACATGTTTCATTGCTAAATTATTGAAGGCAAGACAAAAAAAATTGAAATATAAGTGGAAGCAGACGTGAGTGATTTCCGTAAAGTCCATTGCATACATTCTCTGTCAGCATATTATCTACTTTTACAGGTACATTCAAAATAAGACTCAAATACACACATTTCTAATTACTTTCTGATTTATCGTCCTTACCTTTGTCTTCAGTTTGGACTTGTGGGACTGAGCCTGTGCAAAGCTGAGGGTAACGTAAGCTCCCCAAAATAACTGTGTATGCTTGCTATGCTGTGTGTGTATCTTTTAAATATCTAAATTAAAGGTGTATGTACTGTATGAGCTATCTTCCATTTTGACATGTTTGTGCATTTAGCAGTGTGTGTGTGTGTGTTTGAGCAGTGTATGAACTAGTGCGCATGTATCATAGGTCACCATCTTAAATTACATGGCATTTGCAGATAAGGATATCCCCCTGCTGTCTCCTTCCATCTCTGCAAGGCTGCCTGACAGCAAGAGGCTACCACAGCACTCCACCATTCATTCACTGAAACAATCAAACTATTCCTCACAATTGGGGGATTCTTCAGAATTGTTTTCTTGCACATAATCATACATTCAGTGAGATTCAGAATGAAAACATATCCTCTAACTTGGGTATATTTTGTAACATTATTTAAACAATGTGACTCTGTTTTTCCACTTACTTTTGTAATAAGTATCCAACGCAGTCGACAATTTAAATGTGCTCTTCTGGATTTGCGTCAAGGTAATGTCAGATTTGGAGACGTCCACAAATGTTTACCTTCCACAGAACAGTATAGTGTTTTTTTTACTGCTGCTTGCAAAATGACACCACACCATGTGCTCCAAGTGGTATGTCACAGCCATGTTAATACGTTAAGTCTGTATCTAAATTAGAACATCACCTTCATTCTTGTGTGAGTAAGGGTGGGAATTTCCTCTATTTTTAGCATAGAAACATATCACATTACAAGCTACACTAGTTATGTAATGTTTTGGCAACAGGACAGCGGTTGTATAGAATCATTATGCCTTTCTATATATTTAGTAGGAAGATGAGTCGGAAGGTATTACTGTGGTAAATGATCTGGGAAATAGTCTGGATAAAAAGTAATACTTACCACTACATAAAAGAAGACTCACTTTTTAGATTTTCTAAAGCCAATAAAGATTATTTTCCAGCCTTCCGATTGACCAACGTGGTTTGGTAAAAGGAAAAAAAAAACTCCACCCTAGAAACTAATCCAGTCCTTTTTTATTTAGGCCATGCGCTTTCATTTACTCTTGCGTTTAAAATAAACCATCTCCAGGGTTCAGCTTTCATTCATTCTTCTAAATCGTCACCCTCAAAGCATAATGGTGGGACAGCCATGCTTCATTGTTGTCAGATGATGCCCCAAACAGGCTTGTGTCATACTTCCAGAAATCATGTGATAGATGGCAAATGAAGCCTTGCTTCTTACAATTTACATTCATGCAACTGATTTGGTCAGATTTATGCTTGATTGTTTTGCCACCTCTCAGTCCCTTTTTCTAAGCCAGTATTTGATTTTTAAACATAACTTTGGAAATTGGTCATTTCTTCTACTCAAATTATTGCATTTGTGGCAAGGTGGGGCCCAGGCGGGATTTGATGCCCAGACTCCCAAGTGACAGTCACACACACTGACCATTCAGCCAAAGGGACATCCCTGCGGCCAAGTAGCCAGGGCACATGATCAGTCAGAAGCATAGTGACAGGACCGCTGACTGCCACACATATAAACAGGAAAAATAATGTAAAACAATGCAGCAAGCTGGGTGGATAGTTCAACTGGTTGAGTAAGCAGCTGAAGCTGAAATCGTCCATCCTAGCTGCATGTGCACCACCCTTCTTTATCTTCCTGTCAAACTAAACCAAAACAATCAACCAAAACTTTCTCATTGGAAGATGGTGGATGGCTAGTTGTAGAAAAACCTAAGAAGAACCAAGCATGTAGCAAATTTTGAAATGCTCTTTGCTCTTTGTTTAATAAAAAAAAAAAAAAAAAAAAAAAATCATCTTTAAAGATAAAATGTTTTTTGAAAAGGGAAATACATTTCCAAATGCAACCTATTTTTCTTGGTACATAAAACTTACATCTTACAAACAACAGCATAGGTGACAAACAGGGTTGGGTAAAAAAAAAAAAAAAAAAAAAAACAAGGATAAAATACAGATAGGCTATAAGGGGTCTTTATAAGAAGTGTTTAATGAAATGAATAGTATAACAAAAGGACAAAATGGAGATGTAAACTGTAAGCCAGAGTGCACATTTGTTAGGAATGCACAATGGACAGATATGTGCAGGAAGAACAGCTTTGTACTACATTAAATGCTGAGGTTTTACATCACTTCAGTGTATAAAAAGATAAATGTAGCATTTACAGTTTAAATTAGGATGACATTATAATACAATGACATCTATTTAATCACATTGCACAAGGGCACAACTGAAAGCAAAGCTGTACAGAGTAGGGATTTGGTCCGAGGTATTTCCTGGATTAGTAACACAATCAAATGGATTGCATAGTCAGGGGATATTCAATTAAATTTAAAATCTGAAGACTGGTGCGCAAGACAGCTGTCATTAAATCAGAATACTTTCTTCTACTTATAAAGTACTTGAACCTAAACAATTTACCGCCCTCTTGCCACTTTGATGCCTCTGGGTCAAGTTTATAAAGGGAGGGGGAGGTGGGACCTCTCCCAGCTGCTTTGCTGGCCTCGCCAAATGCATTTTCTCTGAGGTGATGCGCACGACCGGCTCTGTGCCAGCCAGGCTTTACACTGCATGCTTTACTTCGTCTCCCCGCCTGCACCTCACCACTTTGGAGGGCTGTGGACTCCCTTCACCGTCTCTCCCTGCGGAGATGCCATGAGATCTTGCGAGATTAAATTTGGCAAGAGTTCCCGTTTAAGTGAAAAGTTGTCACATGGGTCACCTGTGGCGGCAGTAATGTACCTTTGCAACATCTAGTCTGCAGCAGCGTCAGTCTGTTGCCAACTAGTGACTTTGTGGTTATGTTTGGAAACTAACAGAGGTTCAGTCCTCATGCAGTAGCATCTCTGCTCCCAGCTGAGCTGCAGTCAGAACATCAGGCACCTCAGCTACTGTATTTTTTTTTTTTTGTTATACTTGTATGATCCCCGAGGGGAAATTAGGACTCTGCATTTCACCCATCATACTGTGAGTATCAGAGATGCTACTTAAAGCGCCTGGGGTGCAGTTGGAGGGTTAGGGACCTTGCTCAGGGGTCCACAGTGTTTAACCCAGAGGTCGTGTCGGGGACTCGAGCCCGGGTCCTCCGCGCCAAGGCCCACGACGCTACCACTATGCCACCCACTCCCCCAAATTATTGTATTTTTAAAATGAAATTATTATCATCAGATTGTTTAGGCCACTTCAGATACATTGTCTGCTATTTTAATGGTTTATAAATATCTTAATGTTCTTGGGCCTTCTTATTTATCAGACTTGCTTTTAAACTATGAACCCTCGCGGACCCTGAGGTCTTCTGATCCCGGCCTTTTAGTTGTTCCCAAAGTGAGAACTAAAACTCATGTCATGTATATGAACCTAACTGAAAAATTAAATGCCCCCAGATGCACCTGGCTGATCTCACCCTGGCTGACTCTCAGATATTAATATCTATTAATGAAGAGAGTTGATAAAAGAAAGTGAAAAGTGCTGTACAATGTTGTATTGTTAATGGAAAACCAAACAGGTGTCTCTGTTTGCACTTTTCTGACTGTATATTGACAGACTAGTACTTTGGTTGCAGTTTCGCACACATTATTTTACGGAGCCCCTAAAGGAACATGGAGGGGAAAAAACTACATGGAGGGAAACAAAATAAACTTTTGCGAGATCTCACAATACTTTTGCAGGATCTCGCAATACTCATCTCGCCATCAGTAAGTCTTTTTGGCCCCCTCCAGACCTGCTCTGAAAAGTGGTAATAATGCGGACTTTGTCCTTTAAAGCGTTTGAATTCACACATGCCGGTCTTTTATCTTGGAGATGTAGCGGACATGTACCGGCTGGTCCCCATGTAATAAGAGTGGAAATGTTGTGGCGCGTCGTTTTGGCTGAATGCACAAGAAAATGTTCTGGACAGAGTTGAAGGGAGAGTGTGGCTGTGCTGACATCCGCAACATTTCCTGATGTCTGAATCTGACTGGGGAGCAATAAGTCAGCGAGGAAGTGACATGTTTGAAAAGATGAGTCCGGTTAAAGAGTGGCTGGACTCTACCCATGTACCTCAACGCAAGTCTGAAAGTGGCTAGAGAGTGGATTATTGCAATAAATCAGTTGATTTGTTTTACTTTTGAAAAGGGAGACTAAAAGTAGAGCAGCAGAAAGAGGAAAGGTTGCAGTGGAAAAGCATGGGGAGTACATTTTTTAGTGACAGTGAAGCTTAGCATGAAAAAAGATTCATGAACAAGTATTTCATTTATTGTGAAACATATTGTCATCGTGAGTCTCAACAGTATTATCGCCTATCGCAAGTTTTCTCATTATCGTGCAGCCCTACAATCCTTGGTCTTTTGAGTAGCTTGCAGGGAGTACTTGTATCAGCAACCAGATGGTACTGTGCACAGCTTGCTAGTTTATATAGTGGTACGATAACACGCATCCCTAGAGGCATTTGTGTGCAAACAGTTACTTCGCAGGGCTCCATCACTTTCATCTCTGGCACAGTTCGGTAAAGGATTAGCATGACTTATGGAAATTGTCACACCCACAGCGAGGGGTCCATTTCCCATTTCCACCCACATTCTCTCCTTTTATTAATGAGGACCATGATGCACAATAGTGTCAAGTACTGCTGGTGGGTCAGTACCAGCACCACAGCGCAAGCAAAAGCAACTGCTATCGGTTCCGGATAGTTTATTATCTGCCGTTATCATGACATTCTCCGTGTGTCGCGGTTTGGGTCAGGATATTCCGATTGATTGCAATTATTGTGCATACAGAAGTAACTCTGTAACTCATATCTACTCTGAAATCTACTCTAAACAGTAACTCTAGACAGGTTATTCCAAATCTTGCAGAAACTGGAATATTGACTTTAGCCACAATATTGATCGCATGTAAACGAAGTCATTGTACAGTAACTCCAGGTATATCATGCTCGTGTGAAATCAACCTGTCCAGTTAGGTAGCAACACTAATTGTGAATCAATTTCACCTGTTGTTTTGCAAATGAAACAGACAAAATGAGAGACAATCGGCTCTATGCACGACTCCACTACTTCCTAAGGTAGCTCCCTTGTTTTTCCTGTCTTTCATTACTGTTTGAACTGATTAATCCAGGTGTGCCTGACCTCAACTGGTCAGACACACCTGGATTAATCAGTTTGTCCAATAATGAGGGACAGGAAACAAAGGAGCTACTTTAGGTTCAGGAAGTGGTGGAGTCGTGCATTGAGCCCATTAGCAAGACAACCCCTCTAAAGAAGTGGTTCTGCAGGAGGTGACCACAAACCATTACTCTGTTCTTGTTGTTTCTGGCTGATGTTTGGTCACTTTCGAATTTGTTAGTGTTCTCAGCCCTAAAGGTAGCATGCAGCGGTGCCTACAACCAGCAGAAGTTGCTCAGGTTGTGCAGCTCATCCAAGATAGCACATCAGTGCGAGCTTTGGCAAAAGGTTTGCTTTGTCCCTCAGCACAGTGTCCAGGAGGAGATATCAGGAGACAGGCCAGTACACCAGGAGATGTGGAGGGGGCCGTAGGAGGGCAACAAGCCAGCAGCAGGACTGCTACCTCCTCTTCTGTGCAAGAGGGAACAGGAGGAGTACTGCTGGAGCCCTGCAAAATGACCTCCAGTGGCCCACTGTCTTTTACAGCCATTTTTCACATTTCCAACAGAAGAAACTCAGCTCCAGTACCTCTATTCTGCTGCTTGCAACCTTACACTAACCACTTTGTTAAAAGTCCTGCCTCATGCCCGCATACTGGCAACACACAGCTCCACCACTAGGTGGTAGCCTGGATTAAAGAGTGACAAGACACCAACACCATCCATTTCATGGACTGTCAGGATACTCCAGAGCAGACTGCTGTAAAAATTCCTACCCACTTGCAACATTATACTGAAGCTACAAACAGACCCCAGAGAAGAAACTTTGTTTTTATAAGTGTACTTTAACTCTTTAGGCTTTCCTCTAACTGCTGTAATCAAAACAAAGAGGCTTGTAAAAACGCACAATATATTAGAGTTGACAAGTATGACGAGCAGTTTTCCAAGATCTTTAAAAAAGAAGTAGAAAAGGAAAAGCCTTCAGGTGGAGCGACTCTCCATGGTGGTCTGTCAGGATGATCTGTCTCTAACAGACTTTAAGCCTGGGTCTTATTCACTGTAAGTTTACAGTAATATGACCCTTGTTATAGTTATGGAATACTTTATCCCTCTTTTTGGAGGTGGAAATCTCCTGGAGGTCATAGAAATCTGGTTTACAGTCCCTTACATTTCACTTTTAACTCATATTAAATATAATCAAAACCAGGAATCGCTTATTGCCGCTCCATGTGCTTTCCTGTACCTTCTATGTGCTTTCTTTAGTTTTACAGTATGAAATTTGTGAATTTCTTTAGCTGTTGAGACGTGGCACTTTCAACACCTCAGTGTTGCCTTCATACAGAAAAAAAAACACATTTCTGTTTCAGTGTTGTCAGAAAAATATCACCTCAAGAGGGGAAATAATGAAGAAATTAGAATGAAAAAAATCCATGAGAGATACAAAACAATAAAGTTCAGAGACTAGTTTCATTATCCAATTGGCAACACACACACACACACACACACACACAAACACAGATCAGCCACCTGATATTTCCTATTATCCCTCCTCAAAGTGTTAACAGCTACACTCCAATGAGCCTCTGGCAGCAGTTGAAGCTGCAGGTCCCTGATCGGGAGGTCAGGGGTCCAGGCTGCCACTGTGGGGCCCTTAACCCTTCTGCTGCAAGGGAGCCGTTTCATTACTGGCTCTTGAAAGTTGCTTTACTTGATTGTCTTCTCTGAATGTGTGAATGTCACCATTTGGGACAAATACAGAATAATATCAACTAAACATTTCAGCATGTGAGAAATAAATATGGTATATAAAGTATAATGTTTTAAATGGCACCAAAACACTGGAACTGTAGAATTAAACAAGTGAAAACCAATACTTGATGGTGTGTGATGTTTTCTTATTTAATTTTGTTCAAATATAAAAAGTGATATCAGGCAATCTGTTGGTGCAGAGATGGGTTTGTATATCTTTGGATGAACACCCACTTTTCTCCCACAGCTCGCAGACATATCGGGTTAGTTCCTGAGTGTAAATAGATCATTTTACTTGAGTGTGGGCATGCAAGTCTGTCACTCTGTCACCGTGTTAACCTTGTTATAAGTCTGGAAACCTTGCTTCACACCCAAAAATCCCCCCACCCTCTAACTCTGAATGGGATGTAGAGGCACAGACAATGGATGGGTGGATTTTAAAAGTATATTGGAAAATAAAATAACTTAATTTAAAATGAATCATCAGAAATTCAGTCTGTTTTCATTATTTCATTCATTACAAACATCGAATTTGAATGAATCATTTACTTTATTGAATTATTATGACTGATAACCTTCATTTGGACACTGCACATATCTGAGCCTCTTTCCACTACACTGGTCTTATAAGGCTGGGATTTGTTTGGTCCCTGCTTGTAATGAACAGGCAGGAAACTCCGACTGGCTCCATTTTTATTGCCTAAGCATGGAATTTCTTTATTAGAGATCTAGCTAGGACCCACATGCGCCCCACAAGTTTGACCAGATAAGATGCCCAGTTTTACCATGTACCAATGTACAAAAGTAAAATCCATGTGGACCCTCATGCATGCCAATCAGGCACAAAACAGGACAGAAAGCAAAGAAGCATCTGGTGTTTCCCATGTACACAAGAGCCCATGCCTACACACTTTAAATGATCTTGCAAGAAACCTTAAAGACCTCAGAGATTATATTATGATAAGTGCTACAAGTCACATTTTTATTCAAATCAGGGCTCAACTGTTGTAAAGTTGTCTGATGTCTTGATGTCTTCACTGATGGTCCAACTCTGCCAAATGATGATCTGGAAGGACTTTCAATAGTTCATCTCACTCTTTTCTAAAACAGCTTGGGAGGAATGTTAACTAGTTGTTAGAGAGGCAGGCTTTGGTATGGGAAACTAGGGTTTGAGTCCCTGGTGTGGCACTAAGAGTGAACCCCTGTGGGCCCTCGAGCAACGTCCTTAACGCCCCGAACTGCTCCCCATTTCTTGTCTAGGTGGGTCAAATGAAGAGCCAAATTTCCCACTGGGATAAATAAAATAAAGATTATCATTATTTATCTTGAACCACAGCAGAATCTCACTGAACAGTCTTTTGAGAGGTGGTGGACTCCACCTGCAGAAAATTGGATTGGCATCTTGGGATGGCTAATCCACCTTTGCTAGTTCGGGGATTTCTTCAGTCTCCAGGGAGGTAATGGATGCTGCAGACAGAGGGTCACAGTGGTTGAGTGTCAGAGGATAGATGGCATTTGTCACTCCCCTAGAAGTAACTGCTTTATCACTGCATTGTCCTCTGTTTTAAAAATAGTCTAAATGTGGTATAATTTAATCAATAAAAAATACGGTATGAAAATAATCGAACTATTTAACGCAAAGCCAAACTGGCTATGGGTTAAAGCAACATTCTTTTCATCTGAGCTTGTGACTAAGTTTAATGGCACATTGAAATTTATCATGTGTCTTTTTAATCTTTTTTTTATAAATCTATTTTTATTTATTCATTGCACCTTTTAGATTTTTTTTATTCTATCTTATTTATTTTCCTTCAAAGCACCTTTTGACATTCCTGTGTCTGTTGAAGGTGCGTTAGAAATAAACTTCACTTACTTGCTTAATCTCTCTGAAGCCATCATTGTCCCACATTGACCTTGAGTTAAGAAATCACAATTCACAACATGTTTTATTTGGCAAAAGGATAATATTGGAGGAAGTGAGAAAAAGACAGAGAAAAGTTGACAGAGCAAGAGGAAAGAAGAGTCAACACTGGACTGACTGTTACTGGCTGGAGAGAGCTCAGAGAAGAGACAGGATGCAAGATACCAAATTAGCCATCATTCAGGGGCAGCAAGGTTTGAAAATCCATCAAAGTTCAATGCTGCCACTGTAATATGGGTACGATTAAGCTACTTCAAGAGAATAATTAGAGAAATGTAACATTCAGGGTCAAGATTCAAGATTAGTTTTCATAGTTGTTGGCCTGTTTAAACTTTTCATGTTTAGTTTGAGAATTTATGTCAGTAAGGTTACTGCCAACATCTGCTTTGTAAATGATACAACAGCTGCTTCTCTTTTTAGCCAACAAACCTCTGCTTTTCTTCAGGCACATATAAGCAAACTAAGAAGTGTTTTTTATTTGACAGCAGGTTCTGAATCAGCTCATTGAGGAAAAAAAGCATTTAGTCTGCATAAACGTTGAAAATGTTGAAACAAAGTTAATTCACTGGGTTTGACTCCATAATAATTCAAGTCTTATTGGTGCCCTATCTATATAAAAGATAAATATTGCTGAGTGTGATTAAGTTCCATTCAGGTGCGACAACGTTCATCCTTACATCCCTTTTCTATACCAGCCAATTCCAATGGAGGGGGGGGGGGGGGGGGGGTAATATTCAGAGAGATTCATTTATCAATCTGGTAGTAATCCGAAGTACAGAGAGCAGCTGATAAAGTTATGTGATATAATATTGTTATCAGACTAGAAAAGAAGTGCTGCAGTCCAGATACCACAGATCATCCCGATAATTTCATCCACCAAGAAAAATAAGAAATGACCTGTGATTCAGGACAACTCAAAGCGCTCCACACTGCGTTTTTAAACTCCTGCCGACAGGAGCATGGGTACTTGTGTGATGATAAGTGGTTGATAGATAGTTATGTCTCTGGCTCGTGTGGTGGAAACCATCATGGAAACTTGTAATGCTGCTATAAATAAATTTCCCTGCCCTCTGTTGCCAGCCATGCTATCAGTCCCCCTGTCGGTCAGTGGTTTGCCTGTTCCCTTCTCTGTCCTTCTAGTCTCTAGTCTTCTGTTTGTCTGTCTGCATGCTTGCAAGTCGTTAAACTGTCAGTTTGAAACAAGGACTGAATGGTTTAAATGTCTGAGCCTAATATCCTTTGATAACTACAGACTACCATTTGAATCAATGAATTTGTCAGCTACAGCTGGAGGGACATGCTGCTTTTCAAGTGTGAAGCTATCAGCGAAGGCATATTAGTGTACATATTTAAAGGTTTACCTTGAAGCACCTGTTGCTACCCACGCCAGCAGCTGTTGGCCTTGTGATACTCTCACTTCAGCAACTTTATCACCCTCTCCCTTCTCCTGCACGCAGTTAAGTTGGTAAGAGGGACAGCTTTCATATTAGTAATACATGGAGGTGTTGCAAGTGGGACTTATTCATAGGTGAATATCTCACTAAACTATCAAGGAAATGTTTGAAAATAATTTATTCATTGAAAATATAGAGTAGTTGCTAAAGTATCTGAACTTCTGGGATTAGCAGTTTATTTGAAGGTGACATCTGTGTCAGGCACCCTCAGTTTGTGGGCTGATAATCACATGAGTGTATTTAATGAAGAGAGATTTACTACTGTCTGGGTTTTACAACATAGGTTTGTGCATTGTGTTGTGTATCAAGGCTGAACTAACTAGACTTCTGAAGACTTGAAGAGTTATCGAAGCTTGTCAGGCTGGAGACGGTTACCAGCAGATCTGTAAAGAGTTTGAATTAAAACCGTCCATATGAGGGAAAGGGAATACTAATAAGGAATTACTTGACCAAACCTTATTCTCTCTCTGAAACATGGTAGTGGTAGTGCCATGGCTTGGGCTGTGGTGAACAGTACATTTTGTGGGAAGAGTTAATTTGCCATAATTAGTAGGGAAAAAAAGATTTTAAAAAGAAAACAGTGGGACATCTGACCAGGAACTGGATCTCAAGAGAAATTTGGTTGTAAAACAAAAGAACTACAAGCTAAAATGTTGTTCCACCACAGAAGCCTGGTGAAAGGACCTGAAGTTACCAGTTCATATAGGAAGTCACTGACTTAGAGTCAAAGCTGTTCAGGGAAAGGGGCTGAAACCCCTCCAACCTGCTTGACCCATTAAGTTGAGTCAGGTGTGTTGGAGCAGGGAAACATTAAAAGTCTACAGGACACCTTAATGTTTGGGAGGCAATAGGACTCGAAAACTGTGTGTATTAAATGTGATGTGCATGGTA
Organism: Atherinomorus stipes; assembly: GCA_023101725.1. Lineage (NCBI taxonomy): Eukaryota > Metazoa > Chordata > Actinopteri > Atheriniformes > Atherinidae > Atherinomorus > Atherinomorus stipes. The sequence continues at coordinate 251,692 of JALJCO010010353.1, forward strand.
TTAAAGGGTTAGCAGAAATAGTTCTCCAGGCTTCCTGAAGGACTTTCCAAAGCTCTTCTTAGGACGTTTCTGCCTTTTGTTCTGTTCTCTGTCAAGATGATCCCACACTGTTTCAAGAATGTTGAGATCCTGTCTGTTACTGACACCTGTTACCACAGATTTTCAGTTCAGTTCTTGTGTCAGTTGGCATAACTCAGCCTTTTCTGAGTTATGCCAACTCAGCCAACTCAGAAAAGTTTCTCTTCCATGAGAATAGTTTCCTCACAGCCACCGTTTCTTGGAGACCATTGGTGAGGCTTCAGTAAAGCTTCACCAAACCAACCAAGGATACAATTCCTTCTTTCTTTTTTTCTTTTTTAATTTCAAAGTTGACATAACACAGAGGATACAGAGGATACTGATCATTGTTTGGCTCCAGATCCTCCCCAAATGTTTTCTCATACAAAGTTTTGATCAGTCATAGAGAATGATTTGATTTTCAACAGTCCACAATCTGATTCCCACTCATCAGTTCTCGGGCTCTGTCATAGATACAGCTGTCACATGGGTATCAGTGACAGGATGGACTCCCGACTTGCATGCCAATGGGAGCCTCCAGTATGCACTATTTGTGCATGTGTAAGCAGAGTGGGCATGTGTGTCAACTTTCAGATGGGACATCTGTCGATCGGCTGCTGTAGAACTTCTGCACCGTTAAAGAAACTTGTTGCATAATCTTGCAGAAATTTACAGCATGAACTGTGACTGCAGCTCATTACAGTTGTTGTGTGTGCCAAAACCTTTGCTGAAGGATATTCTTTCATCACACAATCCTCATTCCTTTGATCCCAGCATGCAAGGAAGTGTTTTTGTACATCAGAGTATGATATTTGGCAAGCAAAGAGTGTTTTTTTTATTTTTTATTTTATTTTAAGGTGCATTGCTTAGTTTTTATTTTCAATCAGCTTTGTCTCTGGACAGAAAATCTTTAAAAGCACACTTTGAAAGAGAATTTGAGTTTTACATAATTGGATTTTTTCACCATAAAATTGTGGTGATTGCTGCTTATAACCAGAAGGCTCATCATCAACACAACCTGTTCAAGGCAACGGAGAGAAATGTGGGTGGAAACGTTATTTTTGGTATTTAACGCTTCATTACCCATTAGTATTAAAAAAAAATGGACATGCATGTTTATTTTTTTAAAATTCCTGCCTCTAGTCCCTTTAAGTTGACCTCTTTTATTAGCTTGTTTAGTTGGAGTTTTAATTTGACATTTGAACTTTAGATTTTTTTTATATATACTATTTGAGGTAAACTCCTTTCCTTGCTGTTTGGTCCTTAACAAGGCCTCAGAAAGTGCAACATTCTGTATGATACATGAGATATTTAACGGGCAAGTCACTGTTTTAGATTCTGACCAGCTGCAAGAAATACCAGATTAATTCAATGCTCACTCCTCATACTTAACTCATTGACTGCCAGACCTTTTCCGAGCAGAGCGCTCCATATTGCCAGGATTTATAAGCATTTTCACTGATTTTGGGAGATCCACAGAATATTGTGTACTATGCCAATACAAACACTGAATGTACCAAAGGAAAGCTTAGACTCTCTTCTTTTATCAGAAAAAAACATTTGTTTCTAGCTTTTTCCATTCGTTAGTAATCTGCAGTAGAACATGGGTTTGTTGCAGCGAAAATGCCTGTTTCTGACCAAAAAGCTAAGAAAACTAGCTTTGAATGCCGCAGTCCGCTTCAAGTGGAAAAGTGTCTTTGATGCGCCAATATTTTTTTACTTTAGTAACAACTTCATCATCTAAACAGCTGTTTACTTCTATGAAACAACAAATACAACACTGAGGAAAGAGTTTTGGAGGCAAAATAATTATTTACTAGCTAAATAAGCCACAAGAAGTTTGTTTCACAAGATAATACTTGGCAGAAACATAGAGCAGAAACGTCTCCTTACTCCTCCCTCCCCCTCTCCATCCTCCCTTTACCGCAGCTTAGGTGACAATAAACACTCTTTTTTCTTGAGTTTTACATATAACCTAAAAGAAAACAAGCAAAAACAACAACAATAACCACACCAAAATCCCCCAAAATCTTGTGGTGGAGACCCACAAGAGGAAACCAGAGCGTCTCCTCAGAATTTACTTTTATATCAGGAAATGTTTTGAAATTGATTAACATACTTTTAAAACCTCATCATCATTTTGTAGATTGGACGAGGCTTTCTGGGTTTTCTAGATTTTTAAATTTTTCTTCATGCTGCTTCCATCCACCTTTTCTTGTAAACACACATTCAAAACACCAGGAAGTTACTGATAGCCGCTGTGTTACAGCATGAAGCCAGACTGATGTTCTTAGTCCATCCTCTTCATATGACACTTTAACAATCAAAAAAAAAAAAAAAAAAAAAAAAAAAAAAAAGCATTTTCAGTCTTTCCTCTCCCTGGACAATTTTCATTTGTTGGCAAAACAAAAACTTTCCTTGGATGAACCAGAGCTTTTTCCTTTAGGATTAATAACTACTACTTTTATATGTTTTGGCCAGTAGAGGATTTGAATTCAAGTTTTCTTAGTTAACTTTAAAAAAATTTAACAAATCAAAGTTTTGCATCCACATTTTTGTTTTCATGAGTGAATAACTAAATCTAAATTGATACATTTAGTAATTTGCCTCCTCTAAGTGCAGAGAGGTTTGGATGACTCAAATGTGTAACTTGAGGTTGTTGGGTTCAAGCATCAGGGTCAAAAATCTCGTGCTCGGTATTTTGAGAGCTCTTGTAAGGGGATGGGGGTCTCGGAGTGCTCAGTGCACCGGCATCTACAAGGGGCTCAAAGTGTCGGGGTCAGCCTAGTTGAGTGAGAGGGGTCAAATGACATGTCCTGCCTGCAGGGAAGCAGTGGGATGGCATGGATAGATCACTTGAATGAACCTACGGGGTACAGACATAGGGGGCGTAAAGGGTCAGGGAGATGCTGTGTCAGAGCCTCTCCATTAAGAGAGCGTTACTATTTATTGTTTAATCAAAGATAAAAAAAAAAAAAACAACCACAAAATTCAAAAATAGCTAAAGAAAGTAAAATATCCACAAAGAAATAATATGTGAAAAAAAACTGAAGTTAGTAGCACAAAACTTAGTAAAATACCCTCATAATGGCCACGATGGACCATAGAATGATGCAAACAGCTGTTAAATGACCAAAAAAGACAGCATATTGACAAAGGATCAATATGATCAAAGCCAAATTGAAACTGTCATCTTTTGTCCAAATTTTACGAACAGAAAAAATACTCGAGTAATTGTTGTTTCCATATTAAAACGGATATCATTGCCAGATCTATCATCTCATGAAGCAACGGTCCCCATAAGGAGGAAATAGAGAAGGGGACGGTGCAATTAATGTCTTCCAACCATGGGTGTTTGTGTGATGTGATGTGAGACTGAGACCGTCATAATTCTATTAGTCTCAACTCTTCACTGAAATGTCTTCTTGGTTGGGTTTGAATAAAAGTATTACTTTGGTTGAATAAGAAATGGTTTGGGCAAAAATGCATTTATTCAACATGCAACCTTTTCACCCTGATTAACTGGTCACTTGTAAACATAATACATTATACTAAGACAAAACTGTTATTTCCTGTCTTTAGCATCAATTGCTAAGGAAAGGAAATTTCTCATAGGCCATGTCTACTGGCAACAACTGAAGAATTTAACGCCCACTGTTAAAAATGAAAGAAAAAAACTGCTTTACACAGCACTAACAGTAGTGTCATCACTTGTAAATAAAGAACTTGACACATTTGTGTGTCCTCTTTGAAACAACCTTGCATTGCAGGGAGATCAGTGATGTGCGTCCGCCTGCACGAGATTTATTTCACACACTGTCACATTAAATCTCAGCGGCTCCACCAGTTGTCTTACTCTGCCATGAGCACACAGGTGCAGAGACACCAGCTCATGTTGCTCGCATGTCACCCTGAGTTTTATGTCATTTCAACCGTCCTCCGCTGCCTTTTATTAATACTGCTACTGTCACAGCTATGGCTACAATTAAATAGCTGCCACTATAACAGTTTTTACAATGACAAAAACAAGACTGACCATTAAAATGCTACATGATAGTATTATAGAGGACAAGCAGATTGTAGCATGATGTCACCCACTGGAACTTCTCTAGAACACGATGAATCTGACAAAAAAAAAACAAAACAAAAACCCAAAAAACAGTGGAAAATGTTCAAATCCAAACAGTAAAGACCTGTCCACTACAAAGTAACACCATGAAGAGAATCCTGCTGGCGTCCATTGTTTAGAGAGTGAACATCATTCTGTACTGAAGACTTGAAGTTAGCAAGCAAGGTCATGAACTCAGCAGGAAACCTTTCACTAGGGTAACACGTTGAATGAAATACAGGGTTGTTTTCCTGTAGATTTTTATCAGAGACCATAAAAAAGGGTGACAAACCTTCTGCTCATTTGACCAATTGGTTTCTGAAAAGAAAAATGAAGCCAGTTGGGTGTTCCTATCATCGCTATCTTTGCCGTGTCGCTTGTGTCATCATTCCTGGAAATTACAAAAATGGGCAAAGAGCAGCCTCAGGACAAACGATTGACAGCTAACGTACTCTGGGCTAAATGCTAACTGAGCTAACTTGAAACTAACAGGGGCTAACGTAGCCTCCTAAACGGCGGGCTAAAGGTAAGACACGCTTAGACTCTGCTACAGACTGAGACCTTACCAAGAGCAAACAAGGAGCTAACTAGGAGCCAGTAGGCCGGCATCCAGTCTGCTGCCTGTCAATCAAAAGGACACGCCCCTGATAATGTGTAATTTCAAGATTAAATATCATCTAAACGGATGAGTTATGAAAAATTCACACCCCTCACAGTTGACATGAAGGTAAACTTGACCTATTAAACCTAAAAGGACTTTTTGAACCAGGCTGTAAACATGTTTATTTCTGCTTTGAAGTTGGCCTTTTTAACATGGGAGTCTATGGGGATTTGCTCTGTTTTGCAGCCAGCCCCTAGCGGATGAAGTGGACAAATATTTCCCTCTTCCGGGTAGCTTCATAGTTCAGATGGATCCAACTGCAGTCATGATACGTCACCATATATCCAATCCACGCTGGAAGTCCCAATCGGAAGTTTGTTCTTCATGTAACTTACTAAAATCTAACCCTTCCCCTTCCCCTAACCCTAACCACCTGACTACACCATACGCATCTGTTTGCAAGCCGCAGATACTCTTAGCGGTGTTTAACTAACTGCTGCGTGAGACTTCCTGTATGGATTGGATATATGGCGTGACCATGCAGTTACAATGACCTTGTCGGTCATTGTAACTGCAATTAGGTTCTCTTGTCATAGTTGGCCATTGGAGGTTGCCGCTTGATTTTTATACAGTTGTGTTTTTTTTACCATTATGTCAACTACAGATAATTCTCAAATCTTTATTTTGGATGCTGATAACTTAAAATAATATTTCAGCATGCAATCTGGGTGTAATAAGTGACAGTCCCCCTGGTTTTTAGCCACACTGGAATTTAGTTTTTAGATCATTTCCTACATTAAGCAACCTGCGGTAGAAGACAGAAGTTTTTGAATATAAACAGTCCCCTCATCTAGCCCCCTCCCTCCTCAATGAGAAGAAAGGTGAGGAGGTCCGTTGCATCCTAGAGGTGCCCCCCTAAGGATTGGTTGGGTGAATTTTAGATTGGAATATTTTTTTTTGTTATGGTGGGTCTGTTTGTTTTTGGTTCCATTTCATTCACAGCATTTTACCCTGTTAAAAAATAGTGTAAGAATGCAACATCGGTAAAGGTTGCTTTAAGCCTGCATCTCATTAATAAAAAAAAAAAACTATTAAAAAAAAACCCTTCCTATATCAGTTGCTGAAGACTCCATTTTCTGTCTCCATATGTTGTAGATCAACATAAATTCCCTCTAAAGTGGGGTCAACTTGAGGATTAAGCAGGAATAGCATGGACCAAAAGAGAAAAGCAAACTCTTTGTGCGGAAATTGAATCCTTGTGGCTTAAATCATTAATTGAATAAAGAAAGCCAAATATTATGTCTGAGTTTTGTCACTGTCACTACTGTTCTCACAGAAGTGAATCTCTGTTAGTTGAGCTGCTCTTGAACATCCAAGTTTACTTCTTTTAGACGACTTATTTACAGAGTATCACATCCTGTTTTAAGCCTGGATTGTGCCTGCTCTAAATGGGCCTTTAGATTTTATTTCATGTACAGATGCAAGCATGAAAAAATTCTGCCTTTTTCTGCCAGAAGTGGTTGAACGATTTGTCCCGCAAATACGTCATCACGCACAGTGTCCAAACTTGGCATGTGGAAACGTCCTTTTTCCGGGCATTCATTTATGCTCTGAAATCGTTTCCTCTGGGCACACAGGTGTTTCTCTGTGCCACTGAATTAGCAGACAAGTTGCTGGTAAGTGGCTGACAGTCGGCAGAAAGGGGAACTTTTTCATGCCTGCATCTGTACCTGCTGCTCCGAACTTTGTCTGAATTCCCAGATTATCTGTCTTTTCAAAATGTTGACTTGTTTTCCTTTTTTTTTTTTCTTTTTTGGACAAAGAGCTGATCCATAACCAGAGTCCTAGCCTGCTGGATGAGGACTGAAACTGAAATTGGTTGGATTTCATGCTCTGCATTTCCACTGATTGTTTCAGATGAAAAGAGATACTGTAATGTTAAAGTTTAAGATGCTTTATGAGTAAATTCACCTTCAGTAATTTTTAGATAAATACCAGAGGCTGACAAGGGTTGGGGGTGCTGGGGGTGACTGGGTGTAGGCGGGCCATGGAATCACAAGGCAGGATTTCTGCGATATGGTCAGCTCAGCGGGCATTTGACAGATGGAGAGCAATAGAGATTTACAATGAAGCTTACATGCTTCTTTTCAAAGGCTTCACTTTTACTTAAACAGCAGCATGTGGACAAGTTTGACACTGTCTCTCTTCCAAGGGTAACTAGAATGGACAGTCTTCCAAGTAGCCTTCAAAAGATGGAAATTACTGCATATCATTATTTTATATTTATGAAATAGGCATATATGTAAACTGCGCTCTGAAACTTAGTAATGAAAGCCACACTTATCATATCAAATCCTTGTCTAATGCCAACATACTGGACAGTTGGAGATATCATGGACAATTAACTGGCAGGACTGTAATATTATTATTTATCAATAACAGGCCTCATCATATTGCAGACTTATAGTTGTATGATGAATCTGAGGGTTCAAAGGGTTTGGAACATTGGAAAGAGTGAGGCAAGACGACTGGCTGACAAAAACAAATAAATAAATAAATAAATAAAAATAACCTCAAGATCCATATTGTTAGAAAAGTGTATTTTTGATGGATTAACTTTAAGTTTTGGGGATATAAAATTGGTCAATATATGAGAATTGAAGGATTTGGGTGGTTGGGGGGGGGTTGGGTTGTCGGGTGGGTGGGTCTAGGGGGGAATGATAAAATATGCTCGGTGGGTTGATTGGGGGTGGGGGGGGGGGGTGGGTGGGGGGGGGGGTGTTATGTATTTTGGAGGGGGGGGGGGGGGGGGGGAGAGGGGGTAGAAAAGGGGGAAGAAATGAGAGGGGGGAGGAATGGGAAAAAAAGAAAAACTGAAATGTAGGGATAAAGTGCAACCAATAATATTTTGTTTAGACTTTTTTATTTCTTTTATATAAGCTGTTTTCATGCAATATTATATGAATTTCTTTTTCAGTTTTATGAGCTTTTTAAATTCTTAAAGACCCAAAATGGAACTTTGAGCAGTTTTCTCAGTGAAGTGCCCCCTATCAACGTCTAAACTACTATAGCATCCATCTTGGATTGTACCTTCACTCCAGCCAGTAAAAGACAGTCTTATCTTGACTCTTGTTCTATCCCTTCCTCTCTTTCTTTTCTTTTCTTCCTCCGGTAATGTTTCCTTGTGTTTCTTTGCCGAATCTGACATGATGCACATTCAAAACACCAGCTGTGTTCATATCTGGTTCATGTCTGTTTGCTAGTAGGTGACCAGTGCACAGCCAATATCGGCTGCAACGTTACGGCCGGACGCAAAAGTTACATAGTGCAGTTTCTCAGGCTCGGGACGCCACTGGGCAGTGACGGCTCGAAAATGTTCATAATGAATGATGGTTTGCCCTCAAAACAAGTCAGAAACGCATATTTTTAAGGTCTGAAAGTTATGTTGTGAGTCTTTAATCTCTTTTAAACACCCCTATAGTTCAGCTCTTCTACAATTTGATTTGCAAAAGCTGATCATTAGTTTTCTTTTCATGCCAGTCTAATTTTTTATCCCAATAAAAAGGGTTGTCAATACTTCTGATCTTTGTTAAACTTTCCACTATTACTAGTGCCAAGGTTTGACATAAGAAAGTAGTTCATATGCTGTGGGACGGTGTTGGCACATGACCATTCGGAGAGGTTGATAACTAGCAGCAGTGTTCTTATATAAAGAAGTGAGTAGAGTCTTTGATTTCGCCCACAGACCCAGCAGCCTGCTGGGAGCAAAGAGAAGCAGGCCAGAGAGCAGGGAAGGTTGTAAAACAGAGCCGAAGGAAGAAAAACAACCAACCAACCCTCGGTGAATCTGTTGTCACTGAGGCCTATCCAAACAACAGAGTGCAACAGCTGTGCATCAGTTAGTGTTCGTGTTTTCAACGTTGCTGGAATGTCAACCCAATCTATTTTCGTCCTGAAATCTGAAAACTGGAACTACTGTGAACTGTATCCCAATGGCTTAAACATCAGCTCACCATAAATATTTCACTTTTTATTTGAAAAGGATTCAATAACAAATAAATACACATTAATTAAAGTTGGTGTAGGTTATGTTATCCGACTGTATTTTTTCTGGCCACTGGGCTGCACCACTGTAGTGTACAACATACAGCAACAGATTATCTGAATTTAAAATGATCCTTAAAAGGTTGTGAACACTTTAAAGGAGCTGTATCATGCTTTTGACAACGATGTTCACACCAGTCAAATATAGCATCTTCCTAACTAGCTATGTTCCCATCGTTACTATAGAAACTAATTTGGTGTTAAATATTGATTTTTCGATGCGTCTAATTTCCAACACGGAAGTAAGATGGCTGACTGTACTGAACCGCGGAGCTCTCGACCAATTGCAGCATGTTTTACGCCCATTTCACGACGTCGCCCCGGAAGAGACACTTATTCTGAACGGGTCACAGAATTGTCTGTAGAACCACACCGGCACCAGCAGCTCTCCATGTGAGATGTTTTAGTACTAAACAGTTATGGATAATTGGCTTCCGACACATTTCTGACGGGATAAAACAGAGCAGCCTGTTATGGAGCTGTATGCGCTCGACCCAGAGTCTGATATGGAGTTTGAAGTACACGCAGTACCACAGAAGTACCAAAGAGACCCCTGACAAGTAAGTAAATTAGCGAACAAATCATAGCCTAACAGTTAGCATTGAGCTGAGAGATGTGTTGACTCACCAGTGCTGTTGTCTGTCGATGCGTTTTTATAATCGGAACTGTGTCAGGTTTCAGAAGTAATCCCCGAAAAAAAAAAACACTTTTACTTGACATTCATGAAGTTGTCAGGAGTGAAGTTCACACACAAAGTTTTCCCCTGCTCCTGAAGTTATAATCCAACCACTTCTGGCAAGTCGATTCATCCAGTACAACAAATAAACTCCCATGCTGAACATAACCACGCTGAACGTAACTGCATTTTTCCCAACTTGCTGTCCTCGAGCTTAAAAAAAAAGGAAGAAAATTCTCCTGAACTCTGGAGCAAACGTCTGTTAGCTGATGGCTGCTTGTCTCTGAGGAAATCTTCCTGCAGGTGTTAGTTTCTTCCTCAGAGAGTGTGTATATGATTCTCTGAGTTTCTGTTCAACAGAGGGCGTCTTGCTACGATACTGAGCGTGCGCATTTGGACTTTCGTGATTGGTGCCACGTTCATACGTAACGCGGTGGGGTAGTCAGCCGTTTGCAGGGAGGTAGTGCTTGGTTTAAATATTCATGTAGATTACTCAAATATGCATGAATGAAGAAAAATAACGATTTAAATCATTTCTTGATGAGGAAATAACACACTGACATGCTGAAAAGCTCTTAAAAGTCCATTTTTCATGATAGGGCTCCTTTAAAATGTGCACTTATTGACAACCGGCTGTCACACCAGTTAAAGGTGCATCCTCCTCACCAGCCAGCCACATTTCAAAAAGCAAGGGTATGGACGTATATTACGCAAAAAGACTCCCCTGTTTGGTTGCACATAATTTCCCTCATTTCCCCCACTCCTACCAAAAAATATAACCAAACACTCCTTCTACAACGTTACTGTTGAACACAATCCCCACCAGCATCCCCCAGGCAACATGTTTTACCACTGAACCAGTTACTGATTCATTGGCTTGGGGAAGCCATCCCTATTTCTGAAACAGTCAAATTGTGCTTTTCCATTAGAGTATGGTACAGTTGGACTTGCATACTGCTTTATCCTTCCTTACACAGATACTTTACTAATTTTCTTTGCTGTCTTTTGAATTTTATTTACACTTTCAAAAGTTAAAAAAAAGAATCTTCTAAAACATTTTCAGTTCATCAGTGGACAATAAATGTAGCATATAATATATCAGACACTTGTTATAGTCATTCCAAACAATGCTTTACTGTGTGAGTGCAGCCCAAGCTTTCTAGTCAGGCTGAGGCTGTTACAGTAAGTTGCTTTACCTTTCAGCAACTTGGCTTTGTGACCGACCCTTTGTAATCCCTCTGGTTTCTCAAATGGCCATCTTAGATAAATTCTCTCACAATGCCATGCCAGGTATTCTGTGTGTTATGAGACTGATCAAACTTCACATCCCATTAGGGATGCCCTGGGGTTTTAGCAGGACATATCCACATCAACGCAGAAGTACAATATATACGTACTGTAATGTCTCTGAGACCGAGAGGTGGTCATCAGGATTGATGTACATCTTATGGGGTGACTCGGTTTTCCAAATCTGGATAACTCTTGTCTCACCTTGCAAGGCTTTCCATCCAGGACTTATGGTACTAACATTTAAACGCCCCAACTGATCCACAGTGCAAGGTGCTTCATCACACCACCTCCAAGCAGCAAAATTTCAGTAATTTCTTGAGTATATTCTTGTTCTTCGTTGTGTGTTCTTAAATAAAAATTCTTTTTATACATCATTCATACATTACAAAAGAGGAAATTTCAAATGGTTGACAAACTTTTAAACAATATTTTCAATGCAAGCGTTGCTTTGCTTCAAGCCTTGAATGACTGAGTAACAAACTTATGTATGCTTTGAATATTTGGCAATCTGACTCCAAGCGTGAGTACACAAAATGACGTGAAAGAATGTCACTGAACCGCTGTTCATTTATGCCATGAGTCACACTTTGGAAGACCTTCAAAGTGAAACGTGTCCCATGGGAAGAAAGAGAGTGAGGGAGAAAGCATGAGAGGCATTTTTTGTGAGCAAAACCACTTTTACCAAGTAGCATTCAGTACTCCTGCCAGCAGGTCCTCCAGCAATTACTTTAGGTAATCAATCAAAAATGAGGCTGCTCTTTCCTCTCTCTCTTTTTTTTCTTTTACATATAGCAAACCCAATTTGTACAGTAGGCTAAACATTTTCTTCCTCACAAAAATGGCTTTCTTTTCTGTAGTCATGATTCGGACCTCAAATAAGTCGAAAAATACAATTAAATGTGACAGGGTCCTGCCACTATGCCTCTGACGGATCATGCGCCCTGGCTATTTGGCCATAGGGATACGGTATCTCTGGCTGAAGTAAGTGCACATGATTCTGCCCAGGCCCTCCTTGCGTACCTGCCACTTACAGTAAAGAAATACTGAAATGTAAAAACAAACAAACAAAAAAAGACCATTCTTACAAAAAAGATTTTTTATCTCAATGAGATTAAATTAGAGGTTAAATATAGTTGAAGAAGAGAACAGTGAGTAAAAGAACAGAAAAGAATACAAGGGTTTCTAATTCTAAGACCAATACTTTATTCACAAGTTATAGAGCCTTTCATGGCCTACATCATCAGTGACATCACTGCTGTAGCTGGAGGCAAAAACTGTGGAACAAGTTATTTTATGGTCATAACCCCAAAGACATAGACATCAATAATACGACCAGACCAAAAAAAAAAAAAAAAAAAAAAAAAAAAAAAAAAAAAAGGGGGGGGGGGGAAAAATAAAAAAAAAGAAAAGGTAAAAACGGAAAAAAAAAGGAGTTAAAAAAAAGTAACAAAAAAGAAAAGTCTGACCAGAACTGTTGTACAAGAGAACAAGCAGAGGACACATTGCAGTTCATTGATTAACTGAAAAACAAACAAACAAACAAAAAACAAGAAAAAGTGTCTTCCTGCACTGAAAAAAATAACTTAAAATCTAACGAATGAAATTGGTGTAACGATTTGCACTCATTTCATTTGAGTATATTCTAAGCACGACTATTGAGAAAGTTCATCAGCTATAACACACTTTTAAAAAATGTTAAATTCTAACCACTTTTTAAACATACAATTACTGAAATAATTTAGTAAAATCTTAACTAAATCATTTTCATTTCATCCTTATCCATTTTCTGTACTGCTTAGTCCAATACAGGGTCGCAGGAGCCTATCCCAGCAATTACCATGTGAGACAGGTACACCCAGTCAGGTTGTACGTCTTCTGCAGGGCCAACACAGAAAGACAAACAACCACCCTCATTCACAACTAGGGACAATTGTGACCAGTCAGCCTAATACACATGACTTTGCATGGTGTGAGGAAGCCGGAGTACCCGGAGAAAACCCACGCATACATGGAGAGAACATGCAGACTCCACACTTGAAGGCCACTAATGTAACCCCTCCCCAGCTGAGGCTTGAACCAGTGACCTTCTTATAAGCCTGCAGTGCTAACCACATCACCACCATGCAGCCTTTGTTTGAATTTCATCACTGAATAAATTTTTTGCATTCCAAGTTATTTTTTGAACACATAACTCAATACAACTAAATTTTAGAAACACAACACTTGCATTAATCATTATTTACTCAATGAAATGGAAATGGAAACCCAACATGCATTCAGGATTGCCAAGAAACAGATGCATGCTGCTGTATAACCATGTTTCCCTTTTAAAGTCAGGTGTGTCAGAGCAGGAAGGGAATGAAAACCTGCAGGACAGCTGCCCTCGAGGACCGACTTTGGACACCCCTGGTTAAAAAAGTGGATAGAACTTAACTAATTTCTAAAGTGTGTTTTAGTTATTGAACTAATATGTAATCAACAGTTGTGGTTAAAATATACTCATATGAAATTAATGCAAACTGTTACACCAGTTTTAGTTGGTTAGATACACACAGTTATTCATACCATTATTTTTTATTCACGTTTAAAGCTACATACCCAGAACTCAAACTACTGCTTTTGAGTCAATTGTCCCATTACTTTTGTTGCTTTTTGGTTCCTTAAAAAGTGGAAGGCACACATAGAAACTGTTGTAATTCCTACACTGTTCACGCATGTAAATCCCCTTAAATTAAAGCAGAAAGTCTGCAGTTAATATCTTGTTGGTTTGATTTCAAATCCATTGTAGTGGTGTATAGAGCCCAAAAAATTGACAAATATGTCGATGTCCCAATATCTATGGACCTGACTTAAACTCTTCTGTTATGTTAAATGGTGCTTCTCAATTGCTCTCATCTACAAAAATGAGCAATGGACACGAGTTATCAGTTAAAGGCCGCACTTAGAGTCAATCTCCTCAAACACTCACATACATAAACACAAAATATAGAACTCCTATTTACGTAAATCTGTGAATTTACTTTACTTACTGACCCTGTGAAATGTGCTGGATGTGATTTTCTCATCTAATTGTGGTCCAGTGAGCGTGATCTGGGATTGTTTTACTGAATGAATGCTTTCTCTTGGAAATGTCTTGGGCTGGTATGACATTCACAGCATTTGGTGAAATTAAATAGAGAACACACACACACACACAGAGGGAATAGCTGGACCACAAAAGAAACTATAATGCTAACCAGGAAATGTTGGACGATGACAGTTTCTGGAAAACACATTTTAAGATTGGCCATACATCTTCTTACATAATTCTCCCACATAACTGTTGTGTATTGTAATAAACATCATCTTGAGTGTGCGAGTGACTGGAATGAACAACACTAACTCCTTGGCTGTGTTCCTTTATTGACTTTTTGCAGGCGAGCAGAGCATCATGGTTCTCTTCCAAGTGCAGCCTAATCACTCCTATAATTGGTCTGAGCCATCAAGAAGTAGATAATAAAACAGTCAACTCTCAGTCCTCTCTCACTTTCTCTCACTCTCACACTCACTACGATAAGTAAAAATAAATATACACTACATACACTCCGTACTGTATTGCCATACACAACTGACATGCATATGGTTTCATAAGCACACACACAAACACACCCACATGCGCCTTTCTCCCTGCTGGACTCGTAGCATGTGGTAGTGTTTAAATCTCTGTCTTTGAGACAGAACTCAGACACACTCAGAGCTCTATGTACATGTGTGTGTATGTGTGTGTATTTCTACCCCTCTCCTCTGCCTTAGATCCCCTACCCTGAAGTCTTTGCAAGGTCTCAATTTCTGTACATTCCTGTGTAAAGGAGAAAGCAGATATCCCAGGAGGGGCACTGCTTTATAACAAACACTATCCCAGGCCTCAATATTGAAAGCACCCACTCCCACTAAAAAGCTGCATAAACCCAGATGCAAGAAGCCTCTGCACTCATGTGGACATGGCACAGAAAGTGTCTGAACACACGTTTCAAACAAGGGTTTGGCTGCATTATGGCATGCAAATCAGTTTTCCACTTTGTTTCTACCTTTGACCAGGCTTTCAGTTGGTTCTTTTGTTTTTTTCCCCCTTGTTTTAAAAATGTTGGCTTCAGAAATGTAGTTTCATCTTGCATAGCAACTTGATGAAAATAAAGATAAGTATATTGTGCAGTACTGATATATGCAGAATTGAGGTAAAAATTTAGCCTTTATACACTTTAAAGAATGCAGCAGCAGATTGGTTTTGAAGGGAAAATTTAATGGAGATCATGTTACATGGTGAGGAACAGATCACGATCCGGCCTGCTCAAGACAAGCATGCATATTTACGATTAAAGCACAGGTCATGATATTTCCCAAACCTTAAATTTCTTTCATTTAAAAATGGAAACCACAGTCATGGGTCTGAATATGAATGCCGCTCTCTGCTGCAGGGCTGATCTGCTCCAACTTCATTAATCAAGTCGCCTGTAAACATAATCAAACCAGAAAATACTTCTGTCACCACAAAGTCATTTGTAAATACTTTATATATGAATTTAATTTCAAGGAGGAAAGACAAAGTGTATTTGGGGTGTTCATTATTCGTTATGATTGATTAGCTTATTATATTCACAGACAATAAACTGGAACATCTCATAATAAAATACAAAAACCAGTGAGCGTTGCTTTTCAGCAACTAGTTTGTATGAGTGTGACTGTTTTTACTTTTACTAAGAGACTAAGTGTGCACTAAGAGCTTGCACAAAAACACCCAAATTCTGCAGCTTGCATCTATGTTTTCACTTAAATCTGCCAACAAAATAACAATGAAAACATTCTCTCTGCAGAAAGCAAAGTGTAGGAAGCACATTCAAAGACTCTTTAAGGTCCAAAACATTGACTAAGCAAAAGCTCAACAGGCAGCTCATTAAATGTAAACCAGAGAGCTGTTCTGTCTCCAATTAAGACTATTAAATCAAATTCTGCCTTCACAAAAAAACACAAACCTTTATCTGTGAATGGCTCTGACACAGGTGTAGCATTAAACCCCAGCAGCACCACTGAGTCCAACTGCAGCTAGATGTTTCTCAATAAGCTAGTTTGCAACATTTGCAGTCCACAGACACATTTACATCATTGATTGTCTTTAAACAACATGTTATACTTTATTCATGCAGTTTTATGAGTGACTACTAAAGGTTACCAGTTGAATTGTGTATCTGAGTGAATTCACCCAGAAGAATTCAAATGGCAGCTGTTACAAGAGCTGGTTAGATTCTCTAAACGTCAAAGAAAGGCGCTTTGATTCTTCATTTATCCTCTCCTTTAGCACAGGAAACACTGAACACTTATCAAAGAAAAAAAACCCTCCTCTGCACAGTTCCATGGGGCTGCAAATCTATAAAGCAGCACAGTGTTTTCACACAGTCTATGATCCATATAAATAAATATGAGGACAGGACACAGAGTGTGAACAGCTCGTAACATCTTTTTCTGGAAATACCAGCATGTACGTTTGCATGTTATAGCTATACATATACGTATACAGTACGTATATATATATGTACAGTTGTCTTCAAAATTATTCTACCCTCCAATTAAAGAAGGGGGAAAAAAATCAGCTGAGAATGAAATAAGCTAAAATTGACAAAAGTAATAATAAATACAAATTCTATGAAAATCATGACATCGATTTTGAATTGAATGAATTTGAAAGAAATATTAAAAACAAACACACAAAGAATAAAACCAGTAAACAAGCATTATTGGGCTTCGAATTTAAAATTTTGTTGAGCAACACTTTGAGGCAATCACGGCAATCAGGTGTTTTCAAAAGACTTCTGCACCTGATGACAGGTGTGTTGGTCCACTGTTCACGGGAAAGGCGCTTTTATGTGGCGGGGACAGCTTTTTTTTTTTAATTATTATTTCCAACCACAATTCAAAAGCAATATTTTATTTCACTAAACTATAATTTTGTCAATTTTTATTTATTATTAGTTTCTTTGGTTTCTTGTTATTTGAATTATATATAAATTTATCCAGACAGTAATTGAGTGTACCTAGAACCTACTGGTTTCTTCCAATTCTAAACTGATGGCACTACTGGACAACTTCTGATTTTGTCCACAAACTCAGAAAGTTGACGCTGTGACTAAATATAACCTCAAAGACTTATAGCTCTAAAAAGCCTTCAAAATTTCTGTCTTTCACTTGTGAGTTGTTTCTAGAAAGTTTATGTTCAACTTCATTCATAGCTACAGATTGTTGTCCAGGTTTTCTGGTGGCATGGCAGGATCTTTGCCCAGAACGCAGGATGGACTGCAGGCCTGTTTCTGGTGATTTTTCATCTGGCCAGTGAAGACGTTTTGGAGCCACAACTAAACATCCTTCTTAAAAATGAACATGCTGTGAAGTAAAATAAGAGTCTGTCTGCAGGTTGGAACAGCTGATGGAATCAGCTTGATGGGAGAGAAATCTCTAAAAGCTCTGAAAGCAGTCAGGGAGGCGAGGTCATGTGGCAGTGCCTTGATTTTCCTATAATTCTCATCTAAGAAGGAAACAACTGTTCACTTCACTCTGAGTTAACCAGTCAAAAGCTTTCATAAACACTCATCTACAGCGTTTGTATCTTCATCAACTTCCTTTGGAATATAATTAGAAAGTAGGCTCAGCGATCACACACTTGAATAGAAGAACATTTAAAAGCCTGCATCAGCTCAAGTAACTTTTCTTCAAATTCGGAGAGGGTTGAGCTTTTCTGGCACGATGAGATCGCCTATCTGTTAAAGTCCTTCCAGTGCAAACAAACATTTGGCAGTACTCGTCTGTGCAGCAATTACACAAAAAGATTTAATTTGGCGCGCTGAATGGGCCGAGTGTGTCAGTGTGTGGTCAGTGTGAAGGGCTCGGTCAGCTGAGGAGATGCACGGAAAGATAACCCCCCCCCCCCAATGAAAAAGAAATGGGGGATTTTGCCCTGTTTTTGTGACAAGAGAGAAGATGCATTTATTTGTTCCTGAGAGATTCTGTTTGAAACTGCAGGAGCCCGACGTCTGAAGCTGGATTTGTATGAGGCTTACCTCTAACACAAAGTGCCACTGTGTATCTGCCAGCTTTCTGAGTGTGTGTAATGCCTAACTCACAGTATCTGATCTGGACAACATGCAGGAACTTAAATCCAATTACAGGTCTAAGATTGGCACAATCTAAAATCTGAGGCAATTAATTGAAGTCATGTGCTCACAGACCTGCTGTATGCAAATCAAATAGTTGTGATTATTGGTGTTGTGTATCTTTATGTATGTGATAATGAAGGTGAAATGAGAGGAAATATTCTGAGCACAGCACTGGCCTGACAAAGACCTTTTAACAACAGGAATAAATGACCTGCTACAGAGCACGTGACTCAGAACAGAATAGGGAGCTTTAGTAAAAGCTTCATCAGTGGCTTATAAACGCTGCTATATACGTAAAACTGCTTCAGGTTGAGATGTTTGGTTTCCAGGTCCTGTGTGTAACAGAGCCGCTGCCAACAGCAACTCTAATGAATCAGCTCGGGTTTGTTAGCGAGCTGGGCACGGAGCTGAGAGGCCTGGCACAAGCGGCTGGAAAAGCGACTGACGAAGGGGGTCACCAGTTCAAATCTCAGGTTAATGAGGAACACACACGCGCACGCACCGTTTCAGCCAATGGATTCGTCTCTTCCAGGGGATGTTTATCATCATAAAAACGACACACTCAGCCATTTTTTTGTGTGTCAGCCCTGTCACACTTCTGCTGTTGCTGAGGAAAGCCATGTATTCCATTTAAGCATCAATTTCTTTAAAAGTTCCCAGCCGGTGTGAAGTCATTCCTCAACATTTTGGGCTCAATTAGTCATTTTGCTTTTCCTCTTTGTAAATTAACAAATTTTAAGCTTTTTCTTTTTTCCTATGACATCACATCTTGTAGTCGTAGGTTTACCTCTAACCCAATCACCTGCTTCAAAAAAAAAAAAAAAAAAAAAATAGCATTATTTATCATAATGCTAAATATATTCACAATGAGCAACAATATTTTCAAGCAAACATTCACCTACTCTGTTTTTCTGAATCCATATTTAAGGTGGGATGATGCATTCATAACAATCCCCTTTTCATATTAAATCTGGGACTGAAAAACAGGAATGTTTTGCTCAGAAGCTGATTATCAGGAGTCATATCTACCATCATGCCAGCTTTTTAAAAAAAGTTTTTATTTTTTATTTTTTATTTTTTTATTTTTTTTTATTTATTTTTTTTTTTTTTTTTCTAACTTGTCCTGTCCAGCATCGAAGCAAGCAGAATGGAAATCTGATTGCTTTATTCTGTTGAACAGTTTTGCTTTATCAAGCGGAGCTTTATGAATATAAGGCTCCACTTGATATCATGTTTATTCATTTTATTTCTTTATTTAAACATTTGTCTATTACACCATTCCATTTCATACTACTGGGCCTGACAAGGGAAAAAATTAAAGTTAACAGAGGTAATGATAGAGAGTGAAACAGAGAGAGAGGAGTAAGGAAGAGGAAGAGAGAGAGGAGAGAAAACATGAATCCACTTACACAGTTCACTGGTACATCTGTACCGCGATCCCTAAACAACCAAGGTCTCTGTTGGAAAACAAAACAAGCAATCCCCTACAGGAGGACCTGCAGGTGGCTTAAATATCCTCAGATCATACAAACACACACAAACACACGCAGCACTACGCAGAGAAGAGGTACAACCTAGTCAGCGCAATGGGAAGTAGAGAA
Source organism: Atherinomorus stipes (assembly GCA_023101725.1). NCBI lineage: Eukaryota > Metazoa > Chordata > Actinopteri > Atheriniformes > Atherinidae > Atherinomorus > Atherinomorus stipes. The sequence continues at coordinate 271,310 of JALJCO010010353.1, forward strand.
GAGGTACAACCTAGTCATCGCAATGGGAAGTAGAGAAGAGGTACAACCTAGTCATCGCAATGGGAAGTAGTCTCACAGTGTCAACATGCATAATAAAGGGTGCTCCATGGTGATACAGTCATGCAGATGCAGCCTCGTCTCCGCAAGGAGGAGGAAGCCCGCAAGGCTCACGACCCAGGCCCCCCAGCAGCCACCCAGAGGCCCAGATCCCAGCTACCCCCCCCAAAGAGCGGACATGCATCCCCCGAAGGGCGGCAAAAGGCGGCCCCAGCCGGGCCCCCTGCAGTCTGGAGGCCCAGGCCCCAGCCGGACCAGGACCAGCAGCTGCCCGACCCCACCGGGCGCCGGGCGTCCCCCGGAGCGGAGACAGCGCCGGGCCCAGGGCCCAAGCGCCCAGGAGCAGCCCCCCCCCCCGGACCCGGGCGGCCCAACCGAAACCCAGGAGGACCGGACCCCCCAGGCGACGCCCCCCCAGGGCAGGCCAGCCCCCACCCCAAAGTCCCTGCCCCATACACCTGACACCAGGGCGCCACCACCTCTACCACCCCCTACCCCGCCACCACGCTCGCACACACACTCCCCACACACCTACCCCAACACTAGGGCTGAAAGATATACCGTCGCCGCCCCCACATCGAGACACAGGCACCCAAGACACCAATACCGCAAGAGCAACCACATACAGGATACAGACCCCCCCCGCGCCCGCCCCGCACAAAAAGCCCCGGAAGCCACAAACAAAACCGCACCCCCCACCAAAGCGCCCGACCCCCAACCAAAGTTGGGGGCCAAGTTTTTAGGCTCTAGTGGTCTTCATGTGGCAGTGGATCGACAGACAGGAGGGTCAATGAGAGTGGGGGTTGAAATGCAGCAAAGGGTCTGAGGCCAGGAATCGAACCTGGACGCAGCTGCGCTGAGGACCTGGAAGTAGCCCCGCCTGCAGCTTGCAGTGGTTAGATATTAGGCAGCATTGGACATCTGATGGGTTGGTTATGGTTAGCGCTTAGGATAGAGATAAGATAAGATAAGAAAATCTTTATTGTCCCCGAGGGGCAATTTGTTTTGCAGCTGTAGTCCATACATACACAAAGACGAGCAAACAACAAGAAAGAAAGAAAAAAAACACAACATACTAACTTGTGGATTACATTACATCATGGACAGTGAGATACAGATATGTACACATACATATGTATGTATATGTACACCTACATATGCATACACATTCATGTACATAAAAAGTAAGAATAAATACATTAAACACTATAATTATCTGTGAGTTATTTAAAAAAGCCCCAACAACACAATTTATGTAACAGCATCAGCGCCTAAAACCTATTTAAAAAACCAACAGCTGATGGGACGAATGACCTCAAGTATCTATTAGATTTGGATAGGGCGAAGGGTTCGAATAAATGACTCAAAAACGGTAACAGGGGTGGATGTTTGACCCTGCCAAATATACGACTTTGCCTCATCCTCCATGCTGCAGGTAGGACCTTCTCAGGACCTGTGGTCTCTGTTCATGGGGAGGCTGCTTAACCAGCTGAGCTAAACACCATCCCACTATTCTGCCAGCTTCAGTTCATAGAGTGAAATGTTGGTGCAAAGAAATTCAGTAATATTTATGATTCTACATATTTTATTTTAAAATCTACACTGTAGTTTGAATGACTTCTCAGTTTTGATTTGTTTTTTATAGTCCAGAAACTGACCTCCTCCGTCCACTGCCTCCGCTCCGGTCGGGACGACACAGCAAATCCGTTGCTATTTTAGTCAAGCAGTCCACTACTCCGCTGGTGCTGTGCTCAGGTCCATCAGCCTCCGCCAAAAATAGGCGGAGCACCTCTATTTTCTGGTCTGCTCCGGTCCGCCTGACTCCGTTAAGAAAGTTGCAAAGCCCAATGGCCCTGATTTATGAAAGGTTTGCATGTTTTAAAAGGAGCACAATCAACATCACTGTTCAACACTGATTGACACTACAGATGAAAAAGTTCCCCTTTTTGCCGACTGTCAGCCAATTACCAGCAACTTGTCTCCTAATTCAGTTGCACAGAGAAACGCCTGTGTGCCCAGGGGAAATGAGTTCAGAGCATAAATGAATGCCCGGAACAAGGACATTTCCACACGCCAAGTCTGGACACCGTGCGTGATGATGTATTCGCAGGACAAATAGTTCAGCAAGTGATAGTGCAGTAACAGTGCACTATTACTGCACCACTTCTGGCATAAAAAGGCTGAACTTTTTCATGCCCGCATCTGTAAATGCTAATTTAAATACTGCTGTTTGCACCTGTTACTGATTGCGTGTGTAATCTTTGTGGATCACTCCAAACACTGAAGAGACCATGCTGCAAACATATTGGCGCTTTTTATTTGCATTCTTGGTAAAACAGGGCCAATGAGTGTTAACATCTAGGATATAAAAGGTTTTTTTTTTTAACATGTACAACTGAAATACTTGATTGATGTGTAAAACTTGTTGTGGACAATGTACTTACCCATTATTGACAACAAACGTATCAAAACCTGGCCTGAACGATGCAATGTTTCCTTTAAAGTTGCAATGAATGAAAAGTTTGTTGTCACCGCTATTTATCTACACTATTTATCTATTTTACTTGAACTTGAAAATCTTGCATATGCTCTTTTGCCTGCTTTGCGGCTGAACGGGGAGGGGGCTGATGGACTCATGCAGAGTCAGGGTACGGGGATTTATGCAGCCCGCTGGAAAGACAGACTGGAGCGCATCGGAGCAGATCAGAGTGGAGTGGAAGCAGTGGATGGGAGGTGTGACCTTGGTTTTCTTAAATCTAAATCTAAGAAGTAAGTAAACTTTGTTAATGAACGGCAACATTTTGATAAAAAACAAAACAAAAAAAGAGCAAAACTATGGTATTCTTAATTCAAAATAGACGTTTTTATCTAAATATAGAATGCAAGCAGGCGCACTATGAAATGAAATAACATCACGTTAATGTAGTGCTATATACTTTTTTTTTTTTAAGTGTTAACAAATGGAAAGTACTAAAGGTTACCACAACCAGATAGGTCCTTGTTGACTTTGCCTGAAATCAAAAAGTTTACTTTTCTAACTTGTAAAACAAATACCTGTTCATGCTTTGGAAACATACAGAACTGACTCAGATTACCTCAAAGTTCCACTTGCTTTTTTAAAATTTAAGTTTAGACTATTTTATATCTAAATATTTTTTGCTTATAATGTTTATTTTGTTTACATATAAAAATGTACTGCAATCATTTTCCTCCTAAACTTCAACAAGACTCATTCTGTCAGAAAAACCCTCATAGTTACATTTAAATTAAACATACCATGTACCTTGCGTTCAACACTGTTACTCATCAACATTACAGTAAAGAACATTTATACTTCATTTACTTGTTGTTTTAATGTAGAACAAAAAGGCCTTTGTTCTCAAGTCCTGGTCTGGACAAGAATCAGAGGACGCTCTGAGGTGATGATTATCCATACGTGTTGGTTTATGGCCTCTCAGGTTTAATAAGCTTACACTAGTAAAAGAGTAATTTGGATGTGTTTTCTTATTCCTAGAGTACACTGGCAGTTTGGAAAACACTGAAGCACAGAATTATACTCATGTCCCAAAGCTAGTGTGTCTCTGTGGTTGCCAGTTTTATTATACTGCACTACATCTGAACCAGGATCGCCAAGTCACGCTCGCTCAAAGCTGAACTTTATCTGCTAGTTTTACAGTAGAACTGCTATTATCTGAGCTCCAAGAAGCATTTGGGAAATGATGGCCCCGAGTCGGTAACTTTCCAAGCCTGGCTCAGTGCTTGCACTGCAGCGCAAGGAATGCAGTGGTTGTTTTAACATTACAATGGCTTGGCAGGACTCAGCTGTGGTCAACCACTTGGTCGCAGACACCGTCAGACATGCCCTGCAGGGTTCCTCCAACAGCGAGCCTCAGAGATGGCAGGCAATCCCAAATGTTCAATAAGATATGTTTGAAAAAGTTCCTGAGAACAGGTTGTGTTGAAAGAATATCTGAAATGCCCAGCAGGGCTGCTCAGAGTGTGTTACTGTAAGACAGAGTATCACTGTAATACAAATGTTATGCACTAGTTTTGATGGCCCACATAAAACTAAAGAAGCACAAAGACATCTAGGATATTTGATGAATTTATTTCACAGTATGTGAGAAGCTGGAAATGACTGGAGTTACACACTAAAACAATAATATAAATGCTGGCCAGATCTTTCCACAGATGTTCTAGAAATATCAAAATAACAAAAACAGGTTAAATTGTAGGTTGCTTCATGTTTGTACTTTTAAAAATCTACCTTAATGCATTACCATATTATTTCAACTATATCCTTACTGGATGGAGGAAAAAAGAGGTTTGTGAAACATGTGTGCTTAGAAGAATATATATATATATATATATATATATATATATATATATATATATATATGTATACACACATATAAACATATATATAACAAAAGATACATACACATAGTATAAGAGGGAATCAGGTTTCAGTTTTTACAAATCCCACATGGTTAAAAGAGCTGATGACATCACCTTAACTTCGAGTAATTCTGCAATACCACAATACAACAAAACAAAATAAGTAGTTCTGTGCAGTTAGATGTCAATCAGACATATATTCACGTAAATATCAGATGTTAAAAAGGCCAAGCTTGCTAGCTGTTACTGTAGCAATTAGCCTCTCCATGACACAAAGTCACAGGTAGAGGCAGAACACGGTTAGCTCATTGATTTACATGTTTAATCCAAGCAGTGGAAAACATAAAAGATGCTCCCTAAGAGCTAGATTGGAACTTGTTTTTGTGGTGGGATCGTCACCCAGTTCAGAAGAGTTTGATGATGCTGAGGAATATGGGGAGATCAGACCTTACAGGCCAGAACTGTAAGTCAGCTACCTACAGCTCCAAGACCACCTCCCAGTCCACTCAGTTCAGCTCCAGCATGCAAGATCCACACCAAGCGGACTCAGAACTGTAAGGAGCAGACCCAGAACAGCACCAAGCGGACCCACAACTGTTAAAGAGCTGCTTAGACCGGCACCGAGCGGGCGAAGACCAGCATGGTACGAGGCAGATTCAGGATTGACAGTGGAGCCATGGCTTGCCGGGGGACTACGGATGTAAATTAGCTTTTTAGCTATAATCCGACATGCTTACACTTGTTCTCGCAGATGTTCATCAGTATGTGTTGTCCCTATCAAATAAAGGTATTTCCAATGGCTAAAAATTAGCTCACGGCTAACCACTAGCACACGGTTAGCCTTTAAAAACAAGAAGATAACAACTTACATGGTCCCAGTTGAGTTTTAGATACTGTAGTTTACAAAGATGAGGATGGAGGGAAGAGTGCATCTTTGGAAGCAGCCAGAGAAGTCCTGTAATATCCGAGAAGTCTCGTAAAATCCCGAGGAGAAGCTGTCTCTGTTCACAGCTGGACATTACAGCTTTGTGAAGCAAACATTGATGAATGAAGAATAATCCGGCAGATGTGACTGCAGCTCCATGTGTTAGTCTCATCATGTCCAGTGAAAAGTGTCTGAAGATGGGAATTTTACTGGCAGAGACTTCAGGGCGCTCCTACAGCTAGACACTAGTAAGAGCAACCAGTATTTTATCTTCTTCTAATTTATTTAAGATCCGTAGGAAACATAAATAAACTATCGCCGTCCGTATGAGCTTTTAAACATTAACTGGCAATACAACAGACGGCTGAGGCGTTACAGTCCATCTGTAAAACTGGAAAAGTAACTTAAAAACTGCAATAAACCCATTAAAATCCGTATTGACAGCAGTGTAAAGCTTCTACTCATAACATCACGTTGGGCTTCAGTGAACAGCACCACAGTCTGGTCCGATGTGCTGAAATGCAGCGATGTTTCCTAATAGCTCATTTATACAGGTGTGCCTGCTTTGTTACACATCTTGACAAATTTTTCAAGTGTTCTTTTTCACATGACTCCAAAAGTATTCAAATAGACCATGTGATTGCAGATAAACACTTGTTTCATTATGAAATGTAATTTTTGAGAGAATTTTCAGGTTTCAAAGGTTTAAAAGAACAAAGGGTTGGATTTTGTTTAAAAACCCAATTAATCCAAAAAATTGTGATTGAATGACTGGTTCCTGCCTAGGCTGGAGACACACTACACAATTATTTGCCTGATTTTACCCATGATTGTCAGTCGGGCTTAGTCGGCTCCAGTTGGGGCTATTTGGGTTCAGTCTGCCCAGATTTGTCGGCTGAAAAATCTGTTAGTGTGTCTGGGGAAGCGACTCAGATCTCCAAGTGTGTTACAAAAACCGACCTGACGCGACCTCAGTCGTAGTCAGTGATACATGTTTGAAAACTAGAGGCAACTACGCCCGCCTGGAAGCTGCGCAGCAGAACTGCTGCGGCCACATGTGCAAAGAATTGCGTGGATTTCTTACTGAAACCCAGCATACGATCAAATCCTGACAATGTCATGTGCACAATAATTTTCAGTTGCAGATGTAGATGCAGACTACCACAACAAAATGGAGAAAAGAATCTGGAAGATGATTTGTGGATCTTCTTCTTTTCTGTATAATAGCAATTGGCACACAAGGAGTCGATGATTTCCACCACCTCAGTCGGGTTGAACGATCTTGTAGTTTGGAATCCTGTGGTGGAGACAGTCGTTAAAGGTGTTATCCCCAATCTTGGATGATTCAGCGGAATCTAGTCGGTTAGTATGAACGCCTAAGTCTTTTCAAAATCGGCAACAACCGTGACAGTTGTGTAGTGTGTCCCCAGCACTAGTGTGGTTTAATGCAAAATTTGCACCTCAGCCACAAAGCTGTATACAGTCTATATATCATGACAAAACAGGACATTGTTCAGCTGTTTCACAGTGAAAAGCATTTTAGTTTCATGATGAAATTTTTATGTAGGTTTAATTTTCATTTCTTGCTCTGTTCCCTTCTCTGATGCAACTTCAGCTTTGATTTCTCAGGACACTGACATCCTAAATGTCCGTATGTTCTTCTATGGTCACTCATGTGACCTAAACACTGTTACAGAAGAGATTGGCTGTCATCATTGCCTTAGTTTTACTTTCTTTTTACTCACCGTTCTTTACTTGTCATTTAAGATAGATGGTTACAAAAAATCTGTATTCTAATGTTTCCGTCATGTCTCGCGATGTTTCTCTGTCTACAGAAAAGGTTGTCAGTTCACTTTAATTTCTGATATCATTCCTCTGACTCTTTTGGCTGTTGACTTTAGTTTTTTTTATGCCACATTGAATTCCTGTTGACTGCACCCTGCAGGACATTCTGCAGATGCCATCACAGCAAAATGCAGTTTCCAACCAGAATCTTCAAAAGACGGGATGAGAAACATTCAACAATATACCACATTTACTCACATGAAAGTGTTCCCTCAGCAGTTTGATGAAAGCTCCTCTTTGTGAGTGTAAAGATGATGTATTTTTATGTTTCATTTGTTTGTTTAGCCTCTTTTGTACCCCCTCCCTTCTCTTCCAGCTATTCCTCAGCAACCACAATACAAGCCTGTTTACCCTGCAGCGTCAGAAATATTCAGGGGTCCAATTTTCAGATTCCAGGATGAATGATATAGTGTCTGTGAGGGGAAAACAAATATATATCCTGAAAGAAATGACTGTTTCTGTCATCTCCCATTTTCCATCTACCATGATGTTGCATTTATCGTTCTGGTTACAAAATACAGCTGATGAATGATTGACGAAACCCTAACGAGTCAGCTAAAAATCTTGTTCTCACAGGCAGGACAAACAAAGACAAAGCCAGAGGAAATAACCAATGTACTGCATTCTGAAACACATCTCAGAGATATTAACACCATAGATAGAGCAGTATGGGCAGGCCTTGTCTAGACAAACACTGTTGCCAAGACTTACTGGCCTCACTTTAGAGCTTAAGTTATGCAAACAGAAAGAGACAATTGCATTTGTTCAGGGAACTTTAGCAAGAGCAGAAGCAAGTTTTCATAATGGAAATAAACTAAATATTCTTCATAAGGGCAAAAGTTTGGTTAAGTTAGTTTACACATCTATACATTCACGCAGATGTTCTTCGTCATGTTTCTATACAAAAGGAAAATTATTTTTTTCTTGGCATGTTGTTCTTTGGTTGACCAGTTGCGTTCTGTATTTGGAAGCAGAGGTGCTACTGTCTTGAGTATTTAGTTCATAGTTACTTCTGTATGTTAACTTGTGAATGAGTTACTGTATCATTACTAGTTACCAGGGAATGTAGCTGTTGAGTAACATTTCCATGCAAGGCATCCTTGATCATACTTCAGTCATCCTCCTTGACTGGCTTGTAGATTTTATAGGCCTTGTCAAACTTTATTAAGTGCAGCCTACTCTGCTGTTGTAGAGACATATTCTATCTATTTGAATGTCTTTTGAACTTTGACAATCTGCTTAGCATACATGGCATTTTTGTATTTAGAGCTTCTTTCTGTTTGAAGGGGCCCACTACTCCTCTCTTCAGTATTTTGGCATTGGGAGCTCTGAAGGAATCCAACTCAGCTGTTGATAAACAGAAAAATTAAACCCAGCCTTAGATGGCGTGGGTCCGGCTCCTTCTTTGATAGGAGAAATCACAACAGCCACACCTGGGCTTAGACTCCTGTCATCATTCTTACCCCCTAATCCTCAGATGAAAAGCTTCAGTTAGCTTAGTTTTAGTACCTGTGTTGTTAGTAGACAAATGGCATCATAATGATGTTAACAGTAGTAAGATTGCCTGTCACAGAAAGAAAAAATGCTGTTGTATTGGCATTAGCCCTAAAATATCCATCCCTAGTCTGAACTAGGAGCTTCCGTGGTGAAAACCACAACACTATGTTAACTCCATTTTTCATTCACAGCTGCCATGGGTAGACTGGTATCCTCTCTGGCCACCAAACATTCAATCACCAACGCTGGAATCAAGGTGCCCAAGGAAACAATGGCAGAATGACTTCAACGAAGCTGTGTTTGAACTGTCAACCTCCAGTTATGAGAAAATCCAACACAGTGACACAACCTGGTGAGAACTGAACCAGCTTCATGAGATTGAAAATCCTGAGCTGAACCTGGAGTTGTCTCGATAGGCCGCTAATCCTGCGTTTAGTATAGGCTTCAGGGGGTGGTGGTTTGGTGAAGTGTTAGAACATGTATTTAAAGACAACCATCACAAAAACAGCCCCATATAAATTTTCAAATTTTAAACTTTAAGACAAATAACATTATTTTGGCATCTCAGTTCACTCTTTCAAAGCAGTACAAAAAACTGCTGTCATGGTTTGGTTTTCTGAAGTGGGTCTTTAGGAACAGTGCAAATGAAAATCTTTTGATGTGACTCTTGGATGTCTGTGTTGTTGTGTTCTATTTTATTCCATTTCATTCCAATAAAATTCCTGATAATAGCTGTGACATTGAACAGAATTGCAATTCCTGTTGAGATATGATCAGTTCTGTATCTAACAGGTCTGGATCTGAGTCTGAGTCACGGCTTCAGCTGTTTTCACTATCTACTGTATGTTTTAGTAAACAAACTAATACTAAAAGAATCCACTGGGAAACAAGGCCTTTATGAATAAAACTAAATGCATAAAATCAACTGAATAGAATTAATATGTATTAAAAACCATTACTGACAACTCAAAAGATAGATTATCCTCCCAGCAGCTTTTCTGAAACTTGGAGTGTGCAACACTTTCAGACTGGTTCATAATGCCCACCATTGTGTTTTGTGTCACATTTTTCTGTCTTTTGAGCTTTTTATCTATGACAGCTGTGATTTTTTTTTTTTTTGGCAATTTGAGAGCGCATCTTTCCTCTGCCCTCTCCTATTTCTGCAGTGAACACTGTAGAAAAAAGTGAGTGAACTTTACAAAGTAAGGTAACCAGCTGAGAAGCTTTTCTAAGACCAAGGGTTCTCATCAAGACGATAACTGAGATAGATCATCAGGTCTACTACTGTCTATGAGCTGAAACAACTCAAGTTGTTAAAGGAGCTATACTGTACCTGATTCTGCAGTTGAACCATGAGTGAGGAGACCAGTTTAGTTTGAACTGTAAGCCCCAACCTTGTTTTTCCCAGTGAGAAACTTGACGTGCATGAAATAACCTGCACATCATGCACAATTCTACAGAGGAAACTCGTATCTTCCGGCAGGTTTACTGTTTACAGTAGTTGTGCTTGAAAGTTTACATACCCTCCCATTAAAGAAAAGGCTAAATTCACAAAAGTCATTAAAATAACACAAAACTGAAAAAAGTAATTGTAAATAAAAATGTACTAAATTATAATTTAGTAAAATGAAATATGATTTTGATTTTTTTGTTTAAAAAAAATAATGCAAACAACCAAACAAACAAACAAAACTTTCCCGGACAAATTAGAACACCTTGCTCATGAACAGTGGGTCAAAATACCCGTCAATCAGTTGTCCATCAGTTTAGAACTGGAAGTAACCAGTGGGATCTAGGTACACTCAGTTACTGTCTGGATAAATTTATGTATACATAGTAATTCAAACAACAAGAAACCAAAGAAACTAATAATAAATGAAAATTTACAAAATTACAATTTTGTGAAATGAAAAATCGCTTGGAAATAATAATAATATTTTTTTAAAAAACAAAACAAACAAAGCTGTCCCAGACACATTAGAGCACCTTTCCCATGAACAGTGGACCAAAACACCTGTCAAAAGGTGCAGACGTGTGAATGAACATTGCAGAAAACACCTTATTGCAGTGATTGCCTCAAAGTGTTGCTCAACAAAATTTTAGCTCTGGAACCCCATCATGCTTGTTTACTTGTTTTATTTTTTGTTTGTTTATTTTTAATATTTCTGCTAAACCTCAATTCAAAATCGATGTCATGATGTTCATTACATTTTTAGTTATTGTTACTTTTGTCAATTTTTAACTTATTTCACTGGCATCTGATTTTTTTCTATCTTTAATGAGAGGATGTGTAAACTTTCAGGCACTTGGCTGTGTATCAGCTAAATTACATTTTCTTTCACTTATATCCCAATGCAAATGATAACATTAAAGCCATTTCTTTCATAAACTCTGTTATTTACCGCAAAAGCCAATCTTTTACTATTTTTTCTGTGTTGAACACTTAGTAGGTCTATGTTCGACTACTCTGCTTAGGTTGCATTGTTGAATGTAGATCCACTGAGCGCTTCCCACATATATTCACTTAAGCCAGAGAGACAAACTGAGAAGTTGGCTTGTTGCAACAAGCTGCTTCAACTACACCCCAAAACAAAACCCATTCATCATCATTCAGATCCGGCATTTGCAGCTACTTTAGATTTCATGTTAAGTATACCCCTGATGGAAAGTAAGTCCTGGACCACAACAGTTTAAAATTTTCTTTTTTGTATAGAAAAAAACAAAACAAACAAACAAACAAACAAACAAACATGACACCAAAGTTATCAAACTGAACCAAACCATGAAATTTTTGTAGTAATAAAAGTGATAAAACAAATAAATGCCACAACAAAAAAGACTCATGGTTCCTTATTGTTTTTATGGAGATTTAGCAACCCAAACGATGCACCGGGAAATTTGGTCCATTGCCATGGTTGCGACAAATGTGTTGTAGGATCTCACGTCTCTATCTGCAGCTGTTGTGAAACCTTGTAATGGTACATAGTCATGGTTAAAAAACAATCTGATATCAGTGACACACTGATGAAAATGAATTGCTATGGATCCAAATAGCAACTGAAAATGTCAACATAACTGCAAGTCAAATGGCACCACTCCCTTAAGTCCATTTAATAAGGTGGATGGGGGGATTAAACCCCCGGTAAAAGTATTGATACATTGTCAAACCTAGACCCTTCAAAATCCCTGTGAAGCAGCACATGTGCCTGTTGCACCACTGACACAACAAAGCTTCAGTTGATGTGGTCGTGTTACTTCTGGCATGCTGAAGTAATGCATTGAAACAATGATTGCAACACTTGCATTTCAAAAGTTTGATACAGAGCCAAGTAGGTAGGCCCCGGGTATCACATCACTACCATTTTTTTTAAATACTAATGGGTGATAAAGCTCTAAATACTTTACCAAAAAGAACGTTTCCACCCACGTTTCTCTCCATTGCCTTGAACAGGCTGTGTGCTGCAAAATGCGCTGCAATTCGGTGTCCGAATTTCCCGCGCTGCCCTGCGGACGTGACGCAACTCCAGAAGTTCATTGCAAATGTATGGTCTCTGGATGAACACCTTTGCCATGTTTAGTTTCCTTTATTCAAGCTCTTGGTATGGTGAAAACTTGTTTATCGTCAATTTAAAAAAGACCATAGCCAACATTATACCTTCTGTGTAAACAGCTTCAGTTCAGAAGTATCCTTTTATATGAGTGCTCTCACAGGCCTTCTTCACTTGTACACATTATGGTGTGCATGTGGTGCATGTGTACTGTATAGTAACCACATGGCACATCTGTTAAACTGTAACAGATACCGCTGATTGTTCAAATCAGCTGCCCACATAATTGGTGGTCTGCCAGAGGGGATCTTCTGCTGGACTGTGATCTTTTTGCTGCTTCCTCTCAAGCCCAGTTGATGGCAAAATTACCCTGCACAGGTACTTAGGTTGGCAGAGATAATCAACTGATTTTATGCAGTGTCTTTGCAATTTTGTTCTGTCCTTCTCATGTTTGTGTTCAGGCCTTGAAATTGCACCCCCACATATGAGTGTGTGTTTATATGACCAAAGCAGCGCAGCATAAAATCAACAGATGGAAGCAGAGAAGCTGAGAAATCCAATAATGAAAGTATCCTTTGTTCTCCGCTCAGCTTTTCCTCTTCTCTGCAGTGGATGCCAACAGAGGATAGAGGCATTACAGTTTTGCCATTCCTCTTCTGGTCTCTCTCCCTCTCTCTCTCCCTTACATGCACACACACACACACACATGCACACACATTTTCCTCCTTTATAAGATTGAATAGAAACCATAGAAATACAGAAACAAAAGGCAGGGAGAAAAAAAGCCTTGCTGACGAGAACCATAATCACGACACAAATGGGAACCAGATGCTGATCATATATGGTATAATAATGGCAGGATCTGTGTATGAAACAGCAACTAGAAAAAAACTGTTGCCATTATGGCAGCATTTCAGGAAGTAATTTACTGTTTGTGCTCTTTTTAATCACTGCAATAGCCAGACTCGTGTGCTGGTGCTACAAAGCCCAAACTGTGTTTAGAACAAGGAGGTGAGGACTTTTTAATCAATCCCAGTTAGCACATATTTGATTTGTATTTGCATGATTGCTGCCAGGACACTTATGAAGAAATTCAGCTCGACTCTCTGCAAGGCTGAAGGCCCTACAAGATGAAAATGCTTCATGAGACAAGCATTTTTCTTAGAATTTCAATGTGAAAGTTAATGTTTTTCTGAATGAACAGCTGTCAGCAGAGGTGGTACTATTAGGAAGTTTACTTTAGAGATTTAGTATTTAAAGTGTAAAATGAAGACTGAGGCACTGTAAGAACCTCTTTGCACATCTTTTGTGAAGCTGCTGGCCCCCTGGAAGACTGCCCCCAAACCTGGCCACAATATATTGCACCCACATGAGCATCAACCAACTCCTTTGTGCTCAGTTTGTGCACACAAACAGTGTACATCTACATAATTGCAAAAAGGTGTGAAGGTATAGTACCAGTCAGAGCAGACAAGAAAGAAAAGAAAGACAAAAACAAAACAAACTTAGAATATGTGCAGGCTGCAGTCATCCATGAAAAACAACAGAGGCGAGCAAAGTGTTTGTGGCAGTAAACAAAAAGATTAACACAAGTTAAAAGTAGAAAATGCTGCACTTACAGTAAAACTGTGAGGTTACAGCTATATAAAAAAACAGATGCTTCTGGTAGATGGATGTAAATGTCTAAAATCCACCAACCAGACAGCCATAATGAAGCTGTTCTTCTGAATAAAATACCCTGAAAATGCACTTCTATTTAGGTACCGTATTATTCAACCTTTTGATACAGTATGTTGATTAATATGTTTACCTTTTATTTCAGGCTACTACAAGGAGAACTTTCTTATTTTTTCAATCTGGACCTTATTTCTTTGAGTTTATACGTGCATTTACTCACGTTAAATGTCTGTATCACTTTGACTCCTTAGGAAGATAATACGTTGAGTTGCCCTTCGGCAGCCTCTCTATAAGGCATTATCTGCAGCAAAAGTCCTTTATTTCACCAGTACTTTAAGTAGAATGAACGAACGAATGAGTGCTATTGTCCTGTGAGTTCAGAGGTTCAAAGTTTTCAGAATGGTGGTGTCTGGGTCCATTGGAGCGCGCACGGCCTGTAGTGTTGAGAAAACCTCCTAATAACTAACAGAGAGTTAATTCTGAAATCACAGGACAATATTACTCGCTCGTTCGTTCATTCTATTTAAAGCAGTGATGAAATGAAGGAATTTTTGCTGCAGGTAATGCCTTATAGAGAGGTTGCCCTGTTTCTTGTGTTAAACGGATGTACGTTGATGGGCTACTCAACGTAATCTCTTCCGAAGGAGTCAAAGTGATGCAGAAATTGTCCTGGTGAGTAAATGCATGTAAAAACTCCTAGAAATAAAGTTCAGGTTGGAAAAAGAAATTTATCCTTTGAGACACACAAAAAAAAAAAAGTTTTCTTTAAACCTTCTCTTTTTTCCCCCTCGAATGAATGTATGCCTGAAAAATTCATTTTTAAAAATGTGGTTGCACTTTTCTTTAAAATTTGCTTCATGTGTAGAAATATTAAGAGTTATATTTGGCCATTTTATTTGTGTAAAAACTACACATTACATATAATTTTCTCAACTCTAAGCCAAAAGAGCCCAATGTTTCCCCCATTTCATCTCAAATCAGAGATGCTTTTCAAACCATGAGCATCTATAATGTTTCCTCTTTCTGCAGATTCTGACTTCGTCCATTTTTTTTTTTTTTTTCCCCCTGGTTTTCCCCTTTAACTTGTCCTGGCCAGCATCACAACAAGCAGAATGGTGATCTGGATGCTGTGTTGCGCCAAATAAACTTGCATTGCAGCAAATCAAAACAAATAAAGCTGTAGACAAGCTGTAAAAAATTCAAGAATGATGGCAAAAACAACATCAGTAGCACAAAGAAAATACATAAACATAAGTGAAGTTATTGGTAACTAATACCACAGGACAACAGTAGCAAATGTAGGGAAAAAATATCAGGTATGAATAGTGATCAGTGATGATTGTGATTCTGCAAAAATGAAATGTGATGCAGCCCCTAGGACCTGGAAGACCGAAGCATGAATCCCAGCCAACCCTCCAGGGACCACCATTCATCAGTCCAGAAGGTGGCAGAGGAAGTTACTAGGAGAGTGCCCCCACAGCCATGAAGCGCAAGCCTCAGGGGGCCAGTGACAGTATGTTTATTTGTTTTGTTTTTTTTACAAAATGTTACATAAAAATCTTTATGTATAAACTTGAATAGAAAGGTAAGTTAAAATGGAAATTGATAAACAAATAAAAAGCCACATCAGGTTATATCTCAGACATTAACATTATTACTGTACTGTACACTACAGAGCTTCACTTCAGAGGGAATATTATACCTCTCACTTCCTTTGACAACATTTACACTAAAATCAAGATAGCTGGCTGATGTTTCAACCAACAACGCAGCTGCGAATTAATGATTAAAATGTTAGTGTAGATTTTTCTCTTTTAACTCTCCCTGGTTCCATCTCATTTGACCTGGAGGCTCAAACCTTTTATTTCAGGCAGACTCTGTGCCTGAGCAAAATAATTGCTGTCATATATAACAAAGACAGTTAAAAGTTAAGATAGGTGTGTGCTAAGGTATAAAATTATTCTGTGTATATTTTTTAGAAATAATTTCTGTTAAAAAAGAGAAAAATCTATATGTTAAGTAGTTTTAAGTTGACTCAGTATCAGAAAATATTTCCAGGTGTTTGAAAATTTGAAAAAGAACAGACATATTTGTAAAATTGGGACCAAAGTCTAAACCTGCCAGTGTGCAACCGACCACAAACTGCACCCCATCTTCACAGCCTTGTGTTTTTTGTGACAGCTTTAGCACCTTAAACCTGAGGGTGGAGCCGTTTGGCCAAAATGTCAAATTCAGTCTATTAAAAATCAACCTGGGAGGTCTTGTTCTGTGAACGCCAAAAGTCAACCATTAACCTGAAGCAGAGAATAGTCTAAATCCTGTTTGGGGATTTATTGGACACGGCAGGACACTGGCGACACTCTGAGAGAGCTTGACCTGTACATGAGTTCAAATGACACTGCCATTATCCCTGCAGGCAAACACAGAATGTCATAAGCTATCACAAATACAAAACGTACCATGCTGCCTCTCACCACCGCTCTTGTGGCTGAAGCCTTTGACTTTGTTAGTTAATACTGTGTACAGTGTGTTGCTCTGTGTGTATAAAGGGATACAACCAAATTACTGCACCGCAGTGGAGTGGATTGTGGCGCCAATAACTATAATGTTGGCCTGGGCCCACTGTTTTCTACCCCCCTTTTTGCACAGGCATGCCGATGCATAGTTTAACACTGAGCTCTGCACTGTAAACCAAGTCAGCTGCAAAGTATAGACTATGTGTAAAAGAAATACAAGAAAATTTTGTAGCGTGTGCCTTTGGGTTTTATAGTGGGCCCGAGGGTCTCCTCTAGCAACAATAAAACGTTTGATAATAGACCCAAAGTCACAGAGTTTCTGTGTAAAATGTTCCTCAATGCTGCTGCCTATTTACTGTCTCATTTATCTTAATCTACTGTGCAACATTTACTAAGTTACTGTCCACAAGGGCCCTGATGTTAAGGCCCCAATGACCTGAGGAACAATATTTGTATGCAGGCATTACGCACTGTCTGTTAGACAGATTGCACATATTCAAGAGGAATTCCTCCATCGATCCATTGGTTATTCCTTCGTCCAGAACGCTGGACCCTGCTGTTGGGTCAGAGGTGGAGTACACACACTGGACAAGTCATCAGGTCTCAGGCAGAGACAAACAACCACACACCCTCAGTCGTAGGGACAATTTAGAAACATGAATTAACTTATTATGCATGTTTTTGGACTGCAGGAAGCTGGAGTACCCAGAAAACACCCACATATGCAGTGGGTGGACGTTCAAACTCCACACAATAAGGTCCTGGCCCCAAGTTTGAACCATGAACCCACCTGATCATAGATCAGAGCACTGCAACTGATCTGCACTGAACCGACATTGAGTAATGCCTCTGGCAGCACATTGGTGTCACAAATTGCTGTGGAGAGAACACATTCAAGGATTGTGTGAATTCAAACACTGGAAATGGCTCAAGCTTCAGTCATCAGGAAGTGAATCATTTAGCTGTCAGTCACTGTATGGATGCAGGTGGATGTATGAAACTGAACACGCTATCTTGTCTGTAAATTTAGATTACAACTGTGTTTATGTTCAACCAGAAAATGGTTGCTAAAGGGATCAGGAGACCTGAACAAATCCAAATAATGACCTCTATTATTGTAATTTCAAATAATTCTCTGCTATTTTGGGCCAAATGACTACCAATAAACACCTCAATTATGTCCCATCCACCCACAGGGTGCAGCCGACCACAAGAGTTCCCTTACAAATCTGTCTTAGTTGTACGAGTGTGTTTGAGAAACATATGGCTGAGGAGACTAAACCTGACTGTTACATAACTAGTCTTGACTGAGTAATCAAAAGAGGTCCAGAGTGTGTGCTCAAAGGTTTGATTGTGAGGGATATGAATGTGTTGATGACAGCAGTAATTAGCTATTTTGTGTTAGTGCAACTAGAAAACATGAGTATTGCAATAGAAGTGTTAACATTTGTTTGAGAGAACTAAGCTCTGCATTTTGGGTTTATTTTTGCTTTGTCTGACATTAACCTTCTGTTCATTCATTCACCACCAGCACAGATTTCAGGTGCTAAAGCTAAAGCAGGTAGCAAAACTAAAGAAATGATTATTAACTTTTGGAGGAGAAAGAATAAACATAGCCCCGTTCCCATCCTGGGTTACGCCCTGGGAGGAGGTGGAGGTGGTGGAGGAATACAAATACCTTGGAGTTTAGCTGGACAACAGACTCGACTGGAAATGCAACACTGAATCCATCTACAAGAACGGTCAGAGCAGACTCTACTTCTTAAGGAAGCTGAGATCATTCAACGTCTGCACCAAGATCTTGCAGATCTTCTTCAAGTCTGTTGTGGAAAGTGCAATCAGCTTTGCAGCATCTGCTGGGGCAGCAGCATCAGAACCAGAGCCAGGCTGGTTCTGTGCTGGGGATAACTCTGGAGCTGTGGGAGCTGATTGTCTAAAAAAGGTGCTGCACAAGCTGCAGAAAGTGATAATGGATTCTTCCCACCGTCTACACAACAGAGTGAAGAATAAACAGTGTGTTGAGTGGGAGGCTTCTTCAGGTCTGCTGTAAGATGGAGATGGTGGAGAAGATGATTCCTGCCAACAGCCATCAGACTGTTATACTGCTGAACTGTTGTTTTTATGTATTGTGTAGATTATTTAGTGTTAATGTCATTCTACAGAGCAACCACATACACAGAGTGAGAGAGTATGATACTGTGGTTAACACAGCAGTATGATTTATAACTAGTCTGGTACCTGTTAGATTAAAAATAGGATTATTCTGAAGTTAAGATGGACATTGGTGTAACTATTTTATTTGATATGTGTGGTAAGTCCCTTTCTCAAACTTACACACCTGAAAGTGAGAAAACTCATTGTGTTCTTTTTCATAACAGAGAAAACACCGTACCGTACCGTCTTCTTCTGCTTATCTGGGATCGGGTCGTGGGGGCAGCTGCCTAAGCAGGGAAGCCCAGACTTCCCTCGCCCCGGCCACAGCCCCCAGCTCATCCGGGGTGATCCCGAGGCGTTCCCAGGCCAGCCGGGAGACGTAGTCCTTCCAGCGGGTCCTGGGCCTCCCCTGGGGTCTTGTCCCGGTGGGACGTGCCTGGAACACCTCACCAAGGAGGCGTCCAGGAGGCATCCTGACCAGATGCCCGAGCCACCTCATCTGGCTCCTCTCTATACGGAGGAGCAGCGGCTCTACTTTGAGTCCCTCCCGGATGACCGAGCTCCTCACCCTATCCCTAAGGGAGAGCCCGGCCACCCTGTGGGGGAAACCCATTTCGTCCGCTTGTACCCGCGATCTCGTTCTCTCGGTCATCACCCACAGCTCATGGCCATAGGTGAGGGTAAGAACATAGATCGACCGGTAAATTGAGAGCTTCGCTCCTTCTTCACCACGACGGACCAATGCAGAGTCCTCATCACTGCAGACGCCACACCGATCCGTCTGTCCATCTCCCGCTCCATTTTTCCCTCACTCGTGAACAAGACCCCGAGATACTTGAACTCCTCCACCTGGGGCAGGACCTCGCTTCTGACCCGGAGAGGACACTCCACCCTTTCCGGGTGAGGACGGTCTCGGATTTGGAGGTGCCGGCCGCTTCAAAAATCAGCACAGAGAAAACACTTGAATTAAATTAAAGATGTTTTTATTGCTCTGATATTATCTCTTCTAAAGAGGTTTCCAGTGTTACTTTGCCTGCAGTTAACCTGAAAATAACTTGCCATAATTACATTAGTTTCTTGATATTTTACATTATGCACTTATGAATTGTGTTCAGGGTTTAAAAATCAAAGTCATAAAAAGAGCATGCTTTATCAACAATTTGGTATGATGCGAACACGCAAAGCATGCAGGTTAAAAAAAAAAACAGTTGCACAGTTCTTATCTTATCTTAGGTCGTTTTCACACATATTTGGGTTGAGCCAGGCGCTGCCGCAGCAGTGAAAGGGTTACAATGTTTCAATTTTCAACTAATACGACTCTGTTTCACATATGCTTTTTAATCATTGTGCCCAGCAGTCGCTCTACAGACTGGAGCATTATGTATCCATGGCAACCAGACGGAAGTAGACGCGGCCCCACTGTTAAGTGTGGCTATGTTGTAAACAAAACACACGTGAATGGAGTGTGTTGAAAACGAGACACGGTTGTGTGTGGAGAACATTGTTATCATGCACTCACTGGAGGAAGTGGATTTCCAGATGAACCAGAGAAAGATGCAGATTGATTATGTTGAACCGCAAAGCCCGACCATACGCAGATATTGGCGGCCGGTGCTTCGCTGGGCCTTTGTTTTTGGGCCGTGGCGTTGCGCGGCGCTTTACTGGGCTTTTAGGCGGAGACCCCTCTTCGACTTTCGTCCCGGGGCACGGCCTCTGGTCACTGCGCACTCCGAAGGGGATAAATGGCTGGGTGTGTGGGTTCCAGTGTGGGAGAATGGCGGGAGAAATTGGGTGTTTGGAAGTGGCCTCCCCATACTTAGTTTGTTGTGTGTGGGTAAGCGGGGCGATTTGATTGGGTCACGTTCGATTGAGCTGTGGAGTGCCTGCTTCGATAAGTGGCCTTCGCATACCCATGCATGGCTGCTAGAATGGTGAACAAGACGGGTGCACTGTGTTGTATGCTTTTTGCGCGATAGTCCTTGATGTGCTGTAGTCGCGCTATTAGATGTTGGTGGACTGGGAGTGTTAAAATAGAAACCTTAGTGTAGTTGTGGAGCATTCCCATTCTTTGGTTTACGCAGGCTTTGAAGTTGGGAGAGTGAGTGGCAGAACAAGCCATTTTTTTAAGCGCAATTTGGGGATTACTGTTTGTTGAATGCCGTGCGTCATCCTGGCGCCCTTACGACAGATACAGTATGTCGCCATTTCAAATGCTGCCATGTGGAGCTCATTTAAATAAGATGTGTGTAGGTGATTACATCCTCCAAGATTTCCCCAGACAACAGTAACCCGACAAAAGTTTTTGAAAGTTTGGTGCATATCGTTTTTGGCTGAAGCTTGTCAGGAGTTCCAGGAGTTGATCTATTTTTTTGCGAACAAGAAAATGTTACCCTTTTTCAGTGTTTCAATCACCTAGCCACCGTTTCCCGATTCTACTACTGAGCATCGATATGACACACACGCACGTTTCAGGAATCCTTTGGCGGGGTTCCTTCAGCCATTACGTCAACAAATAGCGTAGAATGACCATTTTTTAGGGCATCTGTAAATTTCCAATCGCCTACACCTGTTTGCAATTTGGCCAATTACACAATATACAATGGCTATGAATTTTGCACTGGTACACATGCATTTTTTACAGTTTGTCTTCTTGCACAAACACATAAAGTTAAATGGGCTCAATATCAGCGTCGGAAAATACCTCCACACTAAATGAATGGTGTCGATCGGTATACCTGACCTCGATTGCTTTTTTTTCAGCACCCCGGAAGTGGATAGCTTCTGTTAGGACCTTCTTAAGATGTAGCGTAGCAAAGACGTTTCTCAGGAAATAAGAACGCGCGAAAGAAGCACTGGGAAACGGGCGTATCTTTGCGATCCTTTGTTGGGAAGAGCTTCCTTGAGGCCTTCTTTAATCAAAGAAGAATCTTAACTGGGAAACGCGGCCATTATCGGTGAACAGCAGGTAGTGGTGAGTTGTAAACATGAGCATGAACTTAGCCTGCTAGCCCTTGTTGGTAATTTGTCCAGTGTTTGTGAACGCCCTGTTGATGTGAACATTAGAAATACATTAGTAGCTAGCAAACACAAGATGATACTAAACGTCACAGATAGGCCGTGTAACCCTGTTATTTGTAATATAACATCAATAAGAAGGATATCCCAACAGTACAGCTGCCTATGGATACCTGTTTAGTTAAAGAAGGTGGAGTATCTGGGATATTGTTCGGGCTAAAGTTGCAACGTGTTCACACATCACTCGCGCCGCATTTCAGGTCGACGCAAGCTGCTCTGAAACCACCCTGTACAGCCGGTCCTGTGTGAAAATGACATAAGGGTGTTTTCACACAGGACTTATTTAGGTCGACCTAACTGAGTTTTTGGTCCGAACACATTGCGACTAGGTCTGTGTGAAAATGTCACTCGCGCTCGTAGTCGACATAACTTGCCCCCTCTCAGACCAGCTGGAGGGGGTGGTTTCAGAGCAAGTTGCATCGACCGGAAATGTGGCACGAGTGATATGTGAACACGCTGCTACTTTGGCTCGACCTAAATCCCAGATGCTCCGCCTTTTTTTAACTGAACAGGTACCCACAGGCAGTTGTGCTATTAGGATATCCTTCTTATTGACAGTCTTGGTCTACAAATATTTGGGTTACACGGCATGCCTATAAAGTTTAGTATCATCATGAGTTTGCTAGCAACTAATGTACTAATGCAATTCACAAACACGAGACAAATTACCAACAAGGGCTTAGCAGACTACGTATTACAAACACTCATGTTTACAACTGACTGGTAGTGGTACCTGGTTGTTTGCCAATAATATCTCCATATGGTCATGACTTTGTGGTTCAACAGAATCAATCTGCGAGGGGAACTTATTTAGCTATATATGCCGGTAGTTGGCTTTTGAACGTTCAAAAAGCATGATACAGCTCCTTCAATTAGATAAAAAAAAAACTTAATACATTGCCTCATGAAAAATGATTTTGACATCAGCCCGCTATCCTCATTGCACCCTTTTAGTAAATCAGCTGCAGCAGCTTTTTGCATGTACAATCAAATTTGCACTCTAGTACACACAAACCTTCTAAAAATCAGGGCCTTTGCATTTTCCAGTTGAGTTTGTAAAGAAGTGACAATTATACAAATATATTCTAAGTGCTGTCCATGAATCCGTGGGGAAAACCAGCGCATCAGCACAAAGTGCACAGCTCATGTATTGTTTATCAGAGGTTGCGCTAGACTTTTTTTTCCGTAATTTGACTGACAGGGGCAGAAAAAAATACTAACAATATCTTTTACCATCACTATAAATAAAATATATCATATAATATGCATATTCGTCGCATTTTCTAAATGAAGGTGGTCCAAAAATATTTTTTTCCTCCCTATCACACGATCCTTTCCTTTGCAATCATGACATCATGGGGACTTAAAATCCAGCAACCAATCCAGAAATCAGAGGACACATCAAGACACATAGAGGCCATAGGAAAATGCAATCAGTGATAAAGATTGAAACTGTCAGAATTTTATGTGACTGATAAAATAAAAACGTTTAAAAAAAAAAATAAATAAGTAAAAATTATATCAGTTTTTTTCAGCATTTTCCTCACATGTTTTTTTATGGGACTATGAATTCAGACCCAAATTCACAAAACTTAAGAAAATTACATTTAACAATATTAATGGGAAGTCCATCGTCTTTGAGCTGAGATTTGCTATTTGCTCTTCACTTCTAGCAACAATCTTAGTTCATCTAGTGACGGTTGATTTCTGAATGGATCTTCTGTTGGAGACTTTGCTCTCAATTTAGAATGTATGGTTGTTGTAGACATATGATATGACCTGGCAGAGGTTGCCCTGGAGCAAATTTTCACTTGTTTCCTTCCAAAGGTTTCAAAGTCTATTGTCTTTGGCTCTTTGTATTTCTGGCTGTTATCCATTAACATCAATTTAGTTGGCCAACAGCTTGGTAAATCGATGCCATCTTGTTGTAGTGGTAACACATTGCTTTTAGGTACTGGTAAAAACAGAACAGTCAAATATAAAACATAATTGTCAGATACTTTATTTCTTACAATCAATTGATTTTTACATAACCATTACTTGTACTTATTAGAGACAAAACTATTGAAAATATAAATAGATTGAAAATATAAATAGATTAAATGCAAATAACTAACATCTTGTGTGTGTGTGTGTGGTGCAATAACACCTCAGCACTGAGAATTAAGTCATCAAGTAAAGACCACAGAAAACAATTAAATTCAGAATGCACCACAAGGAAAGATTAAAGGAAGATAGCAGCACAAGATACTGAAGTTATGAAAAAAAGCCTTTAGAAATTTCATGACTTTGATGTTTATTAGAAATGAGATGTTCATGCGTGTTTGGATTGGCATGACTTGCCCATCTCGCTGCTGTTTCCCCGGGGCCAAGTTACTCTTAAAAAAAAAAAGAAAAACACACATAATGCTTGGTAATTATCTGAGAGCTTGTATAAAGTAACAAAAGTGTATATATTCTGCTTTGGCAGTTTCAGACTAATAAGTTAAATACATTTTAAATGTCCATAAGTCGTCAACTGTGCTGACACTTAGATTGGTGTGCTTTTAGTCTGAAAAACACTTCAAGCAAAATATAGAATTAATCAACTTGCACTTAGAAATTTGTGTGAAGATAACCACAGCTGTGACTAAGCAGAGTGTAGTGGTAGATCAGGGAGAGTGCAAATATATATCTTTGGTGATATGGAGTCATTCACATAACTCAAATAATTACCCAGTAATTATGTTTAGTTTGAAACAGGCTTGTAGCTTACAAAAAACACCTGTGACAGACAGGAATGTGAAAACTTGTCATTACTGACCTGCAGCTAACAGAAGATCTTGCATCGTGTGCCCTCCACAGTGAATGCATCATCAGAGAGAGCACTGATCTGTGTGGTGAATGCCGTATGAATAGATACAGTAGCTTTATACTGTAATCTTGGGCCAGTGTTGCAGAGATGCTATTGTACAGAAACTATTGTGGGGCTTATTGAAGTGGGGCTTTGATCAACAACATGAGCCAGGAGACAAACTTGGAATTTCCATAAATATCATATTATATCTTTGTTGAATGATTTGCTTTCTCTGGACCCTGAAGGTACAGTACTTAGTTACATTGGACATTCAGTTGTGTTCTGTCTAAGCAACTGTTTCAGTCTAAGACACAAATAAACAACCCCCCCAACACACACTCACCCACACACACATGCACTTCTTCATTACTCCAGTAATTTCCATGTGATTTTCTAAGAGGGTGTTTTTACTCTATATGGTTAATTAAGGGTATTGTATCAATGCAAATATCCATGAATAGACACAAGCATGGTGGTGTGGAGAATGTGAAATTTATCAACAGTTCATACAAATGTGTACATGTTTGATAATTTGAGATTTTGCTTGTACATACACATTTTGAATGTAATTTGTAAAGTTAAGGTGAGAATATTTGAACACCAGCGGGTTTTTTTTTCCTGTTCATCCGACTTATGTTAAAAGTATTAAATGATTAAACTAACGTCCTTTCTTTCACATACAAACAATCTAATACAAACAATCCAACAGCATTGATTGTGTATGTTGAAAAGTTACACTTACCAGTACACACAGGAATCAGTTGGTGCCATTGCGTTTAAGACATAAACATCAATAAAGTGATTTTCCAGCATTTCCACACAGCGAAGATGAATAGGCATGACTGGTATAAGACAGTTTTAAATGAACCATGCTGCTGTTTATGGGTATGTTCGGAGCCAAGATGTTACGCTGCACAGGGCTGGCACATGCATGTCAGTTTTGGTAGGTGGGTGCAGTCAAGAGACAGACAGTGAGGGAATGAATGCAGCTAATAATGATTTTCTGCCACATTTCCATGTAATATCGTTTTAGACGTAACTGTCTCTAAATGAGCTTTTGTCTCCAGCTGCAATAACAATTGACAACACGAGTTAAAGGGTGTAGCAGACAAACTCCAGACCAGCTGCCACCCAGCCAGGACCTGAACTGGATTGGAGAGATTGTTTATAAATCCCCCTCTACTGTAAGTTTGCCTCCTAAATTTTTAGTAACACCAGCTCATTTCATACTTGCCAGTTTCCAATATCCTATTTGGAAACTGGCAAAAATAAAACACTTATGTTTTTAATTGGCTCATTGTTCTTTCATAACGGCAGGGAGTGAATTGTTGAGTGTAGCAGGTCATTGTGTGGTCCGCCTGCTGGTGGTGGGGTGGTTCCCTCCGGGGCTGTTGCGGACGAGGGCGGGATAAAGGAGGAAGTGGGGAGTAGAAGAGTGTTTTTGCGGCTTGAGTGGGCGTGTCCTTGTGGGCGTGTCGAGGGGTGTCGAGTGGGTGGTGGTGGTTGGGAAGGGTAGGGGGGGCTCTTCGTGCTCTAGGTGGTGGGGTGTGGGGCACCGACACGCACACTCTTGCCGCCCTGTGCGGCGAGATAGACCCTCTATAGAGGCTGTGTGTGGCCTCTGTTGCTCGTTTTTGGGCGCGGAAGTGTCCGTGTTTTTCCTCTCTTGTTGTGTTATGAGGGTTTTTATGGGGTTTGCTGAACTACTAGGAGGGTGCGAGGCTGCCAGAAGTGTGGAAATGGGGCGGTGGGGGGAGGGTACGCTGTTATTTCTGCTCGGGTTGGTCCGGTAATTTGCGGGGGATTTCATGGCGGGAGCCAGACTGACGGTGTTTACAATGGATTGTAGGTGGGTACTAGGCTAGGTCATTGCAGTTACAGAGATGAACTGAGGGGTCGCACAGCGCCTATTGCAGTAAAAGCGCTAAAGTTTGTTTTAGAAATCCGCCCTTTCATATACATGAAACCAGGAATTAGCCTCCATGAAATGGATCATGTCTGGAACCAGGTGCCAGGGTGCAGAGATTTGAAACCTTGACTTTCAGTCAGGACGGAGTAGCGCACAGCTGGAGGATATGACGTCAGTGTGACGAACACCAATCACAACAACCATAATGGCGTTGTGATTAACTGTGTTGTGGTGCTCCTCCAGACAATCCTGGCTTATTTACAGCTTTTGAACCAAAATATGCTGCTTTTACAACAGAGTATTGCTGTACCATCAACAGCAGGAGCAAGCCGACATACTACATGTGACGTAATACGAGGTGAACCCATCTGTGCACACGTTACGTCTTGTTCTAGCTTTGGAGTCATTCGTAATCATCATTGCGCCGCCTGCAGCCTTGCAGATTTACTGCAGCAATTTTGTGGGGATGGTGAAGCTTTCTCTGCTTTTTTGCCACTTTCTTCAAACCTGAACCGGCTTTGGCACCATGGGGACGTGGCCTAAATTTCAATCATGACTGTGCAGAATTACAAGATTTTGTACAATGATCAGCACTAAACTTCTAAGCACCGAAGTTAAGCTTGTTACATACTCTGCGAGAAGCGAGAACTTTGTTTTTGCCCTCGAGGCTGTAAGGACAAAAAAAAAAAAAAAATGTTTCCGGCAAGCCCCCCCCCCAAAAGGGGGTTTGGGGCCGGGGGGGGGGGGGGGGTGTCCACCCGTCCAATTAACACTATGTTGTTTACATTTTTGTACTTTCTCACCACCTCGATCAGCTGTTTATTAGAACTATCTGTTTATCGTCGCATCTGCAGAAATGCAAGAGTGACAACTCTCTGCTTCAAGCGTCTCCACGCTAACCCAGCCCGCCTCAAATGTCCGACCAATCACACAATACTTCTCGGAGCTCCCCGAGAATAAAGTTCTGCTCAGCTGAGGGGTCAAGAACAAGCCGCAAGCCGTGCCCAATCACGTCTGCGAAAACAAAATGACGGCATTTTTTTCTTGAGGCCCCGCGAACAAGAAGAAAATTCTCTCCTCTCGCAGAGTATGTACAGTAGCAGCCTTTACTCTGGTAGAGACACACTGCAATGGCAATGCTTGTTCATTATTCTCATTATTGTATCCTCTCCTGACCTAAGGAGGTGACAGCCAGGAGTGGACTGGGATGAAAAACTGTTCCTGCCATTTTTGCTCAGACTGGCCAATAAACAATCATGTACACCACAAATCTGTGTCCTCCCTTATATATGAACATCAACTGTGCAACTCCTTATATCCACTAAAGTAAGCAGAAATCAGTGAGATTGGAAACATTTAATACTTCCAAAAAGGGTAATTTGTTATTAAAATAAACATCTGTGCTCCAACATGAAAATCGGAGCAGCATTTGTCCTACTTTATGTTTGAGGAAGACAGAACATACAGGAGAGAACAGACATGAGTAATGATGGATCAGATGAAGACTGTTCCTGGACAAAGTGTAGAAAACAGTCTCTGTGTCTGCTCCCATCTCTTCTCTTCTGGAGATGTTATCCCAACCAGGCTCAACTGAATTTCAAAGAGCGTAGTTTTTGGGTTTTTTTTTTTGGGGGGGGGGGGGGGGGGGGGGGGGGTCATTTGATAAAGAACAAACACCTGCATCAGTATGACATATGGACAAGAGAGTATAGGCTAAATAAATAATCTTAAAAAGTGTATTACTTTTGTCTACATTTCTAACATTTCCACAGAAGACGCCTCTAAGACATTTTGATCCAAAAATAGCCCACAACTAGGCTAATAAAAATGACATGAAAGCTGCTGACTCACTATTAATACTGATGAATGATGATTAGAAAATGATGTTCTTTTAATGAGATGATTTCATTCAGGAAGACATATGGTGCCCAAAAATAAACGGGAAGACAAAATCATTAGCATCATTAGCATGTAACACAAGTCAGTCACACTTCTTGGATATCACTCAACTCAGCTTTATTTATACAACCCTTTATAACAACTACAGCTGTAACAAAGTACTGTACAGTACAGCTGTCCGGTTAGGAAGTAACACAAAAATGTCTTGAGATGTTTTGGTCAATATTGATTAATCAGAAGAGGAGAAAGGAATGGGGGGAAAAAAACAGGAGAACAAAAAGAAAAAAAGAAGAAAAGAAAAAAACAACACAAAACAGGGAAAAAAAAAAACCGACTTAACTTGAGTAAACAGAAATGTAAAACATTCAGTAGTCTTCAATGGAAATGATGCATGAGTCCAACAAAACCTGATAAAAATCATTGTGATAGATGCAAAAATGTATGTCTAGCATTTGTTGTGAGTGTGTTCCTGTTCTTTTATTATACATTGCTACTGGCTGAATGTGAGTAAATGCAAGGAGACAGAGCATATGAAGAATAAAACTCTTTTGGGGCCAGTGGTTTTCTGGGCCTCATGGAGGTTGGCATTCTCTGCTGTGCCAAACCGAATCACACGGGAACCTTTTTTTTTCTTCTCTTATAAAAATGAGTTAGTAGCTATAGCTGCATCCACAATGGAGTCATTGAAAAATGCAACTCACAAATGCATTTTAAGAGCGCATAGTTAAAGGATAAGCATTGAGGAAAACTGAGAGGAACACAAATTCATGCACAAACACACAAACAGGAAAAGTAAACTTCCCTAGGTGTTCTATGAAAGAGGCTTCTGTTTTGACTTAATTTTCCACAACAGTCTGGTTCACTGAACACAAGTCAGCCCAAATGGAAACAAGTACACCTTGAAAAAAAAAAAAAGACCCAAATGAGTGATTTTGCAGGATAAAGTAAAAACCATTTTGGCCATTTCATTTGGTGTTGGAACCCAGCGAGTGTGCAGGATGGAGACTGGACAGTTTTTTTGTTCTTTTACACTAAGGTGGGCTTGAAGTAGGCTTCATGTACACCCAAACTCAGTGTTGCTTGTAGTACTCAAGTTTAGATTCAAGGTATTCCTTCATTCTCTATGAGATTGAACCAGGGGCTTTTTTTTTAGAGGAATGTGTGTTCTGTGAAACCATGACCTGCATTAGCTGCTATTATCTAGTATTTCATCAGGTAAAATGGCCCTTTTTCCCCACAAATTTACAAGGAAATGAGATTTAGTCCTTCATCCCGACAATAATATTACAGTGTGATAGTGCCTTTGGTAAAACTGCAACCATGACGGTCCTCTGTGTGTAAGCTTATTGACACAAACATGCAATAAAAAAATGACCACAAAGAAAATAAGAATTTGGGTCTGTTTTTGCAACTGATGGGGATACAGGGCCCATGTTTCGTTCCCTGCTTGTGCCAAATAAATGAAAACCCTTTTAGAATTACACCAGTCACACAAGGACCATAATTTCCTCTTTAATTGACGTGGGTTTTATAGCTAGCAGCAATATAATATTGTCACTTAAAAAATACAGCTTGCAAAAATAAAACATCAGGTATGTTCGGGTCTGAACTTATTAACACTAGAATATTTGTTACTTTAGGTATTCAACTAAGGGATTTATGCAACAGTCATACACAGTAATTAATATGAGCTTAAAGAGTTTCATCTTCAGTATCAGGGTATTTACAGTATGTCCAAGTTGAAATTTTAATTAAATGAAACACATGAGGCTGAAAAAGAACAAGTTAAAGCAAACTTTACAAATTTCTTGAACAGAATTCTTTAATGTCCCAGTGTTCAGGAAAACCTTTGGAACAAAAACTAAACTTATGAACTCAAAATAAATTTATCATTTATAGTTACACAATAGAATTTTTGCAAGTGCCCCCTATCGACAGCTAAATTGGCATCCAACTTGCATCCTACCTGTAATATGAGCTCTCTCCATTAAAGACACACAACGGAACTTTCAGCAGTTTTCTCAGTGACGCGCCCCCAATGGGGGGGTAAACTAGCATCCATCTTGTTCGTACCTTTAATGTAAACTCACTCCAGCCAATAAAAGAAATTTTTTTCTTAATTCTTTTTCTTTCCCTTCTTTTTTTTTTTTTTCTTCCTTCCCCTGGGGGATTTTTTCTTTTGTTTCTTTACAAAAATCGATAAGATGAACATTCAAAACACCCGAGATGGTTATCCGTTGTATACATGCGGGTGATAGGGGGTGAGGTGGTGCAGCAAAAAGGAAGGGGGTGAAGCGTCACGGGCGGGGCAGGAGGGGAATATTAAATAGTGCTGTTTCTGAGCCCCGGGGCGGCTCAGGGCACGGAAAGCTGGAAAATGAATATTAGAATGATGGATGTGGGAGCAAAAAAAGGCGGAAAAAAAAAATAGTTTAATAGGTACGAAAGGTGCGTGTTAAGTAAGACAGTTTTATCTTGACTCTCATTTTCTTACTTTATTTTTTATACTTTTCTCTTGTTCTGGCCGTCTCATCTTTTTTTTTTCTCTTCCTTCCTCCTGTGTTTCTTCACTGAATCTGCGACAAACAGCTGGTGTGTTTATATCCATTTGCTACCGTGTGACACGGTTCATAAAGTAAACTAACTGCAAATTCACACGGTTTCCTGGAGGAAAAGTTGTTTAATATAGTTTCTCACCCTCTGGATGCTGTTGGGTAGCGATCGCAGAAATGGACATAATGGATATCACTGTGCCATCAAATAAGTCCAAAGCTATAAGGTTAAAAAGTTATGTATTGTGTTTTTTAATAATTAGTTATCTCAGCCAATTATATTTAAGCTTTCCTCCAATGTATAAAAACACTTAAATTAAAGCCAATTCTGTACATAAAGCCCATGTTCATTATGTAACTCACTGAAAATGGGTATGGACAAGAACATTTTGTACCTGTAGGTACATTTTACAAATGTTAAAAGAAAATGGTTATGAGGAGAAGAACAAATAGAAAAAGGGCAAAAAAAAAAAAAGGGAAAAAACAAATAAAAATCCACCCCAAGCTGTAACTAGTTTTTGCACATGACGCAACAGAAACTGTATTCCTGTCCAAATATTTCTGGGCCAAGCTGTACTGTAGATGACAACAAAGAAAATACTGACCAAGTATGAGCACCAAAGGTATAACAGGGGGAAATCTAATTTTAGAATCTGATCCTTTTTTTTTTTTTTTTTTTTTTTTACAAAACTAAACTTTCATAAAAGCTACACACCCTTGGGAAAAAAAGTCATCACTCTCATTCCTGCAGTGCTAAGACACCTGAGTGACAAACGTTAGTATGTGTTAGAACATGTTGGATGAAACCAGGTGATGAAAGCTATTTGCTTAAAAGGTCTCCCGTTCCACATGACCATGTTTCTGTACATTTCTTCATTAATTCTCTGCACTTATTTATGGTTTTGTCTTTGTATCCATGTATGAGTTTAGTTCAAAAGCCTCCTGCTGGCTGCTGGCTGTGTTCGGTTGAAAGAGCATCACACATCTCTCCATCTGCACAACAGCAGACGCAGCTTTAGCAAACAGCTTTTTTTCCCTTCCACCCCTCGCTGTGAATTCCTTACATTCACGAGACCTGAGGGCAACTCCGAAAAGAGTGCTCTGCACAAGTGTGTTAAGTTTCCCCTGCTTGCCTTTTTTTTACAGCACTCTATGCCTTTCAGAAGCACGAGTGTGTGCGCACCTTTAATTCATGGCCTCTTTTCTTAAAGTGCTGTTAGAGTGAGTGTAAACATGTATAATGTAGCCACACAGCTCCTATACAGCCATAAATAACATGTGGTAAAAGGTGCCAAGGTTGGAACAGGGATGAAGGTTTCGCTTTTTATATGGCTCCCATGTGCAGAAATATGCACATGCATGTGTCAGCCAAGCCACACAAGTACACACACACACGTTTACACGTACTGTGCACACACCCTGCACACACATACCTTATTACATAAGACAGAGTGTATGTGTTCAGGTGAAGGGCCCTTGCACTGAATGTTGCATTTGGCTATTTGAGGCAGTGCAGGTTGAAGCAAACACACTTGAACATTGTGGTTCAGTAACATACCGGTAACTGGTTCCCAAGAAGAGCTAAACAAGAACAGCTACATACACAGCAAAATTCTGAAATAAAGGTCACAAACATGTTTCGCTGTAGTGCATAGTTCAATAAATGATTCATTCCACCAAAAATCGTTCTCACATTACGTTCCCTTACATCAGCGTTAGTCAAACGTCTTTCACTAATGTACCCCTTTTTCAGTCAAGGACCCCCAAACCACTACA
This sequence comes from Atherinomorus stipes, assembly GCA_023101725.1. NCBI lineage: Eukaryota > Metazoa > Chordata > Actinopteri > Atheriniformes > Atherinidae > Atherinomorus > Atherinomorus stipes. The sequence continues at coordinate 303,974 of JALJCO010010353.1, forward strand.
AAGCTTTTTTGCTTGGAAACAGCTTAACAACACTGTCATTAGTGCCTGATTGACTAAAATTTGTAACACAAAAAACACCTTTAAATTTACAACATTTTAAAAGAACATGTTTACAACATGATGAATGTGAAAAATCCATGGCTAAATCTATGGCTAACCTTTTCTCATTGCTAAAAGCTCAGATTTTTTTTTTCATGAAAATTGTGAACAATATTAAGGATGTCCTCTCCTGTCGGTTTTCCCTCCAACATTTTCTAGAACAAGATGTGTTTGTTGATGTCGTTACATGTCATTGTATCTAACAAAAGCAACAAGTTGTGGATTTCCACTCACATCTGTGGATTCATCCAGCTTAAACAAAACTGAGTCTCCAAGTTTTCCCCTAACTTGCTTAACACTGTCTGTTCCCATCTTATGGTGGCATCTTGAGTGGATCTAAATATCTAAATCTAAATATCTTCCGAGGGATTTTGCACCAAAACTGTCTGGGTGAGTAAATGAACATATTTCATGCAAGAAAATAGGTCTAGATTGAAAAAAAAACGAAGTTCCCCCTTTAACTCACAGTGCCATGCTGAACCACATGCAGTTGTAGTCTGCTTCCTGCAGACTGAGATTTGCATTTGTAGGAGCTTGTTTGGTCCAAATCAGAGTCTGTTTGTGCATCCACGGGTCCTCAAATGAAGCGGACTTTCCGAGCAAACAGACCCAGGTTCAAATAAAAAGGGCTGGTGTGAATGTGCCCTTTAAGATCCAAATTTGCATGTTCTATACTAATTTGCCCATACAATGAAGAATTTTACACGTGAGCCTGAACCATGGTTTGTGGGTGATTGACTAAATCACTGCGCAAATAGCAGCAGGCGCAACCGTGTTGGAAATGCTACCTGTATATAAATAAGGGTTCAGCATGTTTTGAGGTTTGCAGTGTGTTGAATATTGAGAGATGACGAAATATGACCAGATGTCCCTCAGAAGTGGCCAAATTCTGAGGACATGATTAAGGAGTGTCTGTTTAAACAAATGAAACCGTTTGGAGCCTTGAAGATGATCTGACATCTATTTCGTTCTGTGAAAACATAACCAGGGCTCCAGTGCGCTGCAGCTCGGGCTGGAGGAGGAGCGCACTGTGCGGAGTCAAAAACTGACAGAAAGAAGGAGGTAATAAAAAGACACAATTAATGTGAAAGCTTCCCAACTTTTAAAGCTTTTCTCTTCTCCTGTCCAAGTTTTGAGACATGATGTTGCCGTTGTCATTTCAGATGAGTAAATAGTTTTTAAAGAATAGAAAATCTCACTTTCAATATTTGTTATGTTGATATAAGCTTGTTGTTGTGTGAATAAAATATTGGTTTTAGATGTACGAATCTTTGCATTCTGTTTGTATTTTTACATTTAAAAGGGTGGGGGGGATGAGGAGAAGTAAAAATACACGGCAGTTGAGTTTGATGGACAAACAGTATTGTTCAATCGTTTATGAAGAACTGTTCTTTGTTGGCGGGGTTTTTTTCCTGCCGCTCCAAGTGATATGTTTTTTTTTGTGGGTTTTTTTGTGATAGGGTGTGAAGGAGATTTAAGAATATATAAAAAAAAAAAAAAAAAAAGTGGAAACTTGGCACAGCCAATTTGGAAATGGGTTAATAAAAAATAACTGAATGTCGTGGAAGAGTAGTCTGTTTTAGACTTTTTTGTTCTGTACCAGAAATCTTTTTGGTTATATAATTTTATACACTGAATTTAGAGTATAGATGTTTAGATATTTATCTTTTTACCAGTATTTAATGCCATGTTGCTTTGTAATGTAAAACAGTGCCTCAAACAGGTCTTGCATGCTCAACATGAACCAATTATAAGGGAAAAGTAAATAAGTTCTCAGTCTTGCTGAGAAAGTTGAGGCTTAATTACCACAAGCACGAGCGTAACACTGCACATCTGAAATGACGCTAACACCTTGTGCAATATTTCACAATAACTGTCAACACAAAAACAGTCCTGCTGGCATTTTGATGTATAGATATAGATTTAAAGAGACATGCCAGCCTTATGCTTGCATATAGTCATAAATAAAGACAGACTACTGTACTGCAGGCAGAATGTGTCTGCAGTTGCAGATAGACTGTGGTTGCATCATGGCCTTCCATCAGGGAATATGAGTCATTAGATAAACACACGATAAGGACAGAGCTAATATTAACACTACAGTAGATATAATGTGATAAAGATTAGCCGAAATCCAACATCTGTGTGTTTTCAGATCATGAATAATGGACCAGTGTCATACTTGAATTGCTAAGCAGTTATTCTAATCTTCTAAACATTTAAAAAGAAGAATATCTGAAAAATAAGGATGTCTGCCTGTTGAATCTAACAAAGGATTTTCTCATAAATAAGTGAAACGTTTTCTAATTCCTACAGAGTAAATAATGAGTGTTGTGTATCCAAATTCTAAGAAAAACCCATCAGCTATTTTTAACAGATCACATTTTATTCACTGTAAAAGCTTAATAGCAGGATTAGTTTAAATCTTCATTATATCAGCTGTGAACAAATGGTTCACAGTGAGGGTGGATGACACCTAATAAAACCTGTTTACGTTGCTCCTGTGTGGTCACATTATCTCTAACCTGTGTGTTCTAACATGTTGGTTGACGGCTGCGATCAAATCCCTTCAGCTGGCTGTTTGCCGCTTTGTCATTCATTTCAGTCACAGAGAACATCAGAGGGTTTTAGCTTTAGAATTACTTCTTCAACTAAATCCAACAAAAGCCTGTGCTTTTTGTTCCTAATGCTCAGCAACTGTAGGCTGAAAAGGCAGCCATTTAAAGTTTCTGTTCTCGTTCTACAGCAGACAGCAGCTGGTGAAAGCTTTATTCACAGCAGGAAAGATGGAGTCCAACTGTAATGGCACTTTAAAAAGTGTCAAAATGTCAATAAAAAAGCCTTCAACCCACTTTGCAGCATACACACCTTCACAGCACATTTTGACATGTTGCAGTAGGAAAAGCACAGCACTTAATACTTTTGACTGTTAGGCCTTGATGGAAATGCTACATAGAATTTTATGAATATAAAATGGATAAGGATAGGATAAAGGTTGGGGGGAAATGGGGTGAAATAAATAAAAAAACAAAACCAAAAGAAACCGGAAGCCAGAAGGGGAGGGGGGCCGCCCATCCAAAAAGTCAAAGTTGGGAGATGGGATTGTCAAATGTCTTGTTGCTGAAGCATTAGAGTTCTTTCACTGGAACTGGGCCAAGCCCAGCTCCTGAAAAACACCCCACACCATAATCCCTCCACCAAACTTTACACTTGGCACAATGCAGTCAAACAGGTACCGTTGTCCTGGCAACTGCCAAACCCAGACTCCTCCATAGATTACCAGATGGAGAAGCGTGATTCATCATTCCAGAGAACGCCCCACTGCTCCAGAGTCCAGTGGCGGCTGCTTTACCCCTGCATCCCCGCTTTGCATTGTACTTGGTGATGTATGGATGAACATAGGCGCCGATTCCGTGGGTACTTCAGGGCCGAGCACCCACGTGGGATTGATGGCAAAGTCAATTCATCAAGCATCCACTGCACTGTTCCCTACATTGACTCAGTCATGGCGGACTTCTTTCAGTTATATTATTAGTGACATGCCTTCAAAATCATTAGAATAAAATCATTTTTTTCACATGGACAATGTCAGAATTTCTTAATTGAGGCTGGATCATCGCTTCTATAAGCCAGCAGCAGAAGAAGTCTCTGCTGTCAGACATCGCATTTGCACGTGAACGCAGCATGGAGACCGGTGTCAGGATGAAAACAGCCCAGGCAGAACATGGAGCGCACAGACCTTATGTGAATCGGCCATAAGGCTTTAATTATATCATAAACTTATTAAATGAGGATGAAGTGTTTTTTAATGGCTTTGGTTCTTCATTGAATCAAAACACCTAGTAGCCCACAGTCTCAAAATCAGCCTCGTTTAATGAAAAAATAGTACAGACTTTTAATACGGCATGGTCCTGGATATAATCACCAATGGGTTCATCAAGCTGCAGCTAAAAGCATCCATACAGTTCAAAGAACTAACAAAACGGGTAAAAAAAACCCAAAAACAACAACAAAAAAAAACTATAGGCTGCTATTAGGTTGCTGATTAAGTTGTTAAGATTATACTGCACTGTCTACGAATTTTGCTTTCTGTTTCACTTGCAAGCGCATTTATTGCTTGGTGTCACATTTGTGAAGGATTCAGATGATGACTAATTTATTACCAATTTTAATTTATTCAAATTATTTTTTAAATGGATCATGTTGTATTTGTTAATTTTGTGGTGAGTTCATTCATTCATTTTACTAAATAATAAGCCAATAATATTAATTTAGCTCATATATTTTGTCTTTTATGGCCTTCACTCACAGCACCCACCGGTAGAAATGTAAATCGGCACCTATGTGGATGGATGCAGCTGCTCCACCATGGAAACCCATTCTATGAAGCTTTCAATATTGGCGACCTCTTTGCACTAATAATAATAATACATTTTTTTTCATAGCGCCTTTCATGGCACCCAAGGACGCTTTACATCGCAACAATAAAACACAAAAAGTACAGTAAAAGGCAAGGATAAATAAGAACAACAAATTAAAAGCCATAAGAATGTGAGCAGATGGTGTTATAGATTATATGCAGTTTGGGTTTTCAGGTTGTGGATGGCTTTAAAAGTGTGGAGGAGGATCTTGAAGGTGGATCTGAATTTAACCGGAAGCCAGTGAAGCTGCTGCAGAACGGGGGTGATGTGGTGGAAGAGGGGGTTCTGGTGATGATGCGGGTTGCTGAGTTCTAGACCAGTTGAAGTTTATGGAGGAGTTTGTGCGCTTCAGCATCTGCTGACCCCACTCCGTCAGTTTACGTGGTCTACCACTTTGTGGCTGAGTTGCTGTCATTTCCAAGCACTTCCATTTTTTATAATACAGCTGACAGTTGACTATGGAATATTTAGGAGCGAGGAAATTTCACAACTGGATTTGTTGCACAGGCATCCTATCACAGTTCCACACTGGAATTCACTGAGCTCCTGAGAGCGACCCATTCTTTCACAAATGTTTGTAAAAACAGTCTGCATGCCTAGGTGCATCATTTATACACCTGTGGTCATGGAAGTGATTAGAACACCTGATTCCCATCATTTGGATGGGTGAGCAAATACATTTGGCAATTTAGTGTAGCTTTGAGTGCAGATATACTGTACAGTGGAACTCTTCTTGCGGTTTTAAAAACATAATGCAAAGAGGGTAGAAACTGGGAGGGGTGGTCAGGGGTGGGCTGGGTAAATGACCCTGGTGAGATTAAGACTGGAGGGGAGGGAGTGGGTTGGGCATCATAGTCTCCGGGGTGCATGGCCTGGGACATTGGGGTGGGCATTGGTGGGTGCTTGGGGCCCTTCAGGGTGTCGGTTGTGATTGTTCACAGTTGCCCTGCTGCAGGTGCTCCAGATTGTTTTCTTCCAGAGGCCTTTGATGTTTTCTATGAAGTTTCTTTACAGCAGGTTGTCTGATTGTGTAGTTGGTTTTGTTTTTTATTGTTTTTATCTTTGTGTCCATTTTTCTTCTCTTCCCTCCCCCATTTTCTGCTCTGTTCACACCCTCCTCCTCAAAACACCACCATCAGGCCCAACAATAATAGAAAAATTCAGTAATAAACAAAGTAAAAAAAAAAAAAATAGAGAATAATACAAAAGTATCAAGGGGAGCCTGATATCCTTAAAGCTAGGGTTGGCAATGTTGGAACAATGGTTTGAGCAAGTGTCCTTTTAAAAAAAACACACCACCCGAAACCGTGCCTTCAGAGCGCAGGGACGTGTGCGCCGATGTTTTACGAGCAGGTTAGCGATAACAGCCGAGTGGATAGCTCGTTAGCTTGATAGTAAACAGCTGACAAACCACGTTTTTAACAGCTTTAATCCACTCACCTCCAACTCCTTCTGCAGTGTAAAAAGCCCACACTGCAAACATTAACGCCTCCAAGATTTAATCCTGATCTCTTGTTTTGTTTTTTGGGATTTTTGGTGCAGCAGCAGCAGTTAGCAGTCCGTTAGCTAGATTTGTTTACAGTGAGCGGCGCACAGCGAGGTCACGTGGGGGACGGAGAGAGGGGAGGGACAGAGACGAGACATAAAGGCATCGGTTTGTTCTAAGTTGTGAATTACTAATTCCTGCCTTTCAGTGCGAATGACAGGGGTTGGTGAGAGTTTTTACAGAACTGCAGTTCTCAGAAGTCTGACTTTTTTTTCCTTCTTTTTTATGAATACATGATGTATTGACTACTGTCATTTCACCCAGTATAACAAAAATTGTTTCTGAGCAGGATGACCAACTCTGGCTTTAAACTTCTTGGAAATCAAATTTGGTCGGCACAACATGGCAATCCAGACCTGGAGTCAATTAATGAACAGTTTATTTTTTAAATTTAAATGTAAATGCAGTTTGAAATAATATTCTCAACAAATAAAGGTAGTAGACGAAATATTTCTTGTATTTGAATTTTTTTTTCCAATAAAAGATGTGTCGGTCATGTCACATCTGCTATATCACTTACACCACAGTAAGGCATTTTACTCCATTATTTTACATCAAGATGTGCTGCGTGTCCATGCATGCTGCAACAGTTAAACAAACATGGAGGAAATGGAGGAGGATGCATTTCAGACTAAGGTAATTATTTCTCAATGATCCTGCCAACCCAAAGTGAGGAGCACGTTCCTTAAAAAAAGACAACTTCTGTGGTATGGTTGTGATTTAGATATAAAGACTGATGTGGACCAAACAACAGAACTTATGCCCCCAGTAGCTGGTATACTTTACAAACAACTGTCATCTGGTCTTTTAATATGCAAACCACATAACCACATCCATGCAACAGAAGTTTTATATACAGTTAGAGATGCACCAATCCAGTCTGTTCTGACCTGATACGATACCTGGGCTGTGGGTATATCTGATACCAATCCAAAACTACTGAATGGATGAACTGTTTACCTTGCCATGTGAGTGAAAGCATCAGGATTGACATAAACATTGAACTTTAAAAAGATCCCTGTCCTCAATAATTTGGGATCTGTGATGTGTGCTCTTTCTGAATATTTTTTTTAACCATGATTTTGGGTTCAGCACTGTACTGATTTAATTTACAGGTAATCATGCGAAGTGCAACTTTTTCATTCAACAAAGGAAAATTTACCTTTTTTTTTATCATACATGACAAAATCCCTCAGGGCTTTTTACCAGTATAACAAAAAATAAATAAAACAAAAAAAAAAAACATTTAACATAAAGGGCACTTACAGCTAAAATGTGTATCTATAATGTCTGCCTTTCAGGAAAAGTAAACACTCTTAAACTTTTATTGTCTTACACAGTTTTCCTCATATCATCCTCTTCATTACTGTAATAATTTCTTTATGTTTAATTTGTCATTGTGCCTTGTTTCTATTAAACTAAATATGCAAGTCATCCATTAATTTCCAACAGTCTAAACTATGATCAACCTACTAGTTTAATCTTGATGTACCTTTTTAGACTATTGTGATAAACAGTTACAAATCATTTTAAACTTGTCAGTAAAATGTTCATTTCCCTCTCCATCCCTGAAGTAATTAGACTACAGTTGTGCTCACAAGTATCACATACAGATTTTTTTGTTTTTTTCTACCATTTTTCCGAGGATATGACTGATAACAGAAAACTCCTCTCTCATTCATGATTATTGGTTGGATGCAGCCATTTATTATGAGTGAAAGAAAGTTTTGTTCAGCCAAATTCTGCCAGTAAACTTATAAGCAAACTGCATATTGTATACTTCAGCAGCACAATACATATGCTCCTTCTATAACACCACAATTGTTTTTAAGTTTTTGGATGTTTTAATATTAATATTTTTTCCTTTACGCAGAGCACCTAAAGGGATTTAGAGCTTGAAGGCAGTATTTTTTTTTCAGTGTGAAGTTATAACATCTAATATAGTTCAATACTCACAGCAGCCACATAGGTGAATAATTTATGCAAAGTATTCACCATAGTTTAAAGGAACCCCCGATTTATGCTCCTTAGTGATGCCACTGCAGTATGTAAGAGCTGTTAAAAATGCTTTGGAAGTCTTCAGGCTGAGTGGTCACGCTGCAATCCCAACCTCATGAGGGCCTGGCCTCTCTGGCTCTCTGCCCACTGGCTCTTAGACAGCTAGAGGTGATTTTAATGGAGCAGAACAAATTGGCAGAAAGAGAAATGGTAAAAGGAAGAGAAGGAAGAAAATGACTGATTCCTCCGCTCTACGTTGAATGCCTACAATGCGAAACATATGTAGAGGGTGACAGATAAGAGTAGGACAAAGTGAAAAATAAAGAAGTAAAGGGAGATTTAGACAGCTACTGTCGTTTAAATTGTGCTATCATGTAGACACTATGGTGCATCCAAGACCATTTAGTAATAGAGTGTTTTTCTTTCCCTAAAAAGGTTGTAGCCTGCATCGGATTTCATGACAGCTCATAAAGACTGTTTCAGATACAATATGCACATAACAAAAGAGGCCAGTGAGAGCGACGAAGGCGAGTTTGTCTGCAAGGTGAGTTTAGAGCTCAGAGTGTTTCCTCGGGGCGATGAATGAATTGACAGCTGACTCCTTTGCATACCGCACTGCCACATTATGGCTCCTGGCTTTGAACTGCTGGCTTCTTTGACTTTTCTTCTCACTCAGCATGGAGGAATCAGTCATCTCAGGAAAAACTGTCACTTCATTCTGCTGCTTTTATGCCAGATCAGTGGATGGACACATATGCGTTTGTAGTTTTCTGTGCAATTGTTCTTAGATGGTCAAGCCTTAGAAACATTATGAAAAAGCCTGATTAAAAAAGAAAGAAATGCATAGACCAACGGTAAAAAAGTAAAAAAAAAAAAAAAAAGTCTTCTTACCCTGAGTCTTTTCCCAATGTAAATTAAAGCTATTACAAAGGAGTAATACTAAATTCAGTCAAATAATGTTTAGACAAGCCTGATTGGCCTGACTTAACTGAGGGAATGTTTTCGCCATGAGTTTATTTTACTCCTAACAGCTAATCCTAAACTATGTAAAGGTTAAATGTATCAGCTCATTCGGCTAGAGAAACACACACAAACTCACATGCTGCTTACAAGTTAATTAATCCACATCGAAGTCCTCCTAATGTTTGAAGTAGTTTTGTTGGAGCAAGCAATCCTAAAGCTTTTACAGAGGACTGATTGTTGCAGCTCCTGAAAATGCCTTGGAACACTCTCCCCTCAGGCAATTTTCCATGTTTTAACCGCATGGAAGAAAAACACCAAGATAGAGCCATGTGTTTTATTGTGATCATTTTGTGCATAAACAAGCGCATAATAAAGTGTGACCACCTAGATGCTGCATTGATTTCTTACGATCAGAGTGGCTGTATGAATCCTCAATGTGAGGTTCACCGTTGGAGCCAAACTCTTGCAGATTGAAACTTTTTAATTTAGTGTAACCAAGTGCCGACTGTTGGATCAGAATAAGCTTTATTTAATATGCAATGACCATGGTAGGAACGCTGACCGGAATCTGGCAGCAGAACTGGAAGCATTTATGAAAATCCCACATTCCTGTCAGCTATAGTGACTCCACACTAAATGAGGTACTTTACGTCCCTCCACTGGATGGTATCCAGCGAGGATTACATAAGATGTGGACTCTCTGGAGACATGATTAGCTTGTAAAATCGACTACACCCCCCTCCTTGCTGCCATAAGTTGGCATTAAAATGGTTTTCCATTGTTGACATGCTCTATCACCCAAAAATGTGAGTTTTCATGAAAGTAAATGATGTTGAAAATACAACAATGTCAAGAAAAGCTCAATCAAAAATGAAAAAAAGATTGCCATTTTTGGCCGTGCAGTCTTCTGAGCTAGCAACATGGGAGTCAAGGCAACATAAAAAATGCAAGAAAATCTTTTCATGCTTTCTATATTCATTATTTTGATTTTCCTAAACCTACCAGTTAGTTTTTATTTTCCTGGGGGGAATTGAAAATTATGGAGAAGCAGAACATGATAGTAATGTTGTAGGCTGACCTTGACTGGTGCTCTCAGAAGGTGCGGCCATGGGCCAGATCGACTAAGTTCCAAATTTGTATATCATAATTTGCCCCTGCAATCATGTGTGGCTGAACAACAATTTGTAGATGATTTACTAAGACGTATTGAGCGAATGGCTGCAGGCGCACACATATTGGAAATGCCTGTATAAATGAAGGTTTTGTGTGTTTCAAGGTTTGAAGCGTGGTGAATTTCAAGAGGAGAAAGTGCAGAAGGAAATACGACCCTGGAGATACAAAATATAAGTGGAATACACAAATATAAATAGGCTATAGTATAAAACCTGTTTGATTATAATAAATAAAGATAATAGGGTATCCGCACAGAGCCTCAGAGGTGGCCAATAGGACATGAACAGGGAGTTGCATCTGTGGAACGAATGAAACTGTCTGCAGCCTTGAAGATGGATTGACATCTATATTGCACAAGTTGTGCTATCTGTGACGCGATGCCTGTGGCTCCTGCAACGGAGCCGCGGCTGCAGGCAGTGATCCTGTGCAGCAGCTACAATCCAAATTAAAATGTGACATTGGCAAAATAGAGTAAACAAAAAGATACAATTAATGCCAGCTTTAGTCATCATTAAGCTCCAGTGGCCGCAAATGTTCTGCTTGGCTTGTCCAGAATTTTTAACACCCATGTTAAATAGTGGCATTTTGCTGTGTTGCTGAATTCAAGAATGAAACTACAGTAACGTCACTGCTGATCAAAAATAACTTTGAATGTCCCCCTCAGAAGCTGCTATTTGTGTGCAAAGCTGACAGTTTGCGCCTGCTCTTTAGATCTACTAAAAATAGATGCAAAACAGAGCCGCTGTAATCTGTTTCTCCTCCAAACACACAGAATTGTGTGTAAATGGCCCATACTTCAAATTCATTGCAGCCGACGTACTATAGGGATACCGGTGTGTTATGTTGCATCTGAATGATGCAACCCCTTATTGCACACTGTTAGTAAACAAGTTTGTACTTTTTTTTTTCTTTTTTTTTTTTTTTTTTGAGTGTGCAATGAGATTGCTAACTTTTTGATACAAGCAAAATCCGACCTCTCATGTCACACTCCAACACCTGCATGTCTGTTTGGGTCTCTAGATAGATAAACATAGCCAGGATCCAGTGGATCACTCTTATGGTCTGGAAATATAAAGATAATTACATGATTTGATCATTTAAAACTGCTGAACTTTGGCAGATTTTCCCACTGAGGCTAACTCCGCTCATCTTGCATCCTGTCCCTTCTCTAAGCTGTTTCCAGCCATTTATCAAATGCTAAACAGGAGAGAACATGTGTGTAAGAGACATCACTTCTATATAAAACCTGAACTATTTAGCTTCTATTTTCACTGATCTAAAATATTTGGATTTAAAGAAAAGAAAAGAAAAAAAGGACGATTTACGAGAACCACTCCTCTAATTGTATCCCGTAATTAATTTTGTAAACACTTATGGGCATAGCTCCATTTAAAAATATAATTTTCCCTTTTTTTTGGGGGGGGGGGGGGGGGGGGGGGGGGGATTGGATATATTTATAAATAAAAAATAAAACAAAAAAATAAAAAATAAGAATAAAAAATAATAGAATAAATCAGTAATTATACTACACTTCTTTCCTTTCTCCCAAATCATGCAAAATAACCTATCCAATCTGATTAATCTGAATAATCTTAATAAAGGGAGAAGGGACGGTACTGGAGGGAAGGACCGACGCTTTCAGTTTAAAAGCTCCATCGGAATGAAAATCATCCATGTAAACACGTTTTTCCGAATGAAAAGTGCTGAACTGAAAAAGATTTTATCCAGTTTCATATGGGCAGAATATTCTTTTCCCATCCGATCGTGGCATCATGTCAACGTTGAATCGGAAAGTTGTGAGTTTGTGTTCTTACAGCACATGCCTCGACTTGCTATAAACGTGCAACGTTCCTCACTTTAGAAGATGACAGAAACAAAATTCTTTGGACTGCAACTGCAACTTCGTTTTTAAATCAAACTCTGTCTTGTCGCTTTTTTTCCACGTTTGCAGCAGGAGAGCATGAGTTTCAAGCTGCTGCTTGATTAAAGTCCTGCAGAAACCACAACAACCGTGACGATCAGTTTTTATACCTCCGTCTCAAATAACGTGATCTGGCATCATTCTGTGCATGTCAGAGAGGACATCTGCTTAAATGTTGGTGCATGTAGACACCAGATCTGTTCCCATGTAAACGGCTGCCTTGAAATCTTATTTCAGAATGATTTAAATCCGAATAGGGAAAAAGTCTCCATGTAAACGTGACTAATGACTCAGAGGAAATATGACCAATTAAGCTGAGATAGTTGCTCCTCTTCAGAAACTCATGAAACAAATGTGTGCAGGCTTTGCTTATTATAGTCACTTACCTCAGTCTTCATTGTGTGCAACTTTGTTCAAATTCTGATTATTTGATTGTTGAGATAATATAAGGCTTCAAACTGATTCTTTCTCCTTGTGGTTGGCACTTGCATAATAACCCCCTCATGGAGTGTGCAGTTTCTACAGAGCACTTTGTGCATTTCTCTTTAACACAAACACTCAAATAGCACTTCTTATATCTGGTGCATGCAGCTACACGCAACACTTCTCTGCAATCACACTGTGATGGACCGAGCAGTAAAGGACAGCCAGGCACAGGGTAAAGTTCAAAAATAGGGTTTTTTTATTTAACCCAAAAAAGTAACAAAGTGAATCAAAGAATGGGCCCGTAAAGAGGTCAAAGTAACAAAACTCAGCTGGCAACAAAACAAGACTAACTCAAACAAACTGACCTAACACAATGAGACAAAAGGGGAACTTAAATAGTGGCTGATCAGCCCACAGAAGAAACACAAGGGGTAAGACATACAAAAGACCTAACTAAACTAAATGAAACAAAAACCCATTTCCCCCTCCCATGTGCACTGATGTGGTATGATCCCAATCAGCTCAGCCCCTTGGCCACCTGCTGGTTCCTCAGCCAAGGGACTGGAGCAACTGCAAAACTCAAAAGGAAATACAAATTAAATCATGACAAACAATGTAAACCAAAATGTGCGCACTAATTCCAGATTACAGTGTTGTCAAACTAAATAATGAAATGGCTCTGTAAATTAATCCTATGTAAAGAAACAAAAATACTGGTGTAGTGTTTTGATTACCACATCTGTGTGGCTGTAGCAGCAGCAGCAGCAGCCATCACACACTCCCCCTCTTCAGAAATCTCGCTGGGACAGCGAGAGAGACAGTCCGCAATGCAGTTGTCCTTGCCGGGAATGTGGCTGACCGTGAACCGGAATGGCTGGATTGCGAGGTACCACCGTGTGATCCTCCCATTTGTATCTTTCATCTTCTCAATCCATTGAAGAGCTTTGTGGTCCGTTTCCAACATGAACTCCCGTCCGAGCAGATAATATTTGAAGGAATCCAGGGCCCACTTAATGGCCAGTGCCTCCTTCTCCACTGTTGAATACCGCACTTCCCTTGGAAACAACTTGCGGCTGATGAAGGCAACTGGGTGGCGCTCTCCCAGTGGTCCCTGCAACAGAACTGCTCCCAAACCTCTTTCCGAGGCATCAGTCTGCAGAACAAATTGTTTATTAAACTCAGGGCTATGCAAAACTGGGCTCTTACTGAGTGATTGTCGCAGGTCCTGAAAAGCTGCTTCTGCCTCCTCAGTCCAGTGGATTTTGTTTGGGCTCCGGGAACCTGTCAAATCTGTCAGAGCAGCTGCCCTGGCAGAGAAATGAGGGATAAAGCGGTGATAGAACCCTGCCATACCCAAGAAGGATCTTAGTTGCTTTCTTGTCTCTGGCAGGGGGCAGGACTCAATGGCGGCCACTTTATCCACTTGAGGCTTTATCACTCCATTTCCAATTACAAATCCCAGATATTGAGTTTCAGCTTTGGCAAACACACACTTTGATGGATTTATAGTCAAGCCAGAAGACTGAAGCCGCTCCAACACCCTCTCCAGATGTTGGAGATGTTCTTCCCAGGTGGAACTGAAAATGACAATGTCATCGAGGTAAGCTGCTGCAAAATCCGACATGTCAGACAGTACCTGATCCATCAGTCTCTGGAATGTTGCTGGGGCACCATGCAGTCCAAAAGGCATCACCGTAAACTGAAACAAGCCCCATGGAGTCCGGAAGGCCGTCAGCTCTTTTGAGCGCTCGGTGAGTGGTACCTGCCAGTATCCCTTACAGAGATCTATGGTTGTTAGATATCTGGCCTTCCCCAGGCGCTCAACCATGTCATCAATACGGGGAGTTGGATAAGAGTCAAACTGGGATATTGCATTCAGGTACCTGAAGTCGATGCAGAAACGTATGCTGCCATCCTTCTTTGGAACCAGAACCACCGGGTTGCACCACTCGCTCCTTGACGGTTCAACGATTCCCAGTGACAGCATCAGGTCAACCTCCTCCCTCAACGAAGCCCTCAGACGCTCAGGTATTCTGTAACTCATTCGTCTCACAGAAGCTCCATCTTTTAGCACAATATCATGCTTCACGATGTCAGTTTTACCAGGATTCTCCCGGAATACTTCTGAACTGCACAGATTTCTCACCTGAGTCTGTTTTTCTTCAGAGAGGTGGTTGAGGTCCAGATCTTGGAAGGTGGGTGCAGGCAGGTATTGTTCCTCGACCTCCTCATCCTCCTGAACATCTTGGATCAATAAGACCTCTGCTATTTTTGGTCTCTCCACATACTCCTTCAGCAGGTTGATGTGCAGTACTCTGCTGGAGCGGGACTGATCTGGAATGGCCACTTTATATGTGGTCTGTCCCAGTTTCTGTTGGACCTCATATGGCCCCTGCCACTTTGCAAGTAGCTTGCTGTCATCACTTGGAAGGAGCACCAGTACTTTCTGGCCAGGACGGAAGGACCTCTGCCTGGCTGACTGATCATACCAGGCCTTCTGGTGCCGCTGTGCTTCCGCCATATGAGCTTGGGCCAACTCTGTCATTTTTTCCAGCCGCTCACGCATCTGGATGACATAGGATATTACATTAACAGCTTCAGACCCTTCTTGGTGACCATCCCAAGTCTTCCTGAGAAGAGAAAGGGGGCCCCTTACTTCATGGCTGTACAACAGTTCAAAAGGTGAAAAGCCGGTAGAAGCCTGTGGTACTTCCCTGTATGCGAAGAGAAGGTAAGGTAACCACTGATCCCAGTCGGTACCGGTTTCATTTACAAACTTGCGCAGCATCTGCTTCAAAGTCTGGTTAAATCGTTCTGTGAGGCCATCAGTTTGAGGATGATATGGAGTTGTCCTCAAACTTTTGATCCCAAGGAGCCGGTACACCTGTTTTAACAGACTGGACATGAAGTTAGTTCCACGATCTGTAAGAATTTCATGTGGAAAACCAATCCTTGAGAAAAACTGAATCAGACAGAAGGCAACTGCTTTGGCTTTTATGCACTTCAAAGGAAAGACTTCTGGATATTTTGTGGCATAGTCCGTTATAACCAGCATGTAGCGGTTGCCTGCTTTACTTCTTTCCAGAGGGCCGACAATGTCCATTCCTAATCGCTCAAATGGAGTGCTGATAACAGGTAGAGGCTGGAGAGGAGCTCTGGAGGGGATTTTCAGGGATGATTTTTGGCACTGAGGGCAGCTTTTACAAAACAGGGCCACGTCTGCCCGCAATCCAGGCCAGTGGAAGTATTTTCTAATGCGGGCCATGGTCTTATGCTTTCCAAGGTGGCCGGCCCATGGAATGGAGTGCCCAAGAGACAGCACCACCTCCTGGACTGCTCTGGGAACCACCAGCTGCAATGCTGACCCCTGCTGACGGTAAAGAATTCCATCTTTCAGGAGAAACTCCTCTTTTCGGCTGAAATCCTGCTCAGACCTTGGATTTTCTGCTCTCTGGAAAAGAGGTACAAGAGCTGGATCACCATGTTGCATGTCAATAATATTGATGGGGATTTTGAAACCTAAAGGCAACTCTGGCTCAGTATTAGGGGATGACTTAACAGAGTGTTGGAATTTCTCTTGCCGTTTTTGTCTTCGTGACTTGCGAGACTTCCCGGGTGCAGCCTCCAGGTCTGAATCATAAAATGGCAGGGCACTGAGTGCCGGTGAAAGTTCCTCTTTTTTCAAAGCTTGAGCTCTGGTTACTGCAACATTACATGTCTGACTGGAATTGAGCAGGTCAAACAGCACAGGTAGATCTCGACCCAGTACAGCAGGAAATGGCAGATTCTCAGCAACACCAATGTTTAGCAGGTAAGTTTGTCCTTGTACCTTAACATACACGTCTGCTGTTGGATATGGTTTTTCATCTCCATGAACACAACGGACAGGGATTGTCTCTGTGACAAGAACTTTATTTGCTGGCACAAAATCCCTGTGCACAAGTGTTTGGGTACTTCCTGAATCAATAAGAGCTTTCAGCATTCTGCCGTTAACCTCAATGGATGTCATTTTTAAACCATTATCAAAATCCACTTTAGGTTCACTCTGTCTGGGCACAAAGCACATTTGAGTTATCTTTGCAGAGTTCCTTGGACACTTTGGTTTTGTATGGCCCTCCATTCCACACAGATAACAAATCACAGTATTTGCTGAAGATCTTGAGGGCACACTGAGTGGCTGGTTCTTTGAAGGTCTACTCACACCGGCTCTTGGGTACTCAGATGCGGATTTCTGAACATCCCTCATTCTCCAAGCTGTGTGGCTCCAAGGCTGCCCTTTTCTCCTTGCTGCCACAAACACATCAGCCAGGTGTGCAGCCTCCTCAGCAGAATCTGGGTTATGTTCCTTTATCCAGACCTGTAACTCAGGAGACAACATTCTCAAGTATTGTTCAAGAATCAAGATTTCACCAATTTCCTTAACAGTTTTTCCTTTTGGTTTGATCCACTTTCCATACAGCTCTTTCAGACGTGCATACAGTTCTCTTGGACTCTCATCAGGTTTCACTTCCATGGAGCGAAATCTCTGTCTGTATGTCTCCGGGTTGATATATATTTCTGTAGAATTGCAGTTTTAACTTTATCATATTCTATAGAATCATCAATGTCCATGTGAACGTACGCACCTCTTGCTTTGCCGGTTAGCAATGGAATGAGATGAAAAGTCCAGTCTTGTTTCTGCCACCGGCAAGCCAGAGCAATGCGTTCAAAAGTCATCAGAAAATGTTCAATATCATCATCATCTGTCAACTTTTCCAGTCTGGGCACATGAAAGTGAGACTGACCTGGTTGAGCATACATTTGATTGTTACTGGAGCCAGCAAAGGGAGGATCATCTGATTCTAAGGGCTCTCCATCTGGTGGTTCAGGTTCATCCAACTGAGACTCAGGGACGGGGGAGGTACGAGCTTGAACTTCCACCTGTAACAGCTGAAACTGATGTTGCAGAGCTCTGAAACGCTGTTCCTGGCGGGTAAAGTCCTCCCTTCGTCTTGCTTCCTGGACCTCCTGCTGCCCCATATGAGAACGAAGTATGGAAATCAGTTCAGATATTGTTGGCTCCTTACCTTGGCCCTCAGTGCTGTCCACCCCTCCAGAGACTCCATTTTCCTCTCCTCCATGAGTTTTCCCATCTCCTTCAACTGGTTGGTTTTGACAATCTCCTTTTGATCCTTTGCCACTCCTTCCAGTTTTCTGCATGGCTCACACAATGGAGAAGCAATGTGGGGGGGAAAAAAAAGGGAAAAAAAAAAAAAATCCTGTGCCTTCAACTGCTTGATCTCACTCCTGACACCAATTGTGATGGACCGAGCAGTAAAGGACAGCCAGGCACAGGGTAAAGTTCAAAAATAGGTGTTTTTTTATTTAACCCAAAAAAGTAACAAAGTGAATCAAAGAATGGGCCCGTAAAAGAGGTCAAAGTAACAAAACTCAGCTGGCACCAAAACAAGACTAACTCAAACAAACTGACCTAACACAATGAGACAAAAGGGGAACTTAAATAGTGGCTGATCAGCCCACAGAAGAAACACAAGGGGTAAGACATACAAAAGACCTAACTAAACTAAATGAAACAAAAACCCATTTCCCCCTCCCATGTGCACTGATGTGGTATGATCCCAATCAGCTCAGCCCCTTGGCCACCTGCTGGTTCCTCAGCCAAGGGACTGGAGCAACTGCAAAACTCAAAAGGAAATACAAATTAAATCATGACAAACAATGTAAACCAAAATGTGCGCACTAATTCCAGATTACAGTGTTGTCATAAACTAAATAATGAAATGGCTCTGTAAATTAATCCTATGTAAAGAAACAAAAATACTGGTGTAGTGTTTTGATTACCACATCTGTGTGGCTGTAGCAGCAGCAGCAGCCATCACACACACACAGAGGAACATATTGGGGCTAGTATGGGGTTCAGTCTCTTACCCAAGGACAAGCTGGGATTTGAAAAGCAGATATTCCAGTTAGAGGAGAAATATTGTACATTATGTCTCAGGCTATAGAATCTAGATCACTTCTTTGTTTGGTGTTAGAATCTGAACAGATTACATCAATGTTGCAAGCACACATGAACAACTGCAGCCATGAAAACTGGTAGTGAAACAGTAATGATGTGACATTTTAGATGGCTTCTATACCACTGAGAAATACTGGTGGCATGATTGTGGCCCTGGACCACACGTAACAACCTTAATTTCAATGTTTACTATAAAGATAGGGGAATAAACAAACAAAGAGAGAGACTTTAATCTTTAGTTTCTCATCATCAGCTCTCAAATATTTGTACTGACAATGTCTCATCTCAAGTGCTGAATCAGAGTTCTCTTCCTAAGTCATTTTTTGGTTTCAATGCTTACCTCAGTTTCGATGTACATCAGCTGCGCAGTAAAAGCGCTTTCTCCACACTACACATCCAATACAGGATTAGCCAAGCTGTACATAGAAATGTTTCCCATATCACAGGAGGTGTTAGCAGTTTCATGGATTTTGTACAACAGCCAAGTTTGAAGTAGGCAATGTAGGAAATGCTTACATCTGCATACACATGGGTCAGCTGGTCAGCTAGTAATTAAAAAGATTGACCACAGCCCTATGGATAGCTGGAGGATATCTTGATTGCTACACAAGTTTTTATTTGGGGATTGTGTTGGACTGAGTTTGGAGATTCAAAAAAACAGAGAGACAAAAACCTTGTCTACATTGGCAGACATCTACAGTATGTATGAGTTAAAGCTTTGGCACAAGTGCAATTTTCTTTTTTTTCCTTTAATTTTGCTTTCATATGTCCAGCACACCCTCCTTTCAGGTTTTGTTTTGCATGCATTGTTCCAAAGCTAGGAGCTCTGGTCAGGTATAGGAATGTCTCTTTGATATCACGTTGCAAACTACATAGTTGTACATGTGGCAGACATTAAGATGCTTTCATTACCTCCGCCAATGAGGTTATGTTCTTGGTAGCATTGGTTTGTTTTGTCTATCTGTCAGCAACTTTACGGAAAAAGGTCTGGATGGATTGACCTGAAATTTTCACCAGCCGTGTGCCTCAGCCCAAAGACGAAACCGTTACATTTTGGTGGTGATCCGGATCACCTTCTGGATCCAGGAATTTTTTGAAGGATTCATTATCATTGTGAGATAGGCCAAAATTTAGGAATTTTTGCATATAACTCCATACAAATGGCCCAAGAGTTTGGTAAAAAATTACAAGAAAAGATCTCAATGAGTTCTATAATGTTTCGAAAGTTGATCCGGATCCAGTGAAAATTCCAGATACTATGATCCAGAACACGCAAAAATAAGGGAGTCGATGGAATTTCAATGCTGAAAGGTAACAAATGAAGATACAGACGTGTATCTAACACCAAATTGTAGCCAAGACTGCCATTATGGAAATATCGATTTTTGGAAATAACTATTGAAGTAATAGTGATATAAGCATGATTCCAGATGCTATTGGTATGTTTTCATGGTCAGGAAATCCAATGATGTAGATTAAATGAATGCAGGAGTATAAGTTTTTATTGAAAGTCACAATATGAGGGGGCATGAACTGCTTGGAGGTCAGCGCGCTCCGAGTGCTTTTCTAGTTTAACCTGCAAACTGGGGAAACTTTGTTTTTAGATTGAAAATTGTATTAATCTGCATTTTTCATCCATGTTGCAATGCCTCAGTTGGTTTTAACCAGTCACACATTAGAAAAGGTAACATGCATTTCTTCTCTTTAGCTGACAGTTTCACTGATGTTTCAACATTATTGTAACATGTCTTTTTGTTTTCTGAGCTTTTTATTCAGTCCTTGCTTCATGTATGAACCTGGCTGAGAGCTGAAGCAGTTGCATAACATTTAACATCTGATCCCACGTGTCCCATCAGGATATCGGCTGCAGTTTGCTGTGGGGTAACTTGCCTCTGACCTTCAGATTTGTGTACAGTATCCGTTTCTTCCGCTCCCTCAAACACACTGACACACAGTGGGGAGTGAAAGTGTACCTGTTGGCAACTTTTCAGGAACTGACAGAAAGAGATATTTATTCTGCCTTTTTTTCCTGCATTCCCACAAGACAAAGATGAAATATTCAAAATACCATGTATAAAGTAAACATAATTAAAACTTTTCTATGTATAATCATGTTCATGTAATTTATAAGAGAAATTTGACACTTTATCATTGCAAAGCCACAAAGCTCATTTATACATGCCAGTGGTAGAATAAGAAATTGTTTTATAGGGTTGAAGCCATCACTTTCATTGGTATGACAGAAGATGATATCTGTCCATAGAACTCTATGGTCTTAGTTATTTCATACCAAACATTTATAATTATTCAATAAGTTGATAAGTAAACAAAAATTTGTCACTTAGAATGACTCCTATTGAAAAAGACATCCTGTTTCTGTCAGCCAGAGTGATGCTTTCACTGGAGACAAGGAGGATGGACACAGCAACAGATGACTGGGGGAGGGGAATCACAAGAGTTAAGAATATTTCATAATTATTCATTTCATGGTTGTGAAACAAAATATTCTTTGATAAGTGTACAAAAAGTATAAATGCCATGTACAATATTTACAACTTTTTAAGAGTTTGACGATTGTCTGATCAATTGTGGAATAGTCTGAATACAGAGTTAAAAGAAGGTAAGAATATTTATCAGTTTAAAAAACTATATAAACAATTGATTTTTATGACGTATAGGAGAGAATAAGGGGGATAGGCATGTAAGAAGTAGTTTGTAGGTGTATGCATGCGAAATGTGTATCCGTGGAGACCTGTGCAGTCAGTTTGTAAACACACAAAGATAATATCTGCATATATTTTGCAGCTTCATTTGGATTTTGGTCTTTCTAATTGGCAAATAATAATCAGGAAGCGGAAGACTGTAATCTATGAATGTAGTTTTGTTTTTGTTTTTTAAAAAAGGGGTGGGATTGAATAAGTTTTTGTACTTTTCGTACATGAAATTAGATAAATGTACACTATTTTTTATTTATTTACTTTTTCAAACTATTATTAAATATTATTATTTTATTATTATTATCTTTTTATTATCCCTTTTGGTGCATTTATTATATTATACTGTTTTGGTTATGTTTGGTCATGTACGAAATGAAAAATAAATTAAATAAAATTGCTTTTGACCAGTAGAGTTGTGTTGTGCAGTCGCACAGTGATGACGTGTGCTCTTGGTAATAAAGAAAGATGGAGTGAAGACGTCCGTTTCGTCACACTCTTTTACTTATCCAATAAGCTACCACGTACTTCTCCCAAACAGCCGGAGCAGAGGGCGCAACACTGACAGCTCATGACCATACACAACTTAAACTGTGATGGTAACAGTGTTAAGCCATGCTTCATCATGTCTCTGCAGTATGTTCCTCCTCCTCTGTTAACTTTGAGAGGAATACATGTATTTGAGTCTTTAGCTGCCAGATATCCTTTGTCCACCAACACCCTGTCAACATTCATAATCACTTATACCTCTGCAGTCCCTGAAGCCTTGCAGAGGCAGAGTTTAAATTTTCATCCTGCATATTGGGCTTAATTGTCTTGATTGGCTGTGAAGATGTGGAGCTGGAAGGCATGCATGGGGAAGGTGGTGATGGGGGAGGGCCCCTGCTGCTGGAGTCTACCCTGTTTGGCTCTGCTTCTGTATTTCACCCCTTAAAGATTAAGCTAATACTGTATACTTTATTACAATAAACTCTTGTTTTTTGAACTCCTGTGTCAGTCTCCACTTTATGTTAAGAACCACATAATATGTCTCGAGTCATTTAAACAAACTTAAGAATTTTGCACTGCTACAAGCTAATCCTGTTATTTAGAATGTGTTTAAACCTTTATTATCAGAGTTACAGTCACATGATCACTTAAACCCCACAGCCATGCCTCTGGAAGCTGTGATTTAAAGCCACTGTGGTACTTTAACATGAAAGAATGTGTGCTGCATGCAAGCCCCTGCCAAATGAGATCACACAGTTCTGATTAACATAAGCAGCACCCAGAAACAATCACTGCATTTCCAAGTTTATAAGAGTATTAAATCTTTTGTCTGTGGTTTCATTTTTTACTCTGGAGCAGATGAAGTTTGCATAAGCTGATGCAACACGCATCTATATAGTAGCGATAAAGAAGAAGGCTACACACACATTTCTGAGTATGATGCAAATGTCACTGTTACTTTACATAAAAACATTTGCATTCATAAGGATTACAGTCTAGAAAAAAGCCCATTACCCTTTGTAACCACACCATATTAGTGGATATAAACCATGTTTATGAATTATCTTCAATGCCAGAACAGAGAAACAAAAGCTTCACACTACAGCTGTCTTCTTAAACTAGTTCAAGTATGCTTAAAATTTCAGCGTAGCTCATGTTGTGGAAATTTTTACTCAACAATTCAAATCTGGTGTGTTGGATCACATTTGTGCTTCTGTCATTTTACTTTCTTTAACCCTGTTGACAAAAAAAGCAAAAATTAAAAAGTTTACTCAGTTTTGATGAAAATGTAAAGAGGAACAATGAAGTGTTTTGAATTTTAATAATGATAACAAATCTCCAAAGGTTGGAGGAAGGTCAACAATAGTCTAGAATAAAGCTCAGCTGTGAGGTTCTGAGACATGCAGAGTAGAGTGATGTTACTGGAAGAAAACAATGATGGAACTCTAAGGTGGTTTTCACGTATATTTGGGTCGAGCCAGGCGCTGCCGCAGCAGTGAAAAGGCTACAATAGTTCAATTTTCAACTAATACGGCTCCGATTCACATATGCTTTTTTATCACTGTTCCCAGCAATCATAACAGACTGGAGCGTTGTGTATCCATGGCAACTGTATCCAGCTGTAAAGCGTGGCTGTGTTGTAAATAAAACACGTGAATGACGGAGTGTGTTAAAGACGAGACATGGTTGCATGTGAAGAACAATGTAATCATGCACTGAAGGTGTTTCCAGACAAACCAGAGCAAGGTGCAGATTGATTTTGTTGAACCGTGAAGTCTGATCATACGCAGATATCAGCAAACAGCCAGGTACTGGTGAGTTCCCAATCAGTAAAATTTGGTTTAAAAGACATTATTTTCATCCGTTGAAAACGTTGAATTTGGCTGAAAAGTGAAAGGTCAAAAGGCGTCTTTTAATTAGACTTAGAAAAGATGTTTTTCTACGACTTTTCAATGTCTAATTTTGGGCTCAATTTAGACCAAATCAGATGGTACAAACTCAGCCCCATTTTCAAGATCCATTTTTGGGCTTAAATATGGCTATGACTGACCAACTAGATTTAGCCAAAAAAGCAACATTCAAATGCCGTCTTGTGTTTGGTGAGCTGTAAACATGAGCATTAACGCTTATACCTGCTGTTTTAATAAAATCTTCTTAAATTATTTAAATGAATTTAATAAGGGGGAAAAAAATAAAAGGTATTCTTTATTTTTACTTAATTTAAAAGAATAGAGATAATAGAAGAAAAGAAAAAAAAAAAAAAAAAAAAAAAAGAAAAAATGAAGAAAAAAAGAAAAAAGAGAAAAAAAGAAAAAAAGGAAAGAGAAAGGAATAAAAGGGAAAATGAAATAAAAAAAAAAGAAGATAAAAAAAAAAAAAAAATTAAACACAAACTAAAAAAAAAAAATAAAAAAAAAAGAAAAAAACGAAATAATAAAAAAAACGTGGGTGTGTGTCCTTGAAAAAAACATCGGAAAAAGGAAACAACCCCCCCCGAAACATACTCTGGGAGGTAATAGCTGGGAAAAATGATCCACTCTAATAAAAATAACCCATAAAAAATTGGGAAAGAAAAAAATATATAAAAGAAATTCAATTGGTACTGGGAGGGGTGGTTAAGAAAAAAATTCTTCTGCATAAAATAAAATAAAAAAGATTAAAATTGAACCAAGAGAAATATAAAAAAATATAATATATAAAAAAAATTGAAGGACAAATGGGCTTATAGGTAAGGTATATTACCAAAAGAGGACAGGCTCTTGCTGGTAATTTGTCCAGTGCTTGTGAACGCCCCGTTGATGTTAACATTTGAAATACAATTAGTAGCTAGCAAACACAAGATGATACTAAACAGTACGGGTATGCCGTGTAACCCTATTATTTGTTGTATAACACTGTCAATAAGAAGGATATCCACATAGTACAGCTGCCTATAGGGATACCTATTTAGTTCACAAAGGCGGAGTATCTGGGTTGTAGGTCAAGCTAAAGTTGGTGCGTGTTCACCCATCACTCACGCCCTATTCCAGGTCGATGCAAGCTGCTCCAAAACCACCCCCTCCAGCTGGTTCCAAGACCGGGCAAGTTACATCGACCACGAGCGCGAGTGGCGTGTTGACACAGACCCAGTCGCGCCGTGTTCGGTACCAAAACTCTGTTAGGTCGACCTAGAAGGGTCCTATGTGAAAACACCCTAAGACAACATAGATAAAATGTAATGCAGACGTGAGTCAAGAGTTTAGCTTTTCGGCAAGAAGCTCAACATACAGTATATTTGAGGCAAGAGCGTGTTTCTGATGCATACAGGGATCAGAAACACACTCCGACTGAGGGGCATGGTGAACAGAGCATTGTGTCAATTCAATCAAAATTGACACGATCAAAAATTCAATCAAATTCAATTCAATCAAAACAGCAGCAAGACATTTCACAATAAGAGGCTGTTACACAAGTGACAAAGTTCCAACACAAACAAACAACAGATTGTCAGGATCTGGACTGGTACCCAGTCTAATGAGGCTGATTGCTGGCGGGGTATTTAAGCCCGGCTGGTCCTCCCCGCTTTGTCAGATCATCATGAGTGCTGTGGTGGGCCTTGGCTGCCCTTAACCTGAAAGTCCTGGGATTTTTTTTTTTCTCTTACCTGTCCTCATTGCGTCTCTTCCGCTCCACAGATATTTCTGATCACCCGTGCTGTTGGCATTGCCCTTATAGTTCGTCAATTTTTTTTGTTAAATAAATCTTTGTTTATTCCTGCTTCTTGGGTTTGGAATCATGGCACCGATGGGTTAGAAAGACAGATTTGTCTTGTTTGGTCCTGTCTTTGATTTGATTTGCTGATAAAACAGTTTAGTGTCCTAAAGAGATTTTTTCTGTCAACACATCCCAGAAAAACTGATGAACTGAAGCAGTTTTGAGCCAACGCATGAAAAAAATCTCTGACGACTGTTACCGGTAAAAGAAGGTTTAATGTGTTGAATTCAGACTTTACAGTTTACGCTGTGGCTGACAGCGTAGTACATTAAAAGACAGAAATGACAGCTGCTTGTAGGTTAAAGACAATGTTTGTCCTAAATCTTTTGTAATTCCACAAGAACCTTTGGTCCTGTTTTTGGTCAAGAGGAAGACACGCTGCATGGATGGAATCAAGTGTTAAATAAGCAAGAAACGTTTATTTTATTTCTACTTGGTCCTGATATTTGCTTGGAAGCCTGCAAATGTCAAGTCTTACTCCATGACCATAAGACTCCCAGACACACCTTCTCGGTGCGGCTCACACACCTGGTCGTGCATCGGTTCAGCTAAATGTCTCCTTGTTCCGACTCACAATCAGGTCTGTCAGGTAGCAGAATTTTTAGACCTGGAGAAACACCTCAGCTATTTGTAGAGGTTGCTGTGTCTTTAACTGGCTCGGGGAATGCAACCTTGCAAGAGCTTTACTGTAATTGAATAATTCATTAAACACACAATATAAACAAGGATGACTGTAAACAAGTTATAAAAAAAACTGCCTGAAAAAAAACAATACAAGACAGAAGTCAGCTGGTTTTATCAGATAAATACACATGTGAATTAACTCAATACATCTGTGTTATGTTATTATTTGTAGGTGACATTTCCAACAGGTTGTTTCCAAAATGTCTCTGGATAATGACTATAAATGCAAATTGAATGAGTTTAAGTAAAAAACAAAAATAACAAAAAGAGGGGAAAAGCATCAGTGTTAAGATGTTTCCTGCCTAACTGCATATTCTTTAAAAACTGAGACTCTAAATTATAAATTTATGTATTAAACACAAGCAACATCAATACAGAGGGATTAACGAAAACTGTAAATGTTTTCTTACATTTTAAGTCCTCTTTTCATGTCTTAAATTGTTTAAATGTTTCACTGATTTTTTTTTTTTTTTTTTTTCCTCCACATGCCTACAGATGCCTAATGGCAATTGCCAGGCCGGCATTGTAAATAAGAATCTTGTTCTTAAAGCAACCCCTACCGGAGGTGGAATTTTAAAATAATTTTTCTAAGAGGGAAAAATGATATGAAAGGGGGTAGGGAATTGGGAAATGAAAGGGAGACACCACCATTAATAATAAGAAATAATTATTATATCTATAAATAAATAAAGAAAACCAACAACAACTCATTGAAGTGGGGGGCTCCTCCTGTGTTGTTGCAAGGGTGTGTGTCTGACATTTGTTTTTTTGTGGGGGGGGGGGGGGGGGAGGGGGGGGGGGGTTTTAGTTGAGGGGGGGGGGGGTTTATTTAAATTAAATTTTTTTGGTTGGTTTTTTGAAAGGAAGGAGGGGGGTTTAATGTCTTTGCCTGGTTAAATAAAGGTTAAATTAAACTCCTATTGTAGGATATTTCTAAGCTTAACTTGCTTCTGAAAAAGAGCACTATTCGGGTTAAAAAAAACAACAACAAACAACAAAACAAAACCTTTTTTTTCAAGTCTAGGAGACTTATTGTCTTTGCATTATTTCAAATAGTTCAGGCTTTCAAAAAGTTATGCTTCAAAAGTTTATATGAAATGTGTATTTGTTTTTTTTTGTTGTATGTTTGTAACGTCATTATGGTGATTTCTAAGCATCATTTATGGTTGTAATATTAACATTTATTGACTTGCATTAGAATTTAAAATTGTCTGAGATGCAGCTGGAAGTTGGTTTACTTTTTTCTCACTAGAAGTCACAAATAAACCACTACTAAACTTTAATTATAATCTTTAAAAGTTTCTTTGGGGAGTAATTAAGTATTTTTCCATGTAATTTTATTTTAATTTGCTTCACAACTCTGCTCTGATTTAGCATCTTTTAACATTGCTAAATTTTTATGTAGCACTTTGAAGCTCTTTGTAAAACCTTGATGTAGACCTCCCACAGTATCTCCTACCTTTTTTTCTCTTTATTAGTGGAGCTGAGAATTAATTAATAATATTTTGTAACTGACCCTAATGCAGTTGGCAAAAGGTATTTAATAGTGGCTCATTTCCATGACGTGGTATCCTGTGTTTCCAAGCATTTTTACGACAGCATGTTCAAGCATGGTTTGTGCAGCTTTGATATGCAACCGGCATCGATGACCAGTAATTTAAGTAGCCGGCACTTTTTTTCTCTTTTGCTGCTTCTTCTTCAAAAAAAGTGAAGCTAATGGACATCAACAGAAAAGCGGGCCTCAGCGCTGAACACGAGCAACCAGAGCGCAGTTCAAATCCAGATGTGTTGAATTAAATCCTTCTGCTGCATCCCACTGTGCCCCTGAGACTGTGTTGGCTCATAAATCAACATGATCTATATCTAGAACAGACATAGTCGAATGCAGCTTGTTTTTGCTGTTAGCTGCTACTTCTTTGTAGCTGCCACCTCTTTGCTTTCATACAATGACTCAGCAAACATCCATTCTTTAAAGTGTTGTGGAGAAAAGGTGAATAAGATGTGGGAAGAAAATAGAGATTGGTCTGGATGGAGGAAGAGCAGAGAATGGGGGTATAATTTCCATGCAAATTTGCCATGTGGTATAAATCTTATAATGACATAACCTCACGTGTTTCAGATTTGTTTCTTATGCAACTTTCCGGGGAAACAGGGTTTTTTTCATCTCTTTCTGGGCTACAGATGAATAAAAAAATACATCCAGTCATTTTGATTTTAATAGGTTGTCTTTATTGTATTGCTAATAGTTCTTAAAATGATAACAAAATGTTTTGTTTTCTTTTAGATTGAGGATTTCTCTGCTGCAAAGGAGCAAATATTAATAGTTTTCTAGTCAATTTTATGGATTAGGCTCTCACTATAACCAAATAACGGTAATATTTGAAGGGAAAAGGTGAATTCTGAAATCTTTATCAGCCTTGCAGTCATTTTGATAAAAATCCTGTCAACCCCAATGTACATAGTCCTCAGCATCTCACCATTTTCCATGTTAAGACATGTTAATGTCCCACTTACCCATAATATCATTATCTTGCATGAGAACCAACATTACTTCAGATAGCATTTTGAGAGCAAGGTTATTTTTATGTGGTGTTTATATATTGATTATTAAATCTTGTTTCTAGTTAGCTGCAGTGAAAGGAGAAGATGCAGAATGAAATAAAATACTTGTCAGGAGGATAGAAACTGGTGTGAATGCTGCAATTTACTCAAATGAGTAAACTCAAAGGTTGCTGCTGCAGTTTGGCTAGAAGGTCATGTTAGCAACTGTGACCTTGTTAGCTATTGTTAGTTGTACATTTACATGTCAGATTTTAGCATTACAGTCTTTTGTGATAGCTTCGTGTCTTTACTCATTTATTTTGGAGCTCTGGGGAAGCTTTTGTTTTGTCATGCAAAGTTAGTCATCTAATGCTATTGTGTTAACAGTCTTAACTCAACATTCAAATCAGCTTTTTAAAACCAAGTATTTTCACTTTTTAAATTTCATAGTTTTGCACAAACATGAATCCATCAGATCTGTGTCACTATGTTCTATCACGGGACATGAAATGGAAGCATTGCAGAGGGAATTACAATTAAAAGCATGACTTATGTTTGGGAATTTTATTGTAAATGTGTTTTACATAGTAGAACAAAGCAAAAATATAAGATTCTTTAGCAACTCTTTGGTTTAAAGTGTGCACAGAACACATTTTTAAATAACTTACCATGTTTCATGATACATTTGGTTAGGCTGCTATTTGCACTTGATCAAATCATTGCAAGAAAATTCGTTGGCATATATATATACTTTTTTTTTTTTTTTTAGAATTACAGATATATCATGAAACAAACCATAAGCCTATTTAATAACATGTTGTGTAAACACCTGACAAAATGCGTTTCCATATTTTACACTATATATGCGAATCATCATGTTATGTACACTTTCTTTACATTTTCAAAAATTCTTCACAATCACAGAAATCACCAGAAGAATATTTCACTTCTCCTTTATGATGCATATAGTATTTACATACATTCGTCGGATCACATATAATACCCATTCAGAAAAGTGTGTCTTCGGTTCGCATGGAAGGAATGCCTCACAGAGTTTGTACACTACCTCCATACAGAGTCAGGGACTGTGTACCAGACACTTAAAATGGCTTGTCAATCACCCAGCAAATAAACATTTCTAAA
Source organism: Atherinomorus stipes (assembly GCA_023101725.1). Taxonomy (NCBI): domain Eukaryota; kingdom Metazoa; phylum Chordata; class Actinopteri; order Atheriniformes; family Atherinidae; genus Atherinomorus; species Atherinomorus stipes. The sequence goes on from JALJCO010010353.1 coordinate 333,864, forward strand.
AACAACAAAATTCCAATTGTCTACAATCATTTTTTAATCCATTTAAATACTGAATGTTAGGTTTCTCTAAACTTTATGGACACAGCACAGGACCCAGCAGCTGAACGGGATCTGCTGTCTCTCCCACGACTCATTTGGCTTCTTTTCAGCTGTGATGCAGAATGACAGAAGAAAGCAACCTGCAGAGACAAGCCTGATACGATACAAAGCTTCAGAAAGTGTCGATGTTCCCGTACAGTACAAGACAAAGGCAGATGTGATGTGTTCAAGACTGGGGGCAGATAATGTTTCTTTAACTTTTTCCGGTTTTCCCTTGACAAACATCCGCTGGCAAGTCATGAATGTCTGGTCTGATCTAGCGATGCAAAAACTCGTCTCAAATTGATTTTTTTCTACAAATCAAAACGTACAAAAGAATTCCAGTTACATTTGTTCATTTTTAGCTACCTTATGCCTCTGAATGCTAGCTTAAATTTTACATACAGTATAATAAAGCAACTATATCTACCTTTTAAAAAGAGGACACAGTGCCTTTATCGACTTAAAAAAAGAAAGAGTTAGTAAAAAGCAATTTTGCTCAAAAGCCTTGGCTTGTCTGGTATGACCAGAAGCTTTGATAGCTAACGTCAGCCAACTTTTTGCTAACATTTGTGACTTAATTTCTTTTCTTTTTTTGCTTCAATTACACAACATTTTGCATTAGTGCATTTGTTTCTTCAACAGGGTTTTTTTTTTTTTTTTTGTCATATCCTCAGAACACAACTCCAGTTTTACAAAGGGGCTTTCAAGGAGTGAAACCTCCAGTCACGTCTGATATCTCAAAAAAGAAAAGATCACATACATCAGTGGCAAGACGAGGGAAAAATTCTGAGTAATTCCTGCCTTTGCTGTCCTGCTAAGCATCAAAATTTACATTCTTCTATCACTTGACAGCAGTGAGATGAAGTAAATTAAGTTACATGAAGTTGATAGTATGGCATCACATTGTCACAAAATCATTGTTGAAGATACATTTTAAACCTTAATGTGAGATATTGACGAGATCATCACAACTGTTGCTGCACTGCAATTACGTTTTGAGTCCATAAAATGTCTTTTAATCTTACAAACAGACTTCTGAAGAGTCGAATCCAAGTCAAGAGCTAGACTGCAGTGAAACAACAAAATTACTCAAAATTCTCAGATGGGGCAGAAAACCAAAACTTTCATGTGTGCCAGTGCAAATTACACAGTGTCATGATCTACGATTGGGAGCAGTAAATCAACATGAACTTGAGCTTTGTTCTCCTGTTTGCATTTACTACAGTGTTTTTCCGCTTACGAGACTCATCGGCGACAAAGAGACATTTTGAAAGCTGAAGGAATGTTGATGCATCTATTACTCTGCTGTCATTAGAGAAAAAGTTAAATAAAGGCCTCAATAGTACTCATTTCTTCCTTATAATCACCCAGTAAGCCCTTTTTTCTGGATAAGAAACAAAAATTCAAGCCATCAAAACAATTAGATTTTGCTGATTTCACTTTTAAAGACCATTTGGCTTCAGGAAAGTGAACACAAAGGGAGCAAGGATAGTAGCAGATTCCCCAGTGATATAAAATTTATCAATATAAAGCTTTGTTCTTGGAATAATATGCACCTCAGAGTGTAAAAATACTCTACGTAGCTCATCTTTTTTTTTCAAAATACATCAGCAACAAGAATTTGAGAATAAAGTTGTAATATACAAGAAGCTTATTCCACCTGTGAGATTGCTGTGTCAAGTAACAGTTTTCTGTTTTAGTTTTTACAGTCTCTTCTTCGCTGCCCAATAAATTATCACAGTACCATGAAAGTGCGTCATGCGCACATACTTGAACATAAACACACATGAGCAGAAAAGAGCCCTGCACAGACTCCTTTTAAGGGTGTTTGGACTCTCGCCCCTCCACCCTACGTCCTCCGCTGTCTGTCGTCACACGCACACACCCCTCCCCTTCTCCTCCACCGTTTATCGTCACTCAGTCAGAGCGGGGTCAGAGGGGTCCGTTTGCAGAGCGTCCTGTCCTGCTGCTTCGTGGAAAGCGGTGGACTTTGAGGTGTTTCGACAGGTGATCGCTGCGGGCAAACTTCTTCTCGCAGACGATGCACTGGTATGGTTTCACGCCGGAGTGGGAGCGGCGGTGTCGGGATAGCTCATCAGATCGAGAGAACCTGGCCGGAGAGAAACACAGGAAGTTACTGATGAAGTTCAGCAACTGAACAGACAAAAAGTTGATCGTCTAATTACAATCATGAGTCTGCAAATGTTAACAAACACAGAGCAGTCACGCTAAAGTTGCCAAACATGAGAAAAATAACGTCGGACTGTTTATGAGGGTAATCTGAGAAGTGTGATGCTTTGTGTGCATATTGCCCTACGACTTCTCTGTGAAGTTAAAGAGCCGACCCATATTTAGCTCAACACATGAGCACTGTAAATCCAAGCTCAGTCTATTCCTGGCCTGATCTGCTGTGGTCTCTATGGGCTCCAGCCAGCTTGCCAATCATGACAGTGAAGGGTTAAGTGGCTGACAGAGTAGTGCCTCTACACCTAGATGTGTATCTGTATACATTAGTAAAGCTGCTGAGATCAAATTAATGTGTAACACAGATTGATTTCAGTGGCAGCAGCAGGCTGCGGACATGAAGGCGATAATTCACAAAGATGTAAAAACATCACTCACAGTTATGTCAGACCGTTTCCTCCCCAGACATGGATTACACATCATCTTAACAGCTTAGCAGTAAAAACAAGATAATGGAAAGCATCTAAAATGCTAAGTTGTGAAATCTAAAAAAACTGAAAAGCAAAAACAGTAACATCTGATGCAGCTGGTGTTAGAGTATTTTTCACTCTTTCTGATTGTAAACCTCATGTAAAGCTACCGACAACACAGCCTATCAGTCAAGAAGAACAAAAGTTCAGTAAACAGAAATGCTAGAAATCTTGTGAGATTTTTCTCTAACAATAGTGTGAAAACCAATTTGGCAACTCTGTGGCAAAATTTAGAAACCTGTAGGACTTTTTAAAACCAAAGACCGATAACAAATCTTGCCATTTTTAAGAAAACCTCGTGCCAGAGATGTTTCTCTCTTACCACATGCTCAGTTAATAGAGAAGTGCAGCACTCGTGAGCTGCTTGCACATGTGCATTGTTGTCCTTGTGTTTTGTTATTGAAGGACACTGCACTGTGTGAGAGAAATACATATCAGACATGCTATCACTTTCATTCTGAATGATCACAGCAAAAATGAATATGGCGAAAATGGCTGACATTGCATTAAAAATGAAGTGAAAAGGATTTTATCACAGAAGAACAGCGGGCTTGAAATCCCAAGAAACTGGCCGCTGGTTATTCATGCTTTACAGTCACACTTCGCTATTCATCAGCTGGTACTGGAGACAGAAAATTAAGTTGTAAATGCCAAAAGTGTTGCTGGAAATTAAAGAAAAGCTACATTTCATAATGGACCTTTTTGATGAGCTATGGTCTTTCAGGTTTTTTTTTTTTTTTTCACTGCCTCGAGCCCTCTATGTCCAAAACAGAAACCAGACATTAAAAACAATTCTTGTAAAGATATCTATAGACTTTTTTTTATTCATTCCAAAAAAGTCCTGATAGAGAAGAAGCACTTCATTGACAACCCTTCAGGGTACATGCTTGTGATTGGTCAAGTCTTCCCAGCATCATATTTCTGCCATTCTGTCTCAGTCATCTCAAATTTAACATCCACAACAGCTCTTTAAATCTGTCAGCTGTAAGTTTTATAAGGGGAATTATTATTACTGCTTGCAGACACAACATTCAAACTCAGCTTCAATCATTTAAGAATACGTGGGTGCCCTACTAGCTAGCTAGTGGTCTAGCTAGCCCAAACATGAGTAGAGATGGCTTAAACTTACCAAAAGAATCATTCAATATCAGAAACTTATAAAAAAAAAAACAACAAAAAAAAAACAACAACTCTGAATAGCCCCTGGGACAGGCTCCAGCCCCACTACTCTACACTGGAATGAGCAGGTATAAACACTGCGTAGATGGATCAAAAATCTATGATTGTGTCACAGCAGTTATGGTCTAAGGTACAAATCAAATAAAATCAAATCAAGTTTATTTATATAGCCTTTTACAGTACCCATTGGACACACAAAGTGCTTTACAGGAGGGGTAACAGAAAAAACAAATAAAAACAGAAATGTGTAGGATTAACAAATTGTAATGAATACAGCTGATGGGCTTCCTGGTTTGACTGCTTTCTACGCTGCTTTGTGACCAGGTAAGCGGGCTCAACACTTCAGCAAGGACGATCACAGAGGCATGGCTCATTTCAACTGCCTAATACAAACCGTTCCTTCAGCCTGAGAGAAAATGCTAAGTCAAAAGACCAAAATAACTGGGTGCTGAAATGGACCTACTGTAACTGGCACAGAACAGAATATGAATTGTAAGTGATCCCATTGTCAGCATGACTAGTGCATCATATAATCTGGCAAAATTTAATGACCCTTGTAGCTAGCAGTAGCCACTGAACACTGAACAGTGCTTACATGCTAATGCTACAAGCTATAATATCTTAATATGCTTGCATATCAGCATGGTAACATTAGCTAATTAGCATGTGCATCAAAGATGAAAAGGTGACCATGAACACACTAACACTGCCAGTGTGTTGGTCACATTCGCCAAATGTTCCACTTTATTCTTTAGCTCAACCTGAAATGGTAAAGTTGCAGGATGTAAAGTAAAAATGGCCGACCTAAGAATGTAGAACCATAGTTGGAGCTGTTAGCTCATTTTTTCATATTCCATACAGTGTCTGGCTTTTCATTTTGACTTAGAAATATCAAGTGCTGCTGCTTTAAATCGAATTAATACAAAGTCCTGAGATGAAAATGAATCAGATCTTTTTATCTGTGGCATATTACAGTTTGTCAACATATAACAAGCTTGTGTTTCTATGATACATGTTAAAGAGTTCTTTTTCATATTCTGTACTTCAGGTGGCTAGACGTGTGGTCTTTGCTGTAATCTGTGGATGATGCACATGCGCACATTACACCCAGAACTGTGCAAGATTAACAGCAAGCTGGGGTGTTATAGAAACTATGTCCAGCACTTCTACCAACTCCAACTGGGCCTGAGCCCAACTCTGACATGCTGCACCGGGGAGGGTCTTCCAGGCAGAAAGAGTTTAATCAAACAGCGTGGTACTTCCCCCCCCACAATAAGATTAATCAAACTTTTGTTAATTCTCTGTCTTTTTGCTTCTGTACATCTACTTTTCCTTCATTATTGAACATGTTGGAGGATTCTTAGCTCTGCATACTGAAGATTTCAGGAACTGAGCAAGGTCATTGAGTCCATAACTGCGAGGCTAGAGGGCAATCCTGTTGATGATTTTAGTGTTTTTCACTTTGAATTGTGGTTGTTACACTCCTCCTCCAGGCAGCTTGGCGTGGCTGCTGCACAACACATAGTATATATTAGTGTGGGTGCTGTGGGAAACACATACGCAGGCTTTGTTCTAGCTTGTCCTTAAACTCAGCTCTGCTGAGGGTGGGGCAGTCAGGTTGGTTACAAACTTGGAAAATTGCACTAATACAGATCCTGGCAAGTTTTCATACTGTACACAATCTTGTATGATCCACATCATCTTGGCTAATTTGTTCATTTATAGCTGTTTGTGTGGAATAATTTCAGTTTTGATTGCTCCGAGTAAAATCATAGGCAATATTCACTGACAGCTGACAGGAATTAATCTATTTTATGCAAACCATTAAGCAGACAGGGAACCTACTTATGAATGGCTATCCAAACTGGGTTTTACATACAACCTAACATTGTTTATTTCTGTGCTAAAGGAGACAATGGTGGCCTTCTGTTCAGATTAATGTATCATCTGGAAATTAACTGTAGTAAAAGTACTAGTACAGTAAGTACCCTTTTTCTTTGCCTCTTTTTTGAACTGTAAGTACTAAATCTAAAGCAACTTTGTCACTGCTTAGCATTGTGTTGTTGTAACATCAACTGGATCAACTGACAAGGACAAGAAGCCACAGCCCCGATGACAGATGCTGAGTGCACACATGCTGCAGTGTTTTTACATCAAACTTTAGTTTCCAGCCCAACTGCTCCACATCAACCTGGAGACTGTGACGGTCTGTGTCACATGGAACTGGGATCTTTCAGGAGTTTATTTTCATCTATACACCCAAATCTGTATGTCAGTGTTCCTGTATACTATAGCACAAGAAAGGGCAGATAGCATAACAGAGAAAAACAACTTGACAAAAGAAGATATACAACTTTGAGTTACTTATGGGAGTCCAGCCATAGAAATGCAACTCCTCTCTACTTCAGAGAGCGAACACATGGATCCGGTCTAAGGTTACAGATGTACCTGACTCACTAGCTCATGTCCATTTCCTGGCCCAGTAGGAGGGCAAGGAAGGGGCAGCTTTATCATACAGTAAATTGCTACTGTCACAAAAGGACTATGGAGGTGATGTTCTGGATGGACGGGGTATTATGTTTCCTGGTTCCTTAAAGATATCAATGGTCTGGAGTGACATAAATGATGCATAATGATGCATAAAGCCATCAATGCAAGCCTTTCATAAAAAGAGAAGATAAACAATTCCTAGTTTAAAACAAACTACTTCCATAAGAAGCCCATGCGGGAGTGCAGTCAGCTAAAATACAAAGTAAACAGACAGAGGGAACACCTGCAAATGTGAGTTCTACTTTCCCAAGAGCCACTATGCAAACAGTGCAGCTAAGATACAGAGCAACTTTGCAGTCAAAGTTTTCAGTCTATTTACAGCTGATTTATGGACAAATGCAAAACAGTGCGCACACGCTGCAAGACCCAAACAGGACCTACAAGTCTGGCAGAAAATGATGATTCATACGCTGAGTTGACAGAAATATAACAGCTATGAAAGATAAAAGTCAGTGCATTAAGCAACTGGGTTTTCTTTCTGTGACTGGATTACAGTGTTACGGGTTTGTTTATACTAGCCATTAAACGCCTACAAAATGAATATAGTCATTACCATCAGAGCACAGTGATACAGACAGTAAAGAGAACAAGCTAATAAAGCTGACAGTCCTCATGCTGAGTTGTTGTATTGTCATCGATGTTTGTTTGCAGTGAATTAATCACAGCTGAATTTCCACTCTGTCCTTTTCTTAGATTCCTCAGCACATGTTTGCTGTTTATCTTCAATGATCGGGTGTCTTGAGGCTATTATCTTTCATGCTCAGTAAAGTTTTATGATTGCAGTCTCTTTTCTGCTGCCATTGTTTTTCCTTGGATTTGTTGCTCCAGTTTCAAAAAGTTTTAGATTTTTCTAAAAACAACCTCAGTCCAGCTAATTAGGCAGATGACCTATAAGTACATATTTTTCAGTTCTCCAAGATGTAAATGCAGAGAAAGGACTTTTGCATACTTGCATCTGTGCATATTACACTTTATCATTGAGCTTGTGGTCTAAAAAGCAATTAAGTGCAATATTGCACTGATGCAAGTGTGCAGAAATCTTCTCAGCATTTAGATTTTTAGATTTTCAGCACCTTAACCAAGACTATACCATGTTGAGCGGTAGTCTGTTTGCAGTTCTCCAAGATGTGGAAAAAAAAAAAAAAAAGAGTTGTTGTGAACTCTACACAGCCGGAGAGATTACCTAACATGCTATGAGTGACGTATGTGACATAATGCATATTGTGAAAAAGAATTGTTCAGTTAGGTGAGTTGAAAAGGCTGCAAGTGCACTGCAACCTCCTTGCAAGCATGTGGTGCAGAATCATCTCTGATTACCAAAGACGCAGGATTGTTTGACTTCAAACTAGTCCAGTTCACTTCTTCTAGTATGCACACAAGCATACAGTATATGCACAGGCCCACTCGTGTTACTTTTTTTTATTGTACACCTGATTAAAGTTTTACCTTGTAACACTGTTCCTTATCATTATTTAGCTTTAATCATAATGCTTGGCCTAATTTGACCCTGTACTGTACACACACACACACACGCACACACACACACGATGCAACCTTGGGCAATGACTGTACGTAAAGAGGTGGAATTCATTGACCAGCAGGTCAAAAGTTGGCATCTGTACTTTGGATCAAAGACCTCAAAACAGGATGTTTTTTGTTTTGTTTTTTCCCCTTTAAATGGAGACAATGATTAAAGAACGGAAAACAACAAATGTTACTAGTTTATCCCACATTTACAGACTTATATTGATATATAACTGGACTGTCAAGTGTGTCAGATAAAAGCTGATGTTTGATTCTATAATAATCAGGTGTATTTTAGCTGCATGAATGTGTACTAAATGATAGTAGACAGTGTGCAAACAGGTGAAATGACTAACAGGGGACAAAGTCTACACACAGATGACTTCAAAGGTGCCCTATCTAATCTGCAATTTTACCATGGTTCAAAAACACACAGATAGCAGGGAGAAAGCCAGCTTGTGGAACAGAACAAATTGTAACCAGAGTGCAGCTTGGATGTAAACTGAGCTTCCTGATACGTCTTGGTGCATCAACACACAATCATAACCCTATAAACCCCTTCTCTCTGTGTAAATCTGTATATTTGTCTCTTTTAAACAAAGTGATGGCATCAAAGATCGTCACAGGTGAAGGGCTTGAACTGGACGAAAAGGTTGAAAAGCTTCCAGAAAAAAAAAAAGGATAAGAAAATTGTTTCATTCAGTTGTGCTTCATGGTGGCTGTGGCTTCGTAATGATTAACACTGTTTACTGAATATCAAACCAGTGTGGAGCACAGTAGAAACAGCTGTTTTCAAGTGAGGATGGATGGACTTGTATGGAGTGGAAGCTGATAACTGATTAGATAAACGAATAGAACAGTTAACACTGCTGCTACATTCAACATGATTGAACTGCTTTCACCTTCTGGACCAGTATCTCTACTGAACTGACCCATTTGATGTAAAATAAACATGTTTGCTTCTGCTCACCTCCATCCGCAGCCGGGCCAAGTGCAGGCGAACGGTTTCTCCCCCGTGTGCCTCCTCAGGTGTGCTTTAAGGTGGCTGCTCTTGGTGTACATTTTATTACAGCCAGGAAAAGAGCACTTGTGCATTTTTATAAGGTCTGCCACAGTGCTCTTCTGATACCTTTGACCTCCAGCGAGGACCCCTGTGGCTGAACTTCCACCTAGTCCGCCTTCCCCAAGCCCACTGGGTTTAGCTGCAATGGGCACTGGCGCGATCCGGACAAATTTGGATGAAGTGGCGCCTCCGGTTTTGTTGGGGCTTGTAGCCCCCAGGGAGAGCAACTGAGGCACCAAAGCAAAGGTCTGCCCCTGGATGTTGACTAAGAGCTGGGTGATTTTGATGTCTGATGACGCTTGGGTTGGCTGGGAATGGGTTTTCTGGGATGGATGGGTGGCGGCGTCGGTTATGGCACTGGGGTTTGGTTCTTGTTTGATCTGTATGGGCTGGATTTGTAGGATGACAGGCACACTGGAGGTAGCGCTGGCACTTTCTGAGGAAGCAGGTGATGATCCACAGTCTTCCTGTTTGATCCCGTCAATGTGACTGTTAGCAGAAGCAGCTACACAGCTAGCATCCACCGCTGATGACGAGCTGTCTATGTCTAAAGCATGTGGTGAAAGTTTGGTCTCTGAATAGGAGAGAGGAGAATGAGCCACAGGCACAGTCTGATCTGAGTTCTGTGATGCTGACTCGAGTCCCGCTAATGTCTTCGAACCCTCTGCCTCAGCATCATCAGACATTGGAGGTGACATTGCCTCATCGCTCCCCTCCTCTTCTTTCTCCAATGCTGCCACCATGTTTTCCTCTAAGAACTCCTCAATCTCCTCCAGAGTGGGCTGGAAGATGAGAGCTTCAGGGTCCTGCAGCTCATCCAGGAAGACTGGGAACTCGAAGCAGTCTTCCTTTGAGTGCTGCTGCAAGAGGCTCAACCGCTGCTCCCTCTTGGACTCCCATGCCAGGCCCATGGGCAAGAATGGGGCTGAGGGAGACGAGGAGGTAGAGGATGCTGGGGATGAAGGACAAAGAGAGGAAGAAAGAGAGCTGGTGCTGCCGCTGGAGCTTAATGAGGTGTTGAGAGAGGCCTGTGAGAGCAGGAGGTCCAATAGACTGTCTTGACCTTCTCCCCCTGATGGGATGCACCCAGAGCTTCTGCTGATCCTGCTTTCGTAGCCAGAGCGAAGGATGATCTGTGACGTGGGCGATGTGGACTCAGGGCTGGAGCAGAGGGAGGAGCGAGGACTGGAGGAGTTGCTGAGGTCGTCCTCGGAGAGGCAAGGCGGGGAGGAAAGAGTCACCCCTTGGTAGGGGTGATGCTGGTAGTTGCACGCGTCGGTTACCATGATGCCTGAAATGCCACCATTGGTGTGGCGACAGGCGCAGCTGTAGTCAGACCCTGGGGAGCCGGTGTAGTACAGGAAGGTCTCCTCACCAAGCGGCAGGTGATCCACCATTCCTGTGCGGATGGATGGCAGCTGACTCTGCTGTGCTCTGAAGATCAAGCTGTCAACGAAAATGTCCTTTTTCCTGTCCAAAAGAAACAATTTTGTTTGAAAATGAAGGAAATTTGAGTCAAAACTGCAGAAATAAGCCATGAGGTGTAAAAAAAAAAAACTGTAAGATTTATTCATACTGTCTGACTGAGCTGGCAGAAAGATTTTAGCTGCAATCAGCCTGTGGGCAGGACTTCAGACATGTCCGGCCTAGTTGAACTTGGGTGATCATAAAATCATGGAAACTGCAGCTTGACAGCACAGGTTCACTGTGGTCAGTTTGACCTGAACTGTGCGGTTAATATTTTATATGATGGTTCCTCATGTGTCTACAAGAATAAAAAAAAAAAAAACAGCAGAACAACTTAAAATTACCATGAATTTTGGGTCTCTATACCTGCAGCTTGTTCAAGAGCTCTGCAGCCAATAGCTTCAAAAGGAAAGTTAACCTCATGTGAGGGAAGAGGAATTTGAACTCTCTCTCTCTTTAAGTGTGTGTGTGTGTGTGTGTGTGTGTAGAAACTGCAGCTGCTAGTTCAGACTTCAAGCTGACCATAAGGAATCAGGGGTTCCCATTTCTCACCACTCATAAGATTAAAGCCACATGGTCATTTGATGGTGTGTTTCTATTTATCTCCCCCTTGTGGTCTTTAATTCTGCTTAATCTGAGAGACGAAGCTACTGCAGTGTCACAAAGACAGTTGTATATTTTGAGATTAAAGTAAAGACAGGATCTAAAAGACTTCTTGCAGGATAGTAAAAGGTTTTCCAGTAATTCGGTGTTAGATGTGAAAAATCTCAGTGAAATGATGAATGAAGGATTTAATCTGTTATTGTGCATCAGATGGCTCACAGACAATGTGCCACAGCTACATTTATATGGATTAAAATACCAGACAACATCAAATGGCTTTAGAGGAAATGAATGGCTTATGATGATTAACATGACACTGAAATCCCCTTTTAAAACCTTTAAAGTACATGTGTGGGGACAAATAGACTGTGCGCCCTCTTCTGTAAGGCTGTAAAAAAAAAAAAGGAAAGGAAAAAGGAAAAAAAGCAGCTCTTTCCAAAGTAAAGCGTGGGGACCTCCAGGGGTCCTAAAACCGCCTCCAGGTGGTTCCAGTAAAATTAATTGTTCAGTTCCATCGTTATTATCGGCTTTGATTCAAACTGTTGTAAACACAAAACGCGTAAAGCAACAGGACACTGTTCCCCACCTTCAGTGTAACTGATACAAGCAGAAATTGTCTGATATGTTAACATTTGCGGGTAACATCATATGACATGGAGGGGGCTGGGGTCTGCAGCTGTGGCAACTAGGGGAAAAAAAAGTTTGAGAGGAGAGTTTTCGGATATGGCTCGGGCCAAAACCTGGAGTCATTTGTCCTGCAGTAACCCTGCAGCAGTGAAACATCAAAAAACCTTTGACAGCATGATGTTCTCTTCACCACGCTGCATGATGACTCCTGAAGGTTTTCTCGGAATTCGTGGCATGCTTCAGGCTGCGGGCTGTGACAGCAAGTCCGACCACGATTTACGCGAATTGGAAAACTACTCAGCGCTGTTGCCCCCCCCCCCCCCCCCCGATGGGAATTTAACAATGTATCTTTTTGAATTATGAAAGATTGAGAACAAGCGTGCATATGGTGTGAAACGTCGCTGCATTCACAGCAGAGTTTCTCGTTGTATCCCACACAGAGGAAATAAAATCACAGATAAAAACATAAACCTATAATAAAACACACTCACCTGTAAATGCAGGGAGATCAAATCCCGTTCCCTTACGCTGTGCGCTCCTGTCCTGGAAGTTAGTGTCTGTGCGTAATAGTGCGCAAGGGCAACAGAACTCCACCACACGAGTTTTGCACAGGCTTACTACTCTCTCTCTTTCTCTCTCTCTCTCTCTCTCTCGCTCTCTCTCTTTCTTTCACTGGAGGGTTGGGAGATCGCTTAACAGTCACATGATGGCACCCGGGTACGTTAAACCCGTCAAATCAGGAGGTCGGCTCATGAAGGCTCGCCCGCTCGGCGCGTCTTAATTGGCTCTGAGTGAAGTGAGGCCGGCCTCGGGATTTTGGCGTCAGTGGAAGACGGTGCGAGTAAGAGGAGGAGGGAGGATGTGTGCAAGTGAGTTCCGATCATAAATCACTTTCATGCCCTTGTTTTAACTCCAGAAGCTTCGTGCTGCACTTACATTTTGGCAACGTGTCCCTATTTAGTGTGTTTACACTATTTTCTGTTGTAACATGAATCAAGGACACAACTTCTCTTTTCTGTTTAATTCATTCGTGAAAATAAATCTTCATAATTAACGGTAGCTCAGCCGTGGCTTCTCAAATTAACATTGGAAATCATGAAATAATCATGCATAATTGATTATCATAGCTACTATTTAAATGCTAAAATGTAGCATTTTGTACCTGCAGGGAAAGCACACTGAACCTTTGCCTGTTGCAGAAGACCATGTCTGAATAAGTGGCTGAGTGACTTAGTGAATGAGGGAGTCATTGAGAAGGTAAGTGAGTGTGTTTACACACTGCCTAATAACATCAGTAATAGAAGTTTTGCTTTCACTCCAGCTGAGCAGACCTCATATAAACACCTCCATGGGTTGAAGTAACTTCGCTGGCTCCAGCCTAATTTGATTTGCCTGTGTAGATTAGATTACTTTTCAGCATGTTTGGATAAATGATCCACTTTCAGTCTGCTTGTAAACATCAGTAGTGTTTCACTCTGTACTTGTATACAGCATAGAGTCAGTGGATATCATGCAGTGTAAAGGAATACACAATGTCACTGAGGAGGTGTGTTGTGCACTGAACACCTTGAGGAAACTTGTAGTGCTAACTCAGATATGTTCCAGTTTTAATGCATCACATTTTCCTCAGAACTTGGAGCTAAGGAAGACATCCCAACGGAGTTGATCGTGTTCCAGCTCTAAATCAGAAAAGTGGAATTTGCTAAGCTGCTAACTGATCAGAAACAAGCTGACGGCAACAGCCTATGCTACATTTTGCACAATGCAGTCTGTATGTTGAGACACAACCAACTGTTGCTGAGCAGTGTGCTACTGCAGCTTTTATCACTTCTTATGTGTGTGTGTGCTGTGTTGCACTTTCTACCACCGGATCTCAGAGAAATGTATGATAACCAGGAGTTCTCAACACTTCTTTACCTGTTCCCGGCATGTAATTGTGCACCACATCATTGTTCATTGTTGTAATATAAACAGTATGTTTTATATTGTTTTAGATATTTAAATGGTATTTTAATTTAAGTACAAATTGAAGGAGGTCCAAATATCACAACGACTGCTGATGACCATATGAACCTCTTGCTTCAAAATGAAATTGATTTTTATTGTACTTAGTTTTTCTGCCCTTTTTTCTTTGATTATTGACATCTGTTTTTTTTTTGTAAACTAGGTGACCGCTTAGAGCCCCAGTCACTAGCAGGGGGCACCCAAGAGCAGTTAACTTTAAAAAAAAAAAAAAAAATAGGCTATATGTATATTTTTTTTATATATATATATGTATATATATATATATATATATATATATACATATACATATATACATACACACAGCCAATGTGTGTGTGTGTCTATAATATTGTTCTATTTTTTTGATTAACAGTCTTTCTGTATTATGCTCACAATTCAATGTATTTAAAACATCACCAGGAGCTTTGTTCAAACAGACCTTTGAAAGCATCCATAAACCTTCGATTTGTCTCTGCACTGAAAAAAACAATTTACTTTAAAAAATCCTCATCGCAATTTGCACAACAAATGTCAAAGTGAATTGAATGAACTTGAATGAAGTTATTGTTAATTGAATGACTTAAGTAAAATGTATTATATTTTTTTCAGACAGGAAACATTATACTGAACTTCTGTAAAAGCACTTTTTCACTGCTGTGCTGTTCCCCACTGTATGTACACTGAAAAAAATGGTTCATGTCAAGGATTTGCACATAATTATAATATGTTACTTTAACTTAAAAAAATTAAGTTAATCATAGCTTGTTGTTCATGTTACTTAAATGAATTGTGTTCATGCAACACAAACAAATTATGTTTGAATAATATGAGACAAAATCATGTTAACTGAACATGAATTTTTTAAGTAAAGTCAACAACTGCTCTGATTCAGTTTTTTCAGTGTAGAGACCAAAGCTAGGGTCCAGACCAAAGCTTTTTGTCAGTATCATACGAAAAGTGAGGTTTTTTTTTCAGGTTCTCAAGGTATTTTCGCTGACCTGATTGTCGTGCAACTAGTCGACATTTTTGATGTTTGAATGATGGAAGTGTATGCAACAATATACACAAACACGAGGCATCTAAAAACACAGACACCGCCTAAAGTACACACTCGTATTGACCGAGCATAGATAACTTTTTTATGGCGACACTGAAAATAAGAAGAAACATCTTGCATATTAGTATACTCCAGTAGCCGATGGCTGCTGACGAGCCAGTACACCTGGTTATATTTTATCTAACTAATGGCAATTTCTACCTGGCCTACTAGCAGTGCAGTGAGGAGGCAGAGATTTACATGCACGAACATGCATGCGAGAGTAGACCACCCTTGTAAACAAGAGGCTCGATATCAACACAGAGATGAGCCGTGTCTCAGACCGTGCACTTGCCTGAGTGCACTGGAATTCAGTGCGTAGTGTGCACTCTGTTCTTCGTCTGTAGTGCACACAATTGTTGCCAAAAGCTGACCCGAATAGGGCACTGCACTTACTGGAAGTGACGGACTAGCATTGCCTGCTAACCTGAGCTAACTCTACTGTGCTGGTATAACCGTGGCCTCAAACAAATGACCAGATCATAGCTGTCATCACGGAGTGAACAGCTTGGTAGCATGCTACATATACATTAGTAATTACATCTTTATGATTTAACAACTCTACTTACATCAGTACAATACAGCCTCCGCTGCGGCAGGAGTCGCCACCACTTTGTTCACCGCCATTATTAAGCTCTGAAAACAGTTGGAAAGTCCCGCCTCACCTGCTATGTCAGCAAAATGGCGTCCATTCCGTTTAATGCGAGTAGTGTGCTTCGTTCTGCACTGCATTTTTGACCAGTTTTAGGGCAACATCCGGAAACTTTCAGATTATCGAGTTTTAGTTGAAACCACACTTGCACTCAAAAGTAGTGTACCATGTAGTGTAAGTGCGCACACTCATGACGTGTGACGTCATGCTATGTTCCAGATAGAATTACACACCTGGAGCTTCACATTGCAAAGTTTTGATTCCTTCAACCTGGAAATGATTATCACTTATTATTCTTTTAAAGGTGTCATAACCTAGTGTTTTACATACACAACAGTTCTTAAATTATCTTCAAATGAATTTTTAATTACAGTTGGGGGGGGGGGGGGGGGGGGATGTAATGAGCTTATTTTAACCTCTTTTTTATCCCCAATTTTTGTATGTTGCAAGAATACGTACGAGAATTAGACCCGTCTGTAAGCGGGTTCACGAGGCAAGCGTCAGAGTCAAAACAAAGTTTTATCAGAACAGACCAAGTGAAGGAAAACGATGTCCCAACAGAGAAAAACGTGATAAAATGTAAAGGTGCGGTTGATGGAGAGGATCCGCGGAGTAAAAGGGCTGGACTCTGAGGAATATAAGGAGCGGACGTCTGACGTGAAGAACAAACAGCAACAACTGTGTTAGCTTTTGTAGCTACATTAGCAGCTTGTCACCATTTGTCTACCATCGTTTACTGGTCTCTAACACAAAAGATAATAAGTTACACAAGCAGCAACACTTACCGACTGCACATCCTCACTGATAAATATAATCCACTGGTCCCTGGTCGAGTGCTGTCCCTCCTGTTACAGCACTGAAAACTGAAAAAAAAAAAAAAATTTCATCGTCCTCCTCCTCTCTGACAAAGCTTAAACACTACTCTGCGGCAGGTAATCAGCTGATTTCAGGTGGTGCTAAAGAGGCTAGCTTAGCAGCTAGCAGCCTCTGTAGATCACGTCATTAACAGAGATAAAACCAAATCGCGTACTGTGGAGAGCACACTCTTTTTGGCTGATTCTGGTGAGAAGAGAGAGCCCGCACTCAAAGGTGAAGTCACTTTCACTCTCCGGAGTTTCTGGCATGTTTTAAAGGAGTGATGACATAGCAGTTAAAAACTAGTTTATGTTGTTGGCATTACTTTATATGTAAATACTCCAAAGAAAAAAACGGCATTTTTTACAGCGGAGTATTGTTTTGAAACGCCAGACCTCACTTCCTCAGTAATACAGTTGGGTCCGGTGATGATATGGAGCTTTACCCGGAGACCACATTGACTTCATTTTGATTGGCTACACCTTATTTCGCTATGACCTTATTTGGAGAATCTAGGTCAAGCTGCGGTCGGAGTTTGCTAAAGGCTAACTGCTAGCAACATGGACAGTTCAGACAGTGTGAGCTACGTTTATCAGACAAGACAGCATTTAGAAAATAAATAAACTTACAGGTAATGACAAGGTTGTGGTCGCCTCCCTCAGTGTTGCTGCAGAAGTTTGCTTTTAAATCCATTTGTTTGAAAACCCAGACCTGACTGCAGAGAAGTTACTACTAGCTCCATACACGAAGCTGAATCAGACAGGGAGGGGAGGGGGGGAGCGGACGGTGCATAAACCGTTAGGAGAGAGAGAGAGGGGGGGGGGGGCTGTTTACTTGATAGTGTGCTCTTATTGGAGCAATTAAATTACGTAGAATGATAGAACTACGTAGAATGATAGCCTGCTGTCTGATTCAACTGTTTCTGAGCAGAGAGACAAAGCTGACAGACCATAAACAGGAACTTTGATTCTCACTCTGGACATTCACATGGCCTCATCAGTGCACAATAGATCATATTATACACCCAAAACCCCAGAAAAGTGAAATTTGATGTCATGGCACCTTTAACTGAGGTCCTGTTCCAATACACATGTTTTAATGTGAAAAAGTAGGATTTCCAGGGGATGACTCCTTGAAAGGGGCGTAACATGCAAAATTGACTTTTTTGAGCTTTTTATTATGTTATTATGTCATTCCCTCCCAATGAAACATGCCCCAGGGGTTATTTTGACTCATTCATGGATATTTGAAAAATTCCTGAATCTCCTGTGGAAACCAACATGGCTGCCAGAATGGTTGCTACTACAGAGCATAGACATTGATAGACTCCACATTCGTAAATTTGAGACTTGCCGACAGAGTAGCCATCTTGGGTCAGACCAGGCTGCCGTCAGAGTGAATGCATGCCTGTTGAGGAAAGTGGTATTTCTCATGTTCGAACCTGTTTAACCCGGTGAAATTTCAACCGATTTCCAGATAATTGGGCTGACACAAAATGCCACCCTTTTAGGGGCTGCATGGGACTATTTGATCTAATTAAACGATTGCATAGCTCTATGGCATTTTGTTTATGTATTGACAGTAGCAAACCTGCAAAGCATCTCCACCTTTGTTCATATGCCGAGGAATATAAACCAGATCTCATGTGATTATATACATTGTGTGTGTGTATTTATTTATATATATATATATATATATATATATATAGGCTATATATATATAAAATATACGTGTGTGTGCATTCAGTATGTACTGTAGCTATGTGTTTTATTTATTCTTTTATTGTGTTGTGTTATTAAAACCTTAGAAGCCTGATACAATGATAAAGTTTAAATAATAAATCAATTACAGTATAAGTACAGTATGTGTAAGGAATATGACTTTCATTCTGTTCATCATAATTTGTTTGGGTTTTTTTTGTTTTTTGTTTTGTTTTTTGGCTAACCTCATTTTTTGTCTTTCACTTGTCCAGTTTCTTCAGATATCTAAAAAACATTCAGGCCTGTATCTACTGAAATCTTACTGAAATATGACAAGTTTATTAGCAAGATCTCTGGGAATCACTTAACGCTATTTTATCCCCGTT
Source organism: Atherinomorus stipes (assembly GCA_023101725.1). NCBI lineage: Eukaryota > Metazoa > Chordata > Actinopteri > Atheriniformes > Atherinidae > Atherinomorus > Atherinomorus stipes. The sequence continues at coordinate 352,365 of JALJCO010010353.1, forward strand.
GAACTGTTATCTAGTAAATAAATGGGGGGAAAATAAGATTTTCGTGACAGGCTCTTAGTAACAAAGTGCTAAAATATGATATTTAAAATTCTGTTTATGCCCACTGATGTGCAAAGACAACACTGTTTCATCCTCTGAGGTAGGTGTACTTTTATGCTTTAATAATTTAGAGATTGGTTTTAAATGGGCTCTGGACGAAAAAAAAAAAAGTCCACACGAAGATGGTTGGTTTGGGTTGGCGGCTGGCTTAGTGATCATCTGAAGTTGAATCAAGTTTGTTGAACTTTGAGGCTCTGTTGTATGTGAAAAAAGTTCATTTTTATTTCTGCTAAAGACCAAATGACATTTGAATTCCATCCTGCGAAGGCGTTTGAACACAGAGTTTCTGTCTAAGTCATCAGTACAGCAGCTAATCATTATGACAGACCAAAATATCTCCTTTGAAAAGAAGGATGTCAGTCTGATTCTCACCTCCTCTGCTGCAGACAGGAAATACCTGACATGATTCAGTCAGAGATCATTCATATTTTAGGCTTTCCCCTCATCTGCAACAGACCATGGCTCATTTACCAAAGTCTCAGCCCCTTTCAGTAGATACAGGCCTGAATCAGACAGAAGACCTGTAAGGTTGCTTGTTTAAATAAATCAAATAAATGATGAAAAAGAAACTGCTCCTATTCGCTGTTACCAGTCAATGCTTCTCTGTTTTCCCCACACAGATTACAAATGGGCTCAGATTACTGGTCAGGTTGTTAAAGGCATTGGTAAATCCTGGTATCTTTGTACACCACCATAGTCATCACTGGAAACAACTTTATATTTCTAGTTAATAATAATAGTAATATTAATACAGATTTATATAGCGCTTTTCTAAAGAACTCAAAGATGTTTTACAGACAAAAACATAAAGATATATTTTACCTTTAATCTTGATGATATGTTCAAGGAGCAGCAGAACTTAGAGTGATTATTCACTAACATAAGTTTATGAACTTTACTGTGGTTCTTTGCCCGGCAAGCTAATTGGTTTCGGCTGCTCCATTAAAACTCACAAACACCTACTCATATGCATATTATGTAAGCTCCAGATGGACGTAATGAATCAAATTGATTTATTTCCTCTGGTAATGCCCTGATTGTGCCAAGAGTGAAATGGGGAAAACACGTACTTCTTCAGTGGCAGATGATACCCTCAACAAAGCTTCTATTATCACTGAAGAAGCTTTAAGTGAGGTGGTCAAACCCTTTAGCTGGTATGAGGCTGAAACCAAGGCCAATGTGCAGTCTTTCCATCTGCACCAGAAGTTTAATGGTTCTTCCGTGGCTCACGCTCCAACATTACTGCTTAATTTTCTGCATTAATTTATGTATAATCTCCCTGACAGGCAAACCACAATCAAAACATAGTTTCACCCGCGTGAAAGCCCATAAAAACATATAAATATGTACAAGTACTTGGAAAATGTTAGTTGTAGTTAAGGTTGGATGTCATTGTTGTGACCTCTAATTTAAGATTTAAATCTATTTTTCTCTATTTCTTTTAACCCCTTCTTAAGTGTTTGTTGCCAAAGGTCGAATGTTCATGCTGTAACCAGCTTAGGGCTCACCAGCTGACCAGCAGATCCCCACAGCTTTAAACCCAGCCATGTAAACAGTTCACTGTGGAAGGTCACTGGGTGATCAGAGCAAGCTCTCACCTCATGATACTCACCAGATGCAAACAGTATAAACACATACAAAACAAATGTGTTTATCATTTATTTAGCCGTTTTCATGTCTTGTTGAAAGTAAAATGATCCAATCAGTGCAGCTTCTGAGAAAAAAACAAAACATCGATCTGACTGTGGCAACATTCAGCTTTTCACCTTTCAGCTTTTGCAAGAAAAGCGTTTTTGTCGGTGACTGACCCTTTGCCTACAACGCTGCTTTCCTTAACCCAGCACACATAGATATCTATTTTCTGACTCTCTCCTGAGACAGTTGCAGTAAAAACAGTGACATGAAATGTTTATTTTAAAAAGTGTTGGAGCAAGGATTACCTCTGAGAATTGTGCAATGAGTTTTTGATAAAAACTGTAAATAAGCGTAACCCTTTCCAGCCCTCATTCTGTCACAACCCTACATACAGCATACACAGTTCCCTCGTGCAAACAGTCCACCCTCTAATACACTTCCTAGACAGCTTAGTTGGCTTTTAGTTACACTGGCAAGTCTCATCCTATTTGATGGATTAAGTGTCTTTGCCTTTTGCCCACATTATACTCACACTGCACAGTTAACTATATATCTACTTAGTGATATTTGTTTAGGTATTTTATACTTTGTAAAAATCGTAACTTAAAACAAGCGCCTATCATCTTTAGATTCTTACAAGCCGATAACTGCTGCCGATGACTACTGTTTTTAAATGTTGTAAATGTGAAAGATATCTAACAGTTTATTTTCTGCTGTCTGAACAGGTTTGGGCAGCAGGAAGTACTCCACATCTCCCTTCCTGGGGAATTCTGGGTGTTTCCAGGGCAGATGGGATATTCGCCCCAATAGCAATTCTCCCCCTTCTCCCCCTCTGCAGCCTTTACAGTCCGAAGAGCCATTTTTGCCTCAACCCAGCTAAATAATAGTCGTCCAGAGCCGCAAATATTTCTTGGCCTTTTTTAAAACGACAACTTATAATTTTTGATAGATACTTACTGTAGTTTATGAAATTTGTTGTCATTTTTAAAGAACCACAGTTTTATTTAGACTTTTACGTTTTGGAGAACAAAACTACGGAAGAGGATTAGGGCCACTGAAGAAAAAAAAATCTGAGATTGAAGTCAAAATTCTGACTTTTTTCCCAGAATATAAAAAAAAGAAAAAAAAATCAGAAGATTTGTCTTTTTTTTATTTCTGAACAAGTCTGAATTCTGAAATTTTCAGAAATTGAAAAACAAAAAATCTCCCCAATTTTTTAAAATGTTCTGCATAAAAGTCAGAAATCTGAGATTAAAGTCAGAATTCTGACTTTAATCTCTGAATAATTTTCAGAACTTAAAAAAAAAAAAAAAAATCTCCAGACATTTAAAAAAAAAATGTTTTGGAAAAAAGTCAGAATTCTGACTTTTTTCTTAAGTGGACCTCTTCCGTACAAAACCAAACATACAATAAAACCTTTGCAAAAGAAAGAGGGATAATTCCATTTTCCTTTATGGAATTTTGCTCTTTTGAGACTGTGTGTTGCTTAAGAAGCCCAGAATTTCATAGCTAATGAGAAGAGGAACAGATGTAGAAAAAAAAAATCACTGGTACTTTTACTTATAAAAATTAAGTGCAATTATTCCTATGAAAAACTGGTAAAACCTAAATTTGTTATCATCTATATTTTTAAATATTTCTCAGTTCTTTATCATTTTTAGCCAGTGTTATTGAGAGCCATTGTGGAAGGTCCAAAGAGCCACAGGTTGCAGACCCCTGCCTTTGCCTGTCCCCTCCATTTTGCGTGTTCAAATGTAGGGATAGGGGTGTCTCAATCCTGTTCCGACAGAGAGGGTAGGGATTAGTGGTGTATATATCCCTTCAAGCGAAGCATTTTCCGATGCACACTTACAACAAAGGGTATGACAATCACCGGCAAGATGGCTCCTATGGAGTCCAAAAAAATCCACAAATGTCAATATTTTCTCCATAGATAAAGTTTAAAAGATATGAAAACCATTGTATTGGCAAGTTTAGCAATGTTTAAATGTTTAACAGTCATTTTCTTTGTAAAATGTACATGAAAAAATTTGCTAGTACTATAATGACGCTTCTGTAACATAAACGCTACCTGGTTGAAAACCAGTGGCTCTGTAGGCAGCCCTGATAATCTACAGCGATAGATAATCAATAAAAACTTTGACAACATTGCTGCTGGTCATTTACATGGAGGTCCTTTATGGGATATAAGACAAGCAGGAATTTCATGCACAAATCAAACTTGCTTGTTAACGTTAATCCATAGCTGTAGCTTGATTTAACGAGATTTGCGCCGACAGCACAGCACGCATCTGCTTACACACAAGCCGGCAGGGATCACTGATGACGTATGTGATTGTTGAAGGGGTGTCCCCATTTGTAGAGGTTGACTTCCAGCCCTACCCCTTGTAGCTTCGTTTTAAGTGGCAAGGACCAAGGGGAAGGGTAAAAAGAGAAATGAGGTTGGGCTGAAGTCTCACCAAAACAATAGGCCTGAAACAAATATGAGTGTTAGTGTTGGATTTATGGAGAGGTTGATACAAAGCTGCTACTCAGTCCTCAGACATGTACCAATCAAAGCACAATAATAATAAAAAGAAGATCCAAAATGTTTTCTCCTATAATCAATCATCATAACATCATTGTAAGAGACATTTAAAAATTGCTTTTCAATCTCCAAACTTGGTTTGTTCTTTCTCTTTCTTTAATCTATACAATATTTAC